>CAXITT010000055.1:1768115-1832292 GCA_964033795.1 Lymnaea stagnalis
CAAATATATATATATTTTTAATTAAAAAAATTATTATTAAATGCAATTTCAAAAAAAATAAATGCATAAAAAATAAATAAAGAAATGAAATATATAAATGAATACATTTAAAAAAATAATACATTGATTTAAAAAACAATTGAGTTGTATAAATGAGGCTAAAGTCAATAAATGTTTGTGTTTATAAAGGTTTAATTTAAGTATATATGTGTATTCTTTATGTTATTTCATGAATGTATTTTGTTATGTTTTTTTCGGGGGGCGAGGGGAGGGGG
Organism: Lymnaea stagnalis; assembly: GCA_964033795.1. NCBI lineage: Eukaryota > Metazoa > Mollusca > Gastropoda > Lymnaeidae > Lymnaea > Lymnaea stagnalis. The sequence continues at coordinate 1,768,391 of CAXITT010000055.1, forward strand.
GAGTTTTGTGGTGGTGTGGGGTTTGGAAAGAAAATACTTATATCCTTCAAAATGAGACATCTCATCCTGTCCATGAAAAGACATCATTGCTTGGTTCACTTTGGGGACCTGTGAGACTGCCTGCAAACTCTCGTAACCAAACTGCTTCTCTGCCATTCAGAACTCCATGACGCGTTGACGTCTACACACAGTAAGATTAATGGCTTTTCTGTCGTCAAGTATTCGAATACAGTGTTGATCACGAAACTAAGCTAACCGAAAGCTAAAACAATGTGCAAAGCGGTGACGTACTCGAATACAAAATTATATTGAAGCTCTGCAGATTTGATCAGTTAAAATTCTTTTCGACAGCGCAGACTACAACAGACCTAATTGAACAGCGACAGATTTTGGATTTAAAAAAAAAAAAAAAAAAAAAAAAATTGTGACAAATTGTTGTGTGCTTTTCTAGTGATAGAACTTTTTCAATTTTGATGTGTCGGGAAAAACGGATAATTCAGAAAAAAAAAATATAATACGCATTCTCAAATAAATCTCTATAAATTAGAGAAGCTATTTAATTGTAGATCTATTTTTAAACTATTCTCCAGAATGTTTTAATGTGATTGGCTGATTATATGTAGAGAAATATTATCGTAGAGAAAATATTTGTAAAGCCGATTAATGATATAAATGAGACAAAAGCCGGTAGATGCGACAAAAACAAAAAAAAAAAAAAAAAAAAACAACAACAAATTACTCCTTCAAAATTGTTTCCTCTCCTCTATTTTTAAGTGATTAAATTAAGTCCCTTGCTTTAACAGTAGTGCGGTGCCAGATTTTTCCAGTGAATGCATTCTTGAATCGGCCAGTTTGGTTAATGTTTTTTTGTCTGCCAGATTTCGTCCAAGAACATTCTCCCCCTTTGACCCATAAGACCGGTGTTCATAAACTGTTAGCTTATCTCCGCATAAGTCCGGTGTTCATAGATTGTTCAGTTTATCTCCCCGTGAGTCCGGCGTTCATTTCGAGATCGAAAGATGCTGGTAGTCTCAAAACCCTTACACCCCAGGGTGGTGGCCGCCATCGACGCCCTGCAGAGGTCAACGTCTCCGATCACGCCCACCAACTCGGTCTACATGTTAATGTTGAGTATCTCCTGACGTGGAACTGACGTCACAGCGGCATGGCTGCCGTGACGTCATGACTTTGATACACACCCTGGATGTCTCCCCCTCTCTCTCTCTCTCTCTCTCCATCCATCCATCTATCCATCCATCTCTATCCATCCATCCATCCATCCATCCATCCATCCATCCATCCATCCATCTATCTTAAAATTTCTTTCTTTCTCTCTCTCTCCCTTTCAATCTCCCTCTCTCTCTCTCTCTCTCACTCTCTCTCTGTCACGCACTTTTCCATACACCTTTTAGCACACTCTCAATTCTCTTTATTTACATTTTGTCCACCACGTCATTGGTCTATAAAGTATTACCAGATGATAGCAAGCAAGTTGCCTATTTAAGTGTATTATATTTTTGTTAATCTGTTCTACTGCAATCGGCTACAAAATAGATTGTTGACGGGAGGTGGAGGTGGGGGATGGGGAAGGGGGAGGAGGGGGTGGGGAAGGTGGAGTAAGGGGGGTGGGGAGGCAGTCGCTGGAGAAATGACTGTAATTTAGAGGCATGCAGAAACTCTCCAAGTTCCAATGCCGTGGACGATCAACAAAAATATTGGAAGATGTTTGATTCCTCTCCCAGCCCGCCCTCCCACGTCACTAATTCACATAACTGACAAACTGGACACACCACACTGACATACTGGACACACCACACTGACATACTGGACACACCATACTGACATACTGGACACACCACACTGACATACTGGACACACCATACTGACATACTGGACACACCACACTGACATACTGGACACACCACACTGACATACTGGACACGGCACACTGACATACTGGACACACCACACTGACATACTGGACACGCTACACTGACATACTGGACACACCACAGTGACATACTGGACACAACACACTGACATACTGGACACGCCACACTGACATACTGGACACACTACACTGACATACTGGACACACTACACTGACATACTTAACACACCACAATCATATCAATATCACAATGATTATCATTAGAGCACACTGGTAGAACTCACAACCTCATTGTCGAAAATGCTTATCCCAGTTTGTTATCCTTGCAGGATGGAACTCGTGTGGCACGGGGAGTTCGATCGTCTGTTTGCCCAGTACTTCCCACACACCTGGTACCTCATCCCTACCTTCTACCCTCCCAGTGACAGGTGGAGAGTCTTCAAGGACAGCGCAAAAGTCAGGTTCTCCTGTCAGGTTAGTAAAACCAATAGCTGTTAACATCATCATCATCATCATTGGCGCTACAGCCCTTGTAAGGCCTGCTCCACCACATCCTTCCATTTGGATCGATCCGTGGCTTTCCGCTTTCATGCGCGAATCCCCAGCTGCTTTAAGTCCTACTCTACATCGTCGATCCATCTCGTTCCTGGTCGACCGGTGAGTCGTCTGCCCCTAGGTTTCTGTCTGTAGATCACTTTTGCTGCTCTACAATGCGTCATCCAGTGACTGTTACCATCTCATGTTATTATTCCTGCCTAAGACAATCAGGGACTGGAACCATCTTTCAAAAGGAACAGTTGAGGCGACAACACTAGACACATTTGTGTCTATTGCCTCAAGCCTTCAAACCCCTAGTGCATAATTTCCTCATCACCACCAGTAACAGAAACATTGCAAATCCCATCTACATGCATAGGAGCCAAAATGATCAATAAATTGATCGTGGGCCCTTAAGATATAGAAGAAGAAGAAGAAGAAGAAAGTAATTTTAGATGGAATGAATCAATAAAAGGTAGTTTTTTTTTGTTTTTTTTTTTTTTTATTAATTTTGGTAGTTTTACTATAGAAAAATATACGAATCGTGGAAATTTTTTAGGTTTTAGTTTGACATAATTGTAAAATGGGTCATGCATAGATGACCTGTATAGATGACCTTGAAAGTGTCTTAGGCAACTGAAGAGTCTCTAACGTTTGGATTCATGCTAAGACGATTGAACTCCAGACCCTTAAACGAATTCAACACTGTCTGACATTTCTTCAATGGTTATACTTGTATGTGCTACCTATTGAAACTGGGCATACCTGGCCATGGCATAAGCCATAACTTACCATACCCAGACACACTTGGCTACAACTAGACACATCTGACCACACCTACACACATCTGACCACACTTACACACATCTGACCACACCTACACACATCTGACCACACCTACACACATCTGACCACACCTACACACATTATACCACCCCTACACATCTGACCACACCTTGGCATATCATACCAAAGTAGTTACATATGTGTAAAAAGTGCAAAATCGTTTAAAGAAAGAAGATTTTCTACATATTAGAAGAAAAAAACACACACTTTTCTTTCATATTTGAGGGCCGACGATCAATATATTGATCATTTTGGCTAATTATAAAAAGTGTTGGACTGCGATAAAGCTTTAAAATAGATTAAATAGACACCAACAGTTTGTGTCAATATAAGGTAAGATTTAATGATACTTTTACAGAATACAAAAGTATACGTTTCGGCACATGCCTTCATCAGTACAACAAAAAGACAAATAAGTATTAATTAAATGTACATAATATATTATATTGAACCCCAGAACACCACTATTTTGGAGTGAGTCAGTTTAGACCACTCGGCCACCCAGCACCTGGGGTTAAAAATTTAACTTTTGTCTCGTGAGAAACGACTTGTATTGATAAATCGCTTTGCTCCTGGTCCGTCCCTGGTCTATAACACATTTCCGTATGTCCTTCCAGGAATGTGGTCACGGCTGGACATCGATGAAGGGCAGGGTCATCTTCTGGTTCCACCTGAACTACACCACCAACTCCGGCTACGTCATGTTCAAGTTGTACGGACAGCAGTGCCAGAAGTGTAAGAACGGAAGTTACGAACACGCCATGTGGTACCCCGAAGAGGTCGTCAAGGTTAGTCAATGTCTATCTGAGCGCCCCCCGCCCCCATCTCAGGGATGTAATTTGGGTAGGGCAGGGTGGGGCATTCACATGTTTTATTTAAATTGCTATGTAATGTGGCCCCTCCAGTAATAAACAACTTAACAAGCGACCAAGTTTTTGTTCCCCCCCCCCACTGAAAAAACCTGAAATGACGCCCCTGCCCCCCTCCCACATTACCACAACCATCATCCCTCGGGGGGGGGGCATCTTTTTCTTTGTAAATTACTTCATGTAATGTGGCCCCTCCAGTAATAAACAACTTAACAAGCGACCAAGTTTTTGTTCCCCCCCCCCACTGAAAAAACCTGAAATGACGCCCTTGCCCCCCTCCCACATTACCACAACCATCATCCCTTGGGGGGGGGGTATCTTTTTCGTTGTAAAGTACTTCCAGAACAATTTCCATTAAGAAACATGATATTGCAACGGATAAATCGCCATCAAGGACTGGTTGAATCCGAGCGTTTCTACTTACGCGAAAGAGAAATAACGGTTGGCAAATGTCTTGGTGTATTCTTTTACCACAAAAATCAGGTTACCAATTGACTCAGTCATCACGTGATGAAACATTTTTAAATCTTATATCAAATCCTTAATATTAACTTCGCTTTTATTTGTGGCTTGCTGGCTGTCAGGGTGGCTAAATGTTCGGACGGCTAATGGACCGACTTCCCGTCCAGCTATCGAGCTGAAACTTGGCACATAGACTCGCTGCCGATGACAACACATTCTATCAAATTTTCAACCCCCACCCCTACACCCCAAAAAATTGGTTTTCCTGTTTTTCAACGGGAATTTGAAGGAAAATTCCCGAAAACTGCGCTAAATGAGATTCTTTTAAAAAAAAAATAATATCGCAAGTGCGTTTGGTGCGCAATATTTTCTTGTGCTTTTCTGAAATAGTTGTTGGAATAGATCTAAACATGTGGTGTAAAAGCGGATGGGTCATTAAAATAGTTTTATAGTTCAAGGCCGTGGGAAAAATGAGCATTTAAATGAGTAAACAATGGATGACGTAATCCATAAATCCATTTGCATTGCAGTAATCCTGCTGGTAGTGTGCCGAGCCATTTCATAAGATTTAAAGAGTTGGTGACGTCATATGAATAAAAAAGTAGAAGAATTGTTGGTGAATTATCCACAAAAAAAATTCTTTTAAATCAATTTAGATGTTTATGTGGAAAATTCAGATGTTTGTACCAGCAGAAAGAAAAATAAATATATTGGTAGCACTGCATTTATTGAAAGTAGCCAAAAAATAACAAATTTTGATTTTTATGTTAAAAATTATTTTTTTTTTGCAGGTGATTGGTAATGTTTACAACCGTGTGGGTCAGATATTTTATGGCTTTGTCCGGCCACCCCTTCGTATAGACAGACGTCAAGGCAAACCAAGGAATCAACACAACGCTGACCTCTGTCAGGCCTGCAAGGAAGGCCTCTGCAAGGAGGAGTGGTCATTCTCACGATGACCCGCCTCTTCGCGTGATGACTCCGCCGCTCAAGATGGCGGACCCACTCTACTCACTGAGTTTTTTTTTTTTTTTTTTTTTTTTAAAGTATCTGAAATCAGTTAAAATATAATGTTTTTAGGTTAGGTGGGACAGAGCTGGGATAAATGGAACAAGTATGACTTACGTGGGAAGGAAATGGGTTAGGTAGGATAAAGAAAACGTAGGTTTAAAAAAAAATCCATTTAAATAAAAAAAAAAATAACTTTTTCCAAACAATAAAAACATAAAAATTCAAAACCTAGAAATCAACATGGCTTTTTATAAATAAAAAAAAAGTGATGGCTTTATAGGGATTTAAGCAAGGTGAACCAATTTGAATTTCTCCTTTTTTTTTAAATTTTTTTTTTTTTTGTAGGGTGGGGGTTGATACATTGCTTCTTTGTTTCATTATTGTCACACACATTTTATGATATTTATTATATAAAAAATATTTTTGTGAGGTCAAACAACTTGTTAACTTACGCAAGTTCTTAAAGGAATGATGCCCTAGATTGCTCTTACCATGGAAAGTTTACTGTCAATGGAGGATCATGGTAGCAACACTCTGGCTTCCCTTTCCATAGCAGGGCATGTGGGGGGAAAAAAAATCAGTATTTAGTTATCCTATTCTGCGTAACAAATAAGATACAATATGTTGATTGGGTTGAGCTGAGTCATGTATGAACATTATCAGAAAGTGTATGATGAGAATTGCTGAAAAAAGAAAAGTGTGTTATAGCCATGAGCTGTTCTTAGTATGACTTGCCGTGAGCTGTTTGTAGCATGACTTAAGCTAAACAGCCTGGCCTGCTGTATGATTGTTGCTGAAGGATTGGCCTGTAGTAAGATAGTAACTGAGGGATTGGCCTTCTGTAAGATTGTAGCTGATGGATTGGCCTTAAGTATGATTTGTAACTGATGACCTGGCCTGCAGTAAGAGTGTAGCTAATGGATTGGCCTGCTGTTACATTGTAGTTGAGGGATTGGCCTGCAGTAAGATTGTAGCTGAAGGATTGGCCTACAGTATGATTTTAACTGATGGCTCGGCTTGCAGTATGATTGTAGTATTGTAGCTAATTATTGGCCTGCAGTATAATTGTAGCTGATGGATTTGTCTGATTGATTACATTGTGGAAGTAGCTGGCCTGTCGTGGTCCTAGAAAAGCCCACCAGAGGTGATACATGCAATGTTAAAATCAAATAATAATTAAACATAATTTTTTGTGGCTGTCTCCAAAATGTTATCCACCTAATCCAATATAGCTTTCATAATATTCCAAGTACAGTACATGTTTTTAACTGTGTGGTACTTCAATGTTGTATGAATTATTAAATCAACATTTGCTGTATTTTAATGATATTGTAGGAGGACTTTTCCTCCCGTATATTTTGTAAAAACTTTCAAACATTTGCAAAGTTCACATTGGCATGTCAGTCTTTACCAATTCTATTTATTACCTTCTTGTGCTTACATAGAATTTATTTCCCCCCATTTAAAATGATTGATTGATTATTAATTTGTTAGTTAGTAGTACTTTTAATTGAGTCATCTTCACATGATTTGTTTTGACAATATACAGCTGTTTGCCTTACAACCAATGATATTTGTAATTCTACATGTAAAAAGCTTTTAAAAACTAATCTGTTGTATGGAATGGTTGTAAAATATATAATAATGTGAAACAATATTTTTTTTAGTTGTTATTATTTTAAATGGTAAGGTTCTCAACTCATGGTCCGTAGCCAATACCTGCTGTTAACGAATTAAAAAAATTCAGTGACCAAATGATATGTTTTAAAAGCAAATTCTGAACTCATTAAAAAAATCCTTTTTATTTGAAATAATTATTGCAAAAGGCTATTTCCAGCATTAAAAAATTAAAATATAAATAAATAAAATATTTCTCAGTTGTAAATAAATGTTATGGTCACATTTGTCCAGTCTAATTTTGCTTCCAAGATAATCACTGTAACAATTAGCTTCATGCACTTGTTTTTTACTTTCAACATTGATTTTTTGCTCAGCAGTTAAAAATTCTTTTTTTCTTCCTCTTCATATTTAAGATGTTTAAATTCTTACATATTTTCCTTTTTACAAGAGGAATTTTTGAAAATATAAAACATACACAAAAATGGCATTCAGACCCCTAACAATTTTTTTTTAAATATTGTGATTTCCAATTTTGCTCTTCAAACTGCAAATGTAATTTATTTATAAATATATCTAATATTCAAATATATATTTCATGCAAATTGTGGTGTGTCCCACAGTTGTGTTTCCTATATGTAACTTAATGGTGTGTTATTTAAAGTCAATGTCATTGGGGGGGTGGGGGGGTGGGGACCTTGTGTCTTCAACAGCCTTATAAAATACATATTTATCTTTATACACAAAACTGTGCCTTCTTGGATTTATGCCATTCCAATGCTAACAAATAAATTGTACTTTATCTCAGTGTATATAGCTGTAGATGTCCCACCCACATCCATTATTGAAGGATTGCTAGCCTAATAAACGGCCCTTAGAGTCCTAACAATAAAAAAAAATTAAAAATTCTTTCAAATGTTTAAAAAAATAAAATATTAATAATTATAAATATTGAGATTGTAAACCCATTTAATCAAAGATTTTAATTTATTTTTAAAGGAAAAAACAATAAATAATTAATAGTTTTAATTGGGTATTACAAAATGGAGTGGCTTTTTTAGGAATATAAATCAGATTAAATTGATCCCCAATTCTGACTTCTATGAGAATATATCAGGTTTACATTAGATGTAGCTTTGTTGATTTAGAATTTCTTTGTGGCTCCTTTCTGTTATTTAATAACTTTTTTTTTTTTTTTGGTAGTGATATTTAATAGTGTCCTCTTCTTTCCATTCCAAATTTGTAAACATTCTGAGCTTAACCAAAGGGACCACACTGTGTTCACGTTTAGTGTGTAGAAGGTGTTCAATAAATATTTACTTGTTGAGGTCACTGATATTTTTTGATAAGCTAAAAATGTCAATAGCTGCATTCATAACACATTTCAACAGACTGTCAGGCATAACATTATACATTTGAAGGATATTGAAATAAATAAAACATATTTTCATTAAAGTAAATTGAGGCTGTCAGCTGTTAATTAGAATAGGTGAAATTTTTAACATTTTCTTTTACAATGCAACTTTAGCAGTGGCTAGAGTATAATAAAATTTAACAATAAGTTCCTGATATGAACATGAATAATAATAGAAATTGTATCAGTGGTTCTTTATATTGCTGTGTTTAAAGGTAAATTTAAAAATAGATTTAGACATGATATTAAAACAACCTGTTAGTAAATGAAACAAAAATTTTAAAAAATATATATATTAAAATGTAGAAAATATTGTGTTTAAATTCAAACAACTCTTGCAAAGTTCCGCAATAAATGCTGATGTTTTTCAATTTTCTGTTTTTAAGAAATAAAATCAAGAATTAGAAATACCTCCAGCTACAAATTAAATTAATTTTTATCAGGGCAAATATTGTGTAGAGTTGTGAATCATTTATCCAATGTATTAATAAGAAACACACAATTCTTTCTCTGCCTCTCCTCTCACAACTCATACCATGAAACCCCTTTATGTTTCCAATGCTCATCAACATATTTCGTGATATTGTAAGCAAAGCAAATAATATATATATATATTAATATATATCAAACTATCCAATATAATCTTTATTTACCAAATGTATTTTTGTAAACCTACAAAACAATGTTAATCTTATTGTCAGGGCTGACTAATATAAATAGTCTTCAACTGTGGTTTAAAAATACTAAGGAAAAAAAAAACCTCAACTAAATATTTACGAAAAAAATTTATTTATTTGAATTTAATTTGTACATTGTGTTGTTCTCGTTAATTTGTTTTGCAATATTTCTTGGTTGATTTTTTAGCTGTACATTAATGGCTTACACAGAAATTGTGTGAATTAAATATTTTTTGTGTATATAGCAAACAATTAAAGCTTTTACCTCGTGCCTTAAAATGGCTTCAAGATTGATCCAGTTACACTTACAGTTAATTTCTGAATGCTCTTTTTAATTATTTAAAAAAATATTAAGTCTTGACTACTAATTTTAACCAATTCTTTTTTCTCTCTTAAAACTAAAGAGAAAAAAATTATAATTAAAATGTTGCTGGGAATCTGTTATTCACTTTGTGTGTCTATGAAATTTCAGGTAAACATTAAAAAAAAAAAAAAAAAAAAAAAAAAAACTTAAAAAAAGAATCTGTTATTCACTTTGTGTGTCTATGAAATTTTAGGTAAAAATTAAAAAAAAAAAAAAAAAAAAAAAAAAACTTTAAAAAACCTTCAGGCAACTTGCACTGAACATTTCTATGATGTAAAAGTTATCACAAGAAAATTTGAATCGCTTGTGTTTTGTCAGACACTTCCTTCCAACACACACTCTCTCAAACATATCAAGGATAATAACAACAAAAACGTTTTGTTTTGTACCTTGCATGATCCAACACTGTAAATTTTCTTTTTAAATAAAAAATTCTTAGATCAGGATTAACATATAACAAAATAATAATTGTTTTAAGATTGTTTTTAATTGTGATAATCCCCACCCCCACCCCCCCCTTCCCCCGCTCTTAATGAGTGAATGGATCTAACTTTAATCCATACCAAGGATTGGATGGATCAGTTGAGATTATCGGCCCTAATGAAAAGAGAAAATTAATTAGTAGCTGTTTATTTAATGTTTTGTGTTTGTTTATAAAAGGGGCAGTTTTTAATTCTGTCATTTCAGGTTAGCATTCATGAAAATGTCAATGTTTCAATAGTTTCAGGTTAGCATTCATGAAATTGTCTATTTTTTTGACATTTTAAATACATTACATTTTAATAAAATTTTTACTAACTTTTGTATCTACTAAATAAGTTGCTCTGAGCACTTGATGAATTTTTTGTATTTCTATGACTAAATTTTAACATTACATTACATTTTAGCTACGGTTTCTTCTACTTCTTATCACCAAAACTACATTCCACTTAAATTATCTGTCATTGTAAAAGATCCTAGAACTATAATAATTTTAGATCTTCAGTTCATTGAAAAGTTTAAGTTATTTACTTTAATTTGAGCCTTTTCAAAGAAACATGATTACAAATACTTTTTAAAAAAAAAAAAATGTGTAGCGTTAAATAATGAAAGAATTTAGACTTTAAAAAATTTAAATTGTAAACTTTCCTTGCTTCATAATGTAATTTAGTAAATAGCTCATTGATGATTTCAATGTCTTTTATATTTAATTTTTTAAAAAAACATTTTAAACATCCATTTTCTTTTTATTGCTTTGTTTCTCATTTAATTCTTAAACATTTCACTGTATACTTGCTAACACTTTTGTTCCCTTTGCATACGTAAAATAAAACATGTGATAAGATCTTTAAGTTATTAAAAAAGGTCAGCTGAGATGATATGGCGACTTGGGGCTAAATTGTGGTGCATGTGGCACTCTTTGGCACTGGACTTGGGTCTAACTTGTGGTGCACGTGGCCCTGGCACTGACAACACCTGATTAAATATCATATTTTTATAATTAAAGAAAAATATTTTATACAAATCATTTCTGTTACAATCATCATGTCATTTGGGTGACACACAGATGTTTTGCCAGGCAGTCATAACTTATCTTATCAATCTTTGATATGGAAATAGGTCAACCACACTTGTTGTTTTTTTGTTAAACTTAGTAAAATGTCGTATCTCCTTTCAGAATTCAGAAACAATGTTTGATAGATATTCATGGAAAATGAAACAGTTTTGTTTAGTTTGAATGGTGGTTGGAAAAGGTGAGAAAACTCAAATCCCTTTTGTTTTCTTCATCTTGACAAAATAGTTTTGTGTGTTAATTAAATCAATATTTTCTGTCTTTTACATTGGAACAGAAGAATGTTTTTTCGGTAAAAAGATTCTAAATTTACTTATAAGAAGAACAATAATAATCTTAATTTGATATTTAATGTCATGGATTTGATAAGATCAAACTTGACTTGCCAGGTAATCCATATTATGGATTTGATAAAATCAAATTTGACTTACCAGGTAACCCACATTATCCACTTTAAACTTTATAACATGAATAGCTAAAGATGATCTTATAACTATAAATATCTTACACATATAATAGATCGCACCAAGTGCCTTTTTACAATGTTCACTTTGCTGTGGTGATTATGATCTATTTTATTTCATTGGTCTAAAACAGTTTTGTCATCTCTTGTTTAATCAACTTCGAAAATTTCAATTTTTTAAATATTAATTTTTATAATGCATTTATTTGCGCTTTTCCCAAAGCAATATTTATTTCAACTCACTCTGTAATTGAATGATCAGTAGAAATAATTGCCTTAAAAAATGTTTTAAAAAAAAAAAAAAAAAAAAAAAAAAAAATTAATAAAAAAAAATTTAAAAAAAAAAAAAAAAAAAAAAAAAAAAAATTCTAAAACTTTGTAAAGTGCACATACATAAGCACCCAACCAAAGTAATTTGAGTTATTATTCTTGTTTTAAAAAAATAAGTTTTTATCTCCATTTCTGTGTTCTGGTTATTTCATGTAAAAAAAAAATAAATACATTTTAAAAAAAGCCAAAAAATAATAATTATGAATTAAAATTGTACTCTATTTTATTGTACATTTTTTTTTTTTTAAATTGTTGGTGGAAGTTTTCTTAAAGCTTAAATGTTGTTTATTTTGATAAACTTTTTCTTATTTTTAAAGGAAATTTTCCTTTTTGCTCTATGAAATCAAATGATAAATAAATTTAGTTAATTATATATTAACAAAATGTAGAATCAAAAATTTTTTTTCTTCAAAATTTTAAGCAAAATTGTACTAATATTAAACGTAGGTCCAAGATGTAATAAGAAAGCATTTCTTTTTAATATTTATAATGGACTAAAAAAAATTAACGCTGGATGAGTTAACTTACAGAAATAATTCATAGTTAAGCTGTGCACTACTAGTTTAGATATTTTGTTGATCTCTCGAATTTCTAGAAGCTCCTACTGGTGGTAGTTTAGTTTCTGTTGTATTTAATGTGAAGCTCTATTTGTCCCCCCTCCCACATGTTGTATTTATCATTTAAAAAATATATTTAATTTTTTTTTTTTTTTAAATGTCTCGCTATTTAATTGCCATTAATTGACTTTTTAAAATAAATTCATTCATCAATTGCAAATTGCTTTATGTTTTTCTTACATTTACATTTTTTTTTGTTTTGTTCTTGTAATGATATCTTAAAATTATCTGGTTTGATTTATATTTAAATAAATAATATTAAGGACTATTTCCACTTTGAGAGATGTTGGCATCTTTTTAACTAAATCAAAACTTACTTATATCATGGGTTCCCAAACCAAACAAGGGGTCCCCATTTGAATCAAATTTCGGGTCGCCACAAGCAAGAGTGAATGGAATACGATTAGTTATTTCAATTTGTTTAAGAAGTTTTTAAATGTATATAATATATTACGTATAGAGATTTTTTTGTGTTTTTGTTACTTTCCATTTACCAATCTCTGTGAGTGTGGATTTTCAAAATTTAAAAAAATCAAAGATTCATCTTAAATGTTGAGTGGAACATGATCAAAATAAAAAATAATAATAATAAAAAAAGCTGACCATGAAATTTTAGGCTTGCAAAGGATTTACACGTCTAAACATGGCATTGAAATAAATATATGTCTTGAAAGTTAAAATCATATCGATTTGAGTTGGACTATGGCTGTTGGGGGAAGGGGGGGGGAGATATGTTTCCAAGCAACGTCACATATACCTTACAATGAAGATCACAGATATCTTACAATAAAGCTCAGAGAAATCTTAAAATAATGCCATATGCTTTACCATGAAGTTCATGAAGGTCACAGATGCCTTACAATGGAGGTCCCAGATACCTTACAATTAAGGTCACATATACCTTACAAAGAAGGTCTCGTATACCTTACAATATCACAATCCCCCCCCCCCACACACACACCAATAAACAAAATAAAAACACTTGTCACCCCGAGCCAGAATAAAATCTCAATCACTTAATCCTTTTGTGCGAGAGCTTTATCTCTGCGCAATGTGTAACTACCATTTATTTATTATTTTATTGGCTTCATGCGTAACAATGTAACCAATCCTGATACATAACACAAATAACACACCTATTTAATCCCAAGCGGGCATCAACCCCCGATCCCAATGGGCCGTCTCTTACTTCCATACTGATATTTAGTCTCTACTATAAGAAACATTTATTAATTACGGAAACAAATGCAGATAATTTTTTCTTTAACTTTTTTTCCTGTGAAATTTTGACTGTGACTTTTTCCGTGACTTTTCTCCTGTGACTTTTTTTCCCGCTCACCGTGCATTCGTGCTATTCTCATTGGTGACTTTGGTGAAGAAAGTCCCGTGTATTCAATTAGTAACATGTTTATTAAAAATGCGAATTTATTATATTCACTTTCACAGGGGAGGCTACTTTAATTATTTACTACTGTGTTATCCTTATGTTACTTGATTAATATTTAAAATGCCTGTTTACTGATTTTGTGATCTGTTTTTTTTATGTTTTTTTATAAATATTTATTTTAACTAAATACAATTATTTTGGCAGCTCATGATGGTCCATTGAGACAATCTGATTAATAATGTAAACTTTATTTTTTTAGTGTCTTTAACTTTAGTTTATCATTTAGTCTGAACTTTACCCACTTGCCCACTTTACACTTACCGGCTTAGTAGTTGGTCTTGAGTCTTGGCACTCTCGCCGTGTCTCAGGCCTTAGCTGCACAACCAGAGTCAGTACTAATACTGGTAACTTTGTAGGCTCAATAATAAATAATAATAGTACATTTAACATATAATATAATATATGAAATACTTGTGATAAAGTCAAGATATGTAGCTCACACTCAGACTGTATCTTTCAGATTCGTACCTTCTATATCTAGGTATGTGTACTGTGTGCGTTGGGGGGGGGGGGGGGGGTATTCAGGCATTTGGTTTAGGCTTAGGGGAAAACTGCTGAGTATCACTGATAGTATCAGCACCAAAATTAGCTGTTCACCTCCCACTAACTGAATAAAATAAATTCATTTCTGTTTGGGATATATTATATGAATATGGCAATATGGCGTCTACTTTTAGCCCCCAGCTTAGTTTCACGCGTCGAATCTATGACCATTTAGTCCAATTATATAATAATAAATTTAAATAAATAACCCTTGTAACTTGTAAATGTCAAGCCATCCAGTACAACTTAATGGATGGCCAACCTATTTACTTTGTAAGCTAAGACTAAGACTTTTAGCAAATTGAAATGTTCTTTATTTTCTTCATTGCACAAATAATATTGCACTTGTGTCTTTATTCAAAAGCAAAACATATTGCAACACAATTTAGTAAATTACATGGTTTTAAAAAATAATAAAGATTTATGTCAAAACACTGTGAACTGTAAAAATCTTTATCCTCTTTCAACTTTATTTTTGTAAACATATGTATAATTTTTGGGTGGTCTCTACAGTAATACAATTTCTTCCTGAAGGCAGTTGAAATTGGTGATAAGATATGAACACAGAATATAAGTCTTGAAGGGGAGTCTTGTCTAGATGTTTTCAAGTTAACCATCATGTCAATTTAACCATCATGTCAAGTTAACCATAAAGTGCAAGTTAACCATCATGATAAGTGGTATGTATTATTTTCTTTTTACTAACCATTGAACCATGCCAGGTTTTAATAGCTTCAGTGTGCTTTTACATGGTATATTGTTGGGTGCTTAAATTTAGCCAATATATGGACTATCAACTATTTATATTTTAATGCTAAAATTAAAAAGTTTCAGAAATATATCCGTAAGACTCTTGGGATATCAAAACTTATTTAAAATGGTAATTTGTTAATTTATTATTTTCATTCATTAAAAATTTTATATTCCTGATCATATGATTCTAGAAGATATTTGAATATTTCTTTTTTAAAAATAAAATAAAATAGAAATTAATGACCTGTATCCATTTGGCCAAATCAGTTACTCAATGTTTGGAAACAGTTTTCTATCACAAATTATTGGGGCAAAATTAAAACATAATTTCTTATTATTATTTGGAATTAAGAATACCACTCTAACTGCTGATTGGCTTGACCAAACATTTTAACAATGTTTCAAATATAAAAATTATTTTCACTAAACACAATTATAAGAACATTAATATCCTTTCTATTTTCCTCTAACAGTTATTCCTAGAAGGAAATGGAATGCTACATGTTAACAGATATCTTGAGCTCTTGGCTTGGTCAGCAGATATCTATATCTAAAGTGGGTTATTGGCTTGGTCAGCAGATATCTATATCTAAAGTAGGTTATTGGCTTGGTCAGCAGATATCTATATCTAAAGTGGGCTTTTTGCTTGGTCAGCAGACATTTATATCTAAAGTAGGTTATTGGCTTGGTCAGCAGATATCTATATCTAAAGTGGGTTATTGGCTGGTAATGGACAAGAATGGGAAGTGTTAGGTCAGTTTTGATTATACCAAACTTTTAATGTTGATTTTTTTAAAATTTATTTGACTATCTGAAATATATTTGAATAGAAACAATGTATATAATATATATATATATGTGTGTGTATATATATATATCTATATATATAGACCAAAATAAGAAAGGTCATGCTGCGGGAGTTCTCGTTTGCAGACGATGCCGCTTTGGTATCTCACACAGCAGACAGCCTACAGAGCCTCGTATCCAGCCTATCCGCTGCCTGCAAAGAGTTTGGCCTGACAATTAGTCTAAAGAAAACTAACATTATGGCACAGGGCGCTGACTCCCTCCCCACTATCGCCATCGACGACTACGACTTGGATACTGTTGACAGATTCACATATCTGGGATCCAACATATCGAGCACCCTCTCAAATGGCCAGACTGAAGAAAAGAGTCTGGTCAAACGCCAAACTCACAACAAGAACTAAGCTGCAGGTGTACCAGGCCTGCGTACTGAGCACACTTCTGTATGGATGCGAGTCGTGGACCACATACTCTAAACACGAAAGAAGGCTCAATGGCTTCCACCTCAGATGCCTGCGCCACATCCTTGACATTAAATGGCAAGACAAAGTCCCCCACACGGATGTCCTGTCCCAAACAAACATGTGTAGCGTCCCAGCCATGTTAATCCAAAGACGCCTCCGCTGGCTTGGACACGTCAAGCGAATGCAATCTGGTCGCATACCAAAGGACGTGCTATATAGCGAGCTGGCGACAGGGAAAAGGTCAGTTGGACAACCAAACTCATTTTTCAGGAAAGTGAATTTTGTGTTACAACTTAACTAGCATTTTGAAGGTTACTCTACATTTTCTATGTAAAATAAAGGCATTTAGTATTTAGACCCTTCTGAATGTTAAGATGAGAGATTAAAAATTTGTATTTTAGGCAATAGATTAAGAAACTAACTCATTTTTTAAAAAAAACGGACTTAGTACCATTTGCAACTGGGCTCCTCATATATATATTTACATTTATATTTATATATATATCTTCAACTATAGTTGACACGATTAACAACTGCTAGATCCTTTGGATAACTGACTCTTCACCATGTGATTTTAGCTTCAATTTTTACATTTAATTCTCTACAGTTTTTTAAGAAATATGTACATTGAATTATTTTTTTAAATTTAATGATAAAAACTAAAAAGAACATTGAAAAGCTTAACTATTTTAACATATATTTATCATAAACCAAGACATATCTTAATGTTTGGCTTTACCCATATTTTTCTAGGTTTGAGAACATCTGAAAAACTCCAACATGATGTCAATTTATCTTTAGATGTTGCTGTGCTGTGTGGAATATTTTCTCATCTTTCTTCTTATTATTTTATGAACACAAATCTCAAGTAAACAGCCTAATAATATATTATACAATTTATTCAATAAGCCAAGTTTCTTATTTTACTTAACTGGTTCAGTACTCATGATTTGGCAGTCATTATTATTAGTAAAAGCATTTCTGGAAAAATCAAATCTATTTGTCACAATGAATGTGTAAAAAGAAAATCTAAGATATTGTTACAATTAATTTAAAGACATAGATAGGTACAAAATAATATAATATAATACATTGTTTATGGTGTAAATATACTTGCACTTACACATTCAATTTTTACCATTGTCATATTTTCATGAAAGTTATTTTTTTAAAATTATCCGCTCATGTTAGGGTAGTTGAAATAAATTCTCAATTAACATTTTAAAACATAAAACAGTTATTTATAATTTACCCAGATTTAACTAATGTATATATTAGCCAATGCTGGTTTTGATTAATAGCTAAAAAAGAGGTTTTAATTTTATTTTATCAGTTATTGGAATTTAGAACAATTTGCCTGCACAAATGAAAGAGTTTTCAAATGTTTCTCTTGAATAATTGACATGAATAATATAATAAAATTATTAAATTACTAATAAATTTGTTTTGCTTTGTTTTTATTTCCTTTGTTCTTCTCAATTGTTGTATGTTGGATGTTGTAACTATCAAAACTTTGTTTTCTTATAGAAAAATGAGGCTTCGACTTTTCCATTCATTTCATTAACTGTTTTACTTGATACTAATTTTAGTTATTTTATTTTTTATAAATTTCTCTATATATTTAAGTTTATATAGATACATACTAAGATCCCTCCTACCCAAAACCCCAGGAAAAAATACTGAGCAGTGGCTCTCTATCAATATCTTACAAATGTTAAAGCCAGAGGTAATAAATTTTTATTGTAAGATATAATCCACTTGATAAAAATCTGTTTTTGGTGACCTCGTGCATTAGTTCATACATGTTAATTTTTCTAATGTAGGGAGTGTGTAAGCGCATTCCTCTTGAAAAGCCCAACTGTCAAAATTAACATTTAGTATGAGATCAAGGATAAAGAGACATAAACTCACTGATTACTTTTGTAATATCACTAATAATTACAACCCATCAACTGATGTTAGCTATCTTTGAACACATGAGAAAAATATCAAATCACATTTTGTAAAAGTGAATGGCCCTAAAAGTTTAATAAAATCTTTAAATTATCATTATTGTATAAGGAAAATATTTTTTTGAAAGATTATAACAATTTTTATTGTTACATATACATAAAGTTGAAACTTCTGGGTATTAATTATTTTAACACAAAGTACAAGGTAGAAAATAAAAACAAAATCATAATTGCTATAAATAAGCATGTTTTAAATTACAGTTTTAAAATGGCTTTATTAAATTAAGATTTGTTGTAAATTTTACCCCTTAACATCTTTACACCATTGATTTGAAACTTATTTCATTTTCGTTATTTTTGTTTTAAAGGTATGGTCAAAGAGAGATAACCGATAAAATAGAAAATTTGAAGCTATATATTTTACGGTCTAAGGGAAATAACCTGGCACAGAAGAAAAATGTATTTATAAAAAACGTAGCGCAAATTTAATGGGGGATAACTGTTCAAAACTTAAGATTAGAAAAATATATACACGATTACTTCCCATTGACCGTAAATATGCAATCTTAAGATTTAAAAAAAAAAAAAAAAAAGATCACTACAGGCTCCCAATAACCGTAAGACTTGAAAAAGGTGATTACCTGCTTGATGTCCATTTCCTAAAAAAACGTAGGGCAAATTTAATGGGGGATAACTGTTCAAAAATTAAGAATAAAAAAATATATAAACGATTACTTCCCATTGACCGTAAAAATGCAAACTTAAAATTTAAAAAAAAAAAAAAAAAAGATCACTACAGGCTCCCAATAACCGTAAGACTTGAAAAAGGTGATTACCTGCTTGATGTCCATTTCCTAAATTGTATAATGAAATGCTGAATATTTCTGATCACTAAATTTTATTACTTATTTCAAAATATACTTTCCCAGTAAATGTAATGTTTAACCTATTAATGGTTAGAGCCTGTATCAGTTGAAGTCAACAAGAGCAATATTTCGTTCTAAATAACTCTTATTGGGTTACACAGCATTGCAACTTTGTGAAGATGAAAACCAAGGGACATAAAGAAGGCATGAAATAAGAAAGATAACACAATAGTATTTTTAATTAAGTTTATATGCATACATATTGGTGAGGCATATGCAATTAACATAATCTAATTATATTATAATGATTAAATACATGTTTTAAACGACAAATACATACAATACCACATTAATATGTTTTCATTTTTTTATATATTAGCAATTAAAATTTGTATATGTAAATTTTAAAACGCCTATCCCAATTGACCACCTTTGTAACATAACTTCAAAATTTTCGGGGATGGTGGTCGGGGTGGATGGAAAAACAAGGGCAAAAACAAGATCCCAAAAATCCAGGCCCGAATTCCATCACACTTAAATAAAATGAACAAGTGCGATTTGGGGGGAAAGAGACCCCCCCGATACCGAGAAGCCAAAGACACCAGTAACAGAAGGAATCCCAACCAAGACAGACGATCGAAAAAAGGGGAGACAACCGAACAAAGGGAAGCAACCCACCCCCAAATATACGACATGCACACCACAGAAACAAAGCCAATTTTTAAGTTTCTAAAACAATTTATTTTCCTTTTCACAATACAATTATAAAATGGTAACCCCATTATCCCCCCTGCTTAGTGATGAGACAAGCTTACCCTACATAACATTTGTCTCAAATTTAATAATTACTGAACACAAACCCACAAGTCCAATGTAATGCCTTCTGGTTGTCTCAGTCAATGGCTGCTTGAAGAAAGAGGCTGTCAAACCAAAAACATATTTTAAATTTACCAACTACTAAATTAAGGAACAATTCAAATATATACAATGAAATAAGTCTAGATGAGATGAGAAGGTGAACACAACACAAAGAATATGGAGTGTGACCAAGCATGGAATCAAACACAGAATATGTACAAGTCAGAATGACCATGCATTAGTGATGCATTGATGGTGGACCATTAGAAAATATGGACTTCTTATTGCAGTTTGCTTTTACATCACTGGCCACAATCAATAAAAAGAAACAAAAAAATTATGTCTCCAGTTACTATTTTACAAACTTACGCATCTACATGTTAAATGTAATAAATCACGTGCAATCAATCATAGTAACTTGGTATATTCACATGCAATTTTAATTGCCACATATATCTGAGATAATTTATCTAATAGAAAGTTTTTAAAAATAAAATTGAACAAAAAATGTCAAAATATACATTTTTGAAATTTCCTTAAACTTAGCAATGTATACAGATATATAAAAGTACATTGAATAGTATACGTATTAGTTTTAAGAGAAAATGAGGGGAGTTTGCATTGTTTTCTGCACATTTCAAATCATTAAAATATGACTTTTTCTGCACATATAACATCCTAAAAACTATTTTTTCTACACATAACAAATAATAGAAAACTATGGAAAATATCTTTAACAATGAACAATGGTAATTTTAATGCTATTCGTATGAATAAAAATAATCAACTCTTTTTTTCTTCATGTAAACCAAACGAGTGTTACGTTAAATTGACAACCAGGTGTTTTAACAGGAAGTAAAAAATGTGAACAGATTCCTGTGAATGAAAATGTCAACAACAGCTTTGTAGTGGACAACAACACAAGGCAAATGGACAACAACACATGGCAAGTGGACAACACAAGGCAAATGGACAACAACACAAGGCAAGTGGACAACACAAGGAAAGTGGACAACACAAGACAAGTGTCCACCCACATCTCTAATCCACGTTGGGAATTCATGAAAAGTTTGAATTTATTTTAGATCTGACTTTTGGAATTTTTGTTTAGTATGCTTTGATTTTATTTGATATTTAAAACACAGTTTATAATAATAGGGTGTGTTTTTATGATCATTCAGGGTCTAACATCAAAACCAGGAACACACAGGTCATGGAAAAAAAACACAAGAGGAGAACACAATCACTGAACAACAGCCCCTCAAAGAGTCTCAAGCCTAGGAAGTGAGGTCACAAGAGGTGGCAATTGTGACAGTGTCTTGATTATATTCTAGGCTGGAAGACCACTATCACATTAAAATGGAAGTTAGAAACCAATGCAATGAAGAACTGAAATGCCAATCTTGAGTAACAACCAATGTGGTAAGAAACGCATGAATTAAAAGCAGATAATTACAGAAGACCGTTTGGATATATTTGTAGAATACCCCCCAAGCTCACTTCCCAGGACAGCGCTAAGATGGATAGAGCAGGAACTCACAACTACGAAAGACCTAAAAAGAGCTGGTACAATATAAAAGAGAGGTATCGATGGAAAAGAAAGCCGACCCTTTACAAGACTTCCTAAGAGGCACTCAATCGACAAAAGTAGCGTCCCTTGACCAGTTAATGATTGTCCTTCAAGTCATTAAGAGCCATCTATCAGACTGGCAGAGGGGATAGACTGTATAGAATATATACTTGCTCGCAGTTATGAAAAGTTGAGTGATATGCAAATGAGGAGTACAATTTTGTTTAAATTCCAGACAATTTATTACATTAATAATGAGTACTGGTGGTTCTTAACCTTTTTATCCCAGTGACCATTTGATAGCATTTGCAAAGTTGTTGCAGGCCACATTTATTTTTCAATTTAAAATGAAAGGTGTTATAAATAAGATTAACTAATTTTTTAAACCACTCAAATTTCGATATTTTGTTATTCTTCCGATAGGGTGTCCAGACCCACAGGTTGAGAGCCACCGAATTAGTGCAATAATCATACTTAAATATAAATATCACTGTCAAATATAATGAATGCAATTATTTGGTTTCAATGAGCTCCTAATCTTGACTCCAAGATGTACTCAGTCCCTCAGAATCCAATGAGTCGCTCCAATGATCTTGTACTCAGTCCCTCAGAATCCAATGAGTCCCTCCAATGATCTTGTACTTAGTCCCTCAGAATCCAATGAGTCCCTCCAATGATCTTGTACTCAGTCTCTCAGAATCCAATGAGTCCCTCCAACGATCACGTACTTCATCTTTTTGATTTAGACATTCTGCAGGTTGAAAAAAAAAAAAGTTCATTTTAGATCAGAGTATGCAATTACAGTAACATGATTTTAGTCTGTTTATAACTTAATTTTGATTATTTATTTTACATATTATAGAATTCTAATAGCAGCACAGCAAAAGTCATAGGGTAAACAATTTTAGATTGAAGCCTACACAAAAACATTATGGATAAAGCAGTAATGTTTAACTTTTCATACTTTATTATTACACTTGAAATTTGTTTTTAAAACTTTTAATAATTTATTTTAAGTTAAGATTTATATTTACTTTAAACCCTGAAAGTTATTAAAAATAAAAAAAATTGTAGCTAACCGCAGCTGTTGAGTTGTTTTATCTCTTGATAACAATGGTTGGTGCTGGTCGATCCAATTTGGGTAGCTGTGTGTGCTTTAAGTTTATTCTATAGTTGAGTCTAGAAAAAAATTAAAAGCAATTGAAATTTCAGGATATTAATGAAAGTTTAAAAAACAGCATGAAATATATATAACATTGTATAATTAAATATGTTAAAATTTCAGATGAACTAACATGGTAAATTCTTGTCCATGATCAAGATTAGAGTCTACACAAAAATTAAATATATGTATGCAACTGTTTTAATGTCATGTTTATTGTTGCCAATATTTTTATGTCAAGTGAGGTGAGCCCAGTCTTAGGCTCGCGTACCATGCCATATAAGACCATTGTAATAATAAATCATAATATTAGAAGAAAATAAAAAGAATATACTTTAAAAAAAATATCTTTGACAAGAATTTAAATTTGACAAAAATTTATCTATTTGAAAAGTTGTTAAGACATTTGGTTGTGCTCATAGGCAGGTAGGGCAGTGTGCTTCTTCCAAAATAATTTTGTTTAGAAATGATTTCTTAGTTTTGTCCCAATAAGATGTGCAATGAAATGGAAGGATTTTTTCCATAAAGCTGAGTTAATGATTAGGTTAATATGAGATAGGAGACCCCCCCCCCCCATACATTTGAGTTAATGGTTTAGCCAAACATAGGAGTTTCCCCATATAGTTAATGATTTGGCCAAAGAGATAGGAGTTTCCCCATAAAGTTGGGTTAATGCTTTGGCAAAGGATTTTTTCCATAAAGCTGAGTTAATGATTAGGTTAATATGAGATAGGAGGCCCCCCCCCCCCATACATTTGAGTTAATGGTTTAGCCAAACATAGGAGTTTCCCCATATAGTTAATGATTTGGCCAAAGAGATAGGAGTTTCCCCATAAAGTTGGGTTAATGATTTGGCAAAAAGGGATCATTATTTTTATTTTTTTAGTTACTAAATATATTCATGAAACGAACTCTCGAATCAAATGATCATAAATTTATAATGTCCAATGAATAAAATCTGCATACATAACCGACAAATGAAAATTTAAATTGCCTAAAAAAATTACCAATTAATTTTCCACAACTTTTTAATGTGTCAAATTAAATCAAGAAAGACACACAAAAAACAACAAAAGAAAGAAACCTTGGCAAATACAGTCTCTTTATATAGTAAGGAAGGAGCTAAAGGAGATGTGTAAGCTCAATCAAAAGCTTGAAAATTAAATTCCCTAAAAGTGCACCAACCAGCACACAAATTTGTGTTCATTATGCGTCAGTCAATTTCAGATGTTATAATGAAAAGGTTATTTTCTTAATAAGAATTTTTTATCCTGATAATTACAATTCATTCATTTTTATATTTATTAAAAATTTAAATAAATATAACAGCTTAAATTATATTTTCTTTCTTTTCTTCTTTAAAAAAACAACAACTATATTTTAAAATTGAGTTATGTGCCATTGCTTATGCAGGAGAGCAAATTAGGCAAGAATTGGCTGATTCAATTTACTTTAACTGTGTCATAAAATTTCAATTAATATCTTGAATAGAAGAAGTATGGTATTTATCAAGTTTTATATCTGTTAAACAAAAAACTGAAATTATAATCTAACAATATTTAATGAAAAATAATATATTGATATTATAAGCAATAAATAGATTGTATATTTTATTAAATGTGTTAAATTGACAAGTAGAGCTACATGAGGTACAGAAACCAGCATTTTCAATGTAACTACCTTGTGAGCCAACAAGGCCTGGACCACCTGATTGGCTATCACATCAAAGCATTTCTCGAACTGCAGTCATTGCTGTTCAATCTCCGCCTCAACCATCTTTAGTCTCTCCAGTGAAAGTTTAGTTTTGGCTCGGATCTGCAAGATAAACCAACATCGATGAGGACTGTAGACTGGCATTAATAAATATTTAGTGAAATCTTAATATATAACTGGTAGAAGAGTCAGGATAACATAGCTAAAGGAATAAAGTATATATTATTACTATAATTATTTCTATTATTAGGCAAATTTTTGTTTTTCCTTTTCCTAATACATAATGACTCAACATAGTGTTACATACTTGTCACTACTGAAACATAGTTGACATAGTCAAAGTTATACTGCCAATTTTTGCTTCAACTCGTTCACTGACCCTCACTTTCCTGTCTATCTCTCTGAACTGTTGCTTCTTTACATCCCCACAAGACAACTACGCTCTTCCATTGACAATAGAACCCTCTCAATCCCAAGAACCAAAACTAAGACCATCGGTGAACGCTCCTTCTGTTTCCATGGGCCCACGTTCTGGAACCAGCTCCCCTTCCATATCCGTCATTGTGAAACCTTGTCCATTTTCAAAAAGTCCCTTAAAACTCATCTGTTTAGGTCCGCCTATGACCTGTGATGCACCCTCCTTGCCCTGACTCATTTTCTGTTTCGTGTTGATCCTGAAGTGTCAAAGTGTCCTCGTTTTATAGGCATTTTCATTGTTTCTATAGTATAGTAGTTACTATCCTAGTTTACTTAGTTTACATGTTTTTAATAATTGTAAAGCGCTTAGAGCTTTATGGTAAGCGCTATATAAAAATGCCTAAATAAATAAATAAATAAATATGGGCATTTTTATGGGCATGGCTATTTAAAGTAGGTCTATTCAGTGTGAATGTTATAATATTTATTTTTCATAAATTTGAAAAACTTTATCTCTATGCTTTGAATACTTTTAACTAGGAGTATGAGTACAATGAATATATACTATCTAGGCACATTATTTTTATTTATTTGATATATATTGCCAATATGGGGTAAATAATTTAATAATGGTAAAGACTAAAGGTTAGCAAAGAGTGCAAGTACTGCAAAGTACAGTAAAGTCTATTAGTCTTGAAGTAAGTTTAGTCTGTAAAGACTTACCATTTAAATTCTAAGGGCCCATGTCTGGGCAATCTTTCGGGCCTCTGGTCATGGAATTTCAATTATGCCATGTTTTTGGTTATCAGAAATGATATTTAACCTGCAAAGATGTGAGAAACTTGACCATGTCATTTTTTTGTAAGGGTTCCCCCACAAATACTGGAATACCCTGTAGTCCCTCTTTAAAGTATGCCAGATTGACTCTTGGGTATCTTAGCCTTGGGGCTATCTCTTTTGGTCTTACAGATCATCCTGACCCAGGCTGAAGAACAAGCAAGATATCACATTCACCCAAACAGGTTTGGTAACCCGGAGGGACAAGAGCAGACTCTACATCCTGAACTTAGCCAACAGGCCGAGAAGCAATCAGATTTTTTTGTTATTTTGGCCTTGTGGCTCTCTTTATTGTTCTTACCAAGCGTCCCGACCCAGGCTGAAGAACAAGCGAGATATCACGTTCACCCAAACAGGTTTAGTAACCGGGAGGGATAAGAACAGACTCTACATCCTGAACTTAGCCAACAGGCCGAGAAGCAATAGGATTTTTTTGTTATTTTGGCCTTGTGGCTCTCTTTATTGTTCTTACCAAGCGTCCCGACCCAGGCTGAAGAACAAGCGAGATATCATGTTCACCCAAACAGGTTTAGTAACCAGGAGGGATAAGAACAGACTCTACATCCTGAACTTAGCCAACAGGCCGAGAAGCAATAGGATTTTTTTGTTATTTTGGCCTTGTGGCTCTCTTTATTGTTCTTACCAATCGTCCCGACCCAGGCTGAAGAACAAGCGAGATATCACATTCACCCAAACAGGTTTAGTAACCGGGAGGGATAAGAACAGACTCTACACGTCTACATCCTGAACTTAGCCAACAGGCCGAGAAGCAATCGGATTTTTTTGTTATCTTGGCTTTACATTTTTATGGACTTATCAACCCAAGTTGTGTTTTCAAATATTTAATCGCAGTGTCATTTATTTCAATTGCTGCCATGTTGATAAAACGGATGCAATGTCACGTAAAAAAACAAAATACGCTGCGATTGGTTATCGCATCCAACAATTAAGTATTTAATAATTTTTTTATTTTTGTCCAGAGTTAAACAACCCCTAAAAACAAAGTTTTTCGTATAAATATTTTTATAAAATGTAATATCGAACAATGCGGTTTGAGGCTGAAAATATGAGAAAACATACATTCAAGTACAAGTACCGGTAACGCAATACATAAGAGTCTCATATAGTGCTACTCTACAGACACGCATATTCTTTATGTTCCCCAAGACTCGCAACCGCATATTTTCTTCACGCCCCTGCCTATATTAATATTCTAATGACCCATCCGCTTTTAAGTTTTACACCACATATCTATTTTAATTAACACAGAAGCCAGGTCACCAAATCAGTGCCAAACGCTCAATAAACACTGACTTCACCTCTGACAACTCCATGAGCAGTTACGTCCGGAACAATAGTAAATGCTTCACTGTGCCTCGGTGTAACACACAGTGCAATATAAACAATCCTTCTTCCCACGAACAATAACTGCTTGGAACCAACTGAACAATGCCGCCGTGGACTCGACATCAATCGAAAGTTTCAAAGCTGCCCTGGCACCCACTAGGAGCCGTTAGGATGGCCGCATCGTTTCCCAAGCCGTTGCACATCTGCCAGATCGTGGATGCAGCAACGTACCCTATCAGCAGAATCAGAATTAACTGTTTAAGAAAATCAAAAGAAAATAGTACGCATTAAATGCACGGGAAATCAGTGTCATCATATTTTCTTTCTTGTTTCCTTGAAAAACAGGAAAAGCAGATTTTTTAATATTTTTTTTTCGGGGGGGGGGGGGGGGGGGGGGGGGGGGGGGGGGGGGGGGGGGGGGGTGGGAGGGCAAACATTTGACATAATGTGATGTCCTCGACAACGAGTCCATTTGCCGAGTTTCAGATAGGTAGGTTGACGGGAAGTGGGTAAATTAGCCGTCAGAATATTTTGCCAGCAGGCCAACCACCTAATCCCCAAAGGTGAAGTTGATATAAAGGATTTAATAAACAAGCACTCACAAAACAGCTCGACCATACGAAAATTTGACAAAAAATTTTGATCGTGTGAACTGAGTGTTAGTGTGTTAAAAATAGTGTAGCCTACTAATGCAGTATATCCTTAATTGTGAGGATTTCTGAAATGTCATATTATGAATAGTACGCTGAAACATGAAACCAGCCGCCCCTGAAGACCCTATATTATAAAAAAATAATGGCAACTTGCCACAATATCATGCCCCCCCCCCCGCAGAAAACTTCCTAGGGGGGGGGAGCAAAAAAATCGATTAACTTTCCAGGGGGGGGGGGGGCAAAAATTTTTTAGTAATGTTTTAATGTAGTTTTAATTTACTGTAGCGTATTTGTGTGGTGAACGAACGGACATAACATCAGCTTAGTTACTTTCTCTTTATTTTCTCTTTACTTGAATACATTTTTTGTCTAAAAAAAATTATCCAAGCGACGCGGGGGGGGGGGCAAGTGCCCCCCTTGCCCCCCCCTGCGGGCGCCCATGCACAATATATATATATATATATATATATATACATTTTTTTTTTAATTGACCAGGATGTTTTGTTCTCATTACATGTACTGATGTGGACAACTGCATATGCAAGAAATAATTTGACTTTAGTCTTCAGAGAGGCCGTAGGCTTTGCTTCCCTAAACACAGTTTTACAACTAAGAGATACTATTTGAGTTTGTTCTACTAGCTGGTTGTTAAGAGTCGAACTAGAGCAAGAGGGGTGGGGGAAGGGGGATGCTAGAGTCCTCGGTTAAGATGAGTAAGGGTTGTCGTTAATTATGTCAACAAAATAGGGGGGGGGGGAGGGGGTTGGATATGTTTGACAATTGTTGACAAGGGGGGGGGAAGGGGAGGGTAGATTAGGTGACATCAACAATCATGATTTCCCTATTACAATTTTTATCTTAAAAGGATATGTTTGACAATTGTTGACAAGGGGGAGGGAAGGGGAGGGTAGATTAGTTGACATCAACAATCATGATTTCCCTATTACAATTTTAATCTTAAAAATTTACTGGTTATTACATTATTGTAACAAATTAAAGGACTGTTAATTGAAATAGTAAGCTTAAGATGCCACAAAAAGTTTTTCCTAAAATTTTGTGTTATTTAAATAGATCAGCACAAAGTAAAATTGACAGTTGTTGACCAAGTTGGGGAGGGGGGGGGGTTAAAAATAGAAAAAAAAATAGTTGACCTAATTAATGGTCATCCCCTAATTTGAGTAATAAATAAAAAATTGATAAGTAGTTGTGAGTTTCAAATTTTGTTTTTATTTGTGTATTTTGAAATATTTGTATTCATATAAGACAAATGTTCAAGGATAAAGACGCTTAGTAACCTTGCAACAGGAACACAATCATATATTGATAAACCCATAAACCCAATATTATTTCATGCTGAAAAACTGCAGTAGAATTAGAATGCTTTTCCTTTGAATTTTTCTTGCATTTTATTTTATTTTTTTAAAAGTTGTAGAACGGCTAAGTTATTTAAAGAAAGCAAAGCAGCCTTCAGGTCACTTGTGAGCAAACTACATTGTGATAGAAGAATCTTTGTATTCAAATGGTATAGTATAGGCAAATGAGCGATTTGGATCGTATTGGGGGGGGGGGGGGAATTTAACCAGTCTTTGGAGAGGAATAATAATGGGGAAAAATACTAGTACCCAGTCAAATCCTATGCAAACAAAAATATTTTAAAAAAACTAACTTAGAGTTGTCAGCCCCCCCCCCCCATCTACAAAACACACCATATCCATCAGATTAGTATGATGATTATATTGACTGGACCATATATTATATAATATGCCCATTAACTAAAGGGCAAATTAAATAGGGAGCTATTTCTTGAAGTAAAATATATTATGTATTTGAGAATGTAGTCTAACTAAATATAATCAATTTGTTAAGATCAGCCAAAATCAGCTCAAGTTTGTGCACACACAAATTTCAGTGTTTATCACAATATACAGAGAAAACAATAAATTTGATAACAAATAATTTCATCAAAGCTGTAAAGTGTTAATCAAATAGACTGGAAAACATTATTACAGTAAAATAAAAGACACAAAAAATTGTAGCAATTTAATTATTGTCAACTCTCAAAGTCATTTACAATAATTTATTATGCATATTTTACTGTAGATCTTTGCTGAATTCATACATTTAAGAAATAGAATAAGTTAAATCAGTGAGACATCTATAACCATTTATTTTTTTTTAAAAAGTTTCTTGAATAAAAAAAATTCTTTTAAGCCCCCCAACACAAGTCATTTCATTATACAATTATGACTCAATTTATCTGCGTTTACAAGATATGTATAGAGACACTTTTTTGGGACAAAAGTCCTTTGGTAACTGTCAGCATTAAATCCAATTCTCTCCCTCTTTCCTCTCCCAAGAACAGAGAATATTTTCAGAATTTGACAACTAAAAAAACAGCAAGAAAATTCAACAAAGTAGCCTTTGGTTTCTCTAAGATTTTCCCATAGCATTGCTAAGATTTCCCCATAGAATTGTGAGCAGCTGCTATTAAAGGTCTGAGAGTAGCTAAAGCCATGGACTTTTTAAAAAAATAGGATGTTCTAAAAGATGTGCTGCACTGGCGTCTAATTCAACTTCCAAGCACTTGTCTATAAAGTCTTTGGGCTCCTTTGATAGTTTTTATTCATCCTTGATTTCTGGTTTACCCTGTGAATAGAAAATATTTACACATTTAAATTCATGCACCCTTTTTTTCTTTGCCAAGATAAATCTTTCGCTTTTCTTTCTTTCCATAATATCAATTACTGTACTAAAACAATGACTTTGGTAACTGTACCTAAATACTAATACTATTTATTGTAGATCAAGCTGTTCAGAACTCGATTCTTTGTACAAAAAAAATGTATCTCCTCTCTCTGGCATATTAAAAAACTTAATTATGCTGCCTTACAAAATTATCCTGGAAAATTAGCCTTTCACCATTTTACCAAATCAGATAAGAGATTATTCTGGAGGATTAATTTGTAAATCTTTTAAAACTATTAATACCCCCCTTTGTAGTGATAAAGTGGTTTTTAAAGGTGTTTCATTTATGTTAAGTGGTTCACCTTCTAGCATCTCAATTATCATTATTCCAAGACTCCAGATATCCACCTTGTTACCATACTGTTTTCTGTAATTGACAAAAATATTTCTAAAAACGATATCAGTTAAAATATAAAGTTTATTTCACATGTTAACAAAATCAACAGAAACAACCTCCGGTGCCACCCAGTAAGGTGTCCCAATCACTGTGTCTCTTGCATTTATCCCCATTAAGTTGGGCACAGAAGCCAAAATATGTGAGCTTGACTGCCCCAATCATGCCAAGCCAAGTAGCTTATTTATTCATTGATGTTTAATATCTAATGGATAATGTTCCTGTAATGAAGAATTTTGCAAGGC
The DNA here is from genome assembly GCA_964033795.1 of Lymnaea stagnalis. NCBI lineage: Eukaryota > Metazoa > Mollusca > Gastropoda > Lymnaeidae > Lymnaea > Lymnaea stagnalis. The sequence goes on from CAXITT010000055.1 coordinate 1,799,814, forward strand.
CTTATGGCTTTCCCTACAAACTGCAGCTATCTGCCCTTCCTTCATGATTGTTTCTGTAGCACCTCCATCTAAATACTGACAAGGAAATACAACTTTTGTTTAAACTGATGAATTGTTGAGTTTCATGAATTTTGTCATTAAGTGAGCGCACAAATATACTTAAACTTTGGCAAAAAATTGAGTCCCACTTTGATGCACTGAAGCAAGTCTGAGATAACGGGAAACCCTGCTACCAGTGTACCTATACTACATAAGCATTTATTACTAAACTGCACTTTATTACACCTCTTCTGTCTATAAAATGATTATTTATATACAAATATATTATATATATTTTTTTATGTATATAACATACATAAACAATCATAATGCAATAATAGATGCAGTATTACAACTAATAGTAATTACAACAGTAAGATAATTATCAGGAACAGTCGAAACAATTATTTAATATAATCAGGTTAGGGTTAAAATGATATAAAGCAAAAGAAAGTGGAAGCAAAATATTTATTTAAATAGCAAAATTCGTGGGAATAGAAAAAAAAGTAGTTTTTTTTTGTTTTAAATTATCATACTAGTAACAGCACCCAAGAAAATTGGGTCTGTTCATTTGTAAATATCCATTCCTGAAAACTGAACAAAGCTAATAACAGAGAGGTTATTTTTTATATAATTGATTTCAGATAAAATTAAAAAGCCAAATATTTATTAGAATTCTTAGTGATTAAACCCATTGGTTCATTTTTATTGGATGTACTGACCTCTTTTACAACCCAGATCTCCTCTACAATATAATAGCAGTCAAGGAGTTGACAATACTCTCATGTCTGTAAAGTTTTATGACTTCAATGTTTGTGTTGATCAATTCTGTCTTTGGTCGGTTATTCAGATCCATCATTTTTTGTGATTAATAGGGTGTGAAATTCACTCAACTTTTTTAATCAATATAATGTCTGATGCTGGGGAGGGTCCTCCTCTAGATTACAAAAACAAAAGAATTTCTTTGATGAAATTATTTTAAATGGATTAAAATGAAAGCAATGATCTTAGAGATATTCCATGCGCTAGTAATGTCAGTATTAGCTCCAGCTGTGATGGTGACATATGAGTCAGATAACGTTATTGACAGCTTTTAGTCCTAAGCTTAGCTGTATGGTTACGGACAAATTTGTTTGGGTATGGTGAAATGGAACAGAAAAGACAAATATTGTATTCCATAGACCTACCTTAAAGAGATTCAGATACATTTGTTTGTGTATGTTCTAGAGTATTTAATCATAAAAAAACGGTTAGGGTTAATAACTTTAAGGAATTTATGAACTCATTTTATGCCTTCCCCCTTGCATTCTGTATGACAGACATTTGAAGGTAGTAAATGAAAAAAATTCCCAATATTATAATTTTCATAAAATGTAACTATTTCTTGACATTTTCTGAAAGAATATTACTCCTAGTATCTCAAAAACTTTATTTCATGATAGCTTGAACAATTTATAGAGCATTAGGTTGGGTTGAATTCAGAAGTTGAAAAGTAAATATTTATTCACTCTGTTTTGGTCAAGGTCAACATCCACACACTTAATATAAAAACTTCTTTTCATACCATAAGATAACTTGTCCAATGTACTTTCAGAAAATGTATACTTGTAAGGGTTTCTGAATTCATTTAGTATGGGATTTTGCCATTTTTGAGAAGTATATGAAATTGCTAAAAATGGCTTGACACTAAAGAAAAATGCATTTGACAGTTATTGGGTTAAGACACTATTACACATTCATTTTTTAAAATTTACAACCCATGATGCAAGAGGGAAAATGTTTGTTATATTATTATTTTATTATATTAAAATACTAATTAACATATTTTAGGAAAATCAAGGTTACCCTGCACCAAGTTTCTTCTGAATATCATATTTATCTTGTGGATCACCTGGAGTGGCCAGAGGTCTTAGTGAAACAAAGATCCAATATTAATTTTTAAAATTATGGAACAATAATTGCTTTGCATTAAATACTGGTACTGCCATTGTTAAAAAATGCAACAAAAGTGAGGACTCCTGTGGAGATGACTTTAACACATACTCAAAAAACCTTTGAATAAAAAATTTTGTTGGAAGTATGATATCATACATTATGCTTATAGCTGATGCATTTTACAAACTGGGCATGCTAAACCAATTTTATCTTAAATGTTTTTATTTTGACACCTATCTTTTTTATTTGGGTTGTCATAGCTACCTCTTAGTTATAAACCAGGATAATTAATAAGAAGCTCTTAAACCAGCAGACTTGCACTTACTTAATGCTGCATTATCTTCTACATCAAACATTGTCTCCTTCTGGGAATGTGGCCGCCTTTAGATGTTGGCTTACAAGCTTCATCCTAGAAAGCATTGTTAATTTAAAGCTTAATCAAACAAGTTTGAGAAATATCCTCTTATAGTTATTGTATTTGTTTGGAATTCACTGCAACCAAGAAGAAAAACATTAAATATGTTAAAAATTCAAGATAAACTAACATGGTACATTCTTGTCCATGATCAAGATTAGAGTCTTCTTCCAACAAGGTTCACTTGTAAGCTAAGCTTCTTCTTGTAATAACTGTTAGAAGATAAATAAAAAGATTATACTTAAAAACAAATTTTTGATAAAAAGTCATACATTTGAAAGGCTGTTAAAATATTTGTTTGTGCTCATATGCAGTAAGGACGGTGTGCTTCTTCCAAAATATTTTTTAAAAGAAATGATTTATCTGTTTTGTCCCAATTAGTCTACACAATGAAATGGAAGGCTTTTTTCCATTATTTAAAAAAATTGTATTTTTAGTTGCTAAAAATATTTATGAAACAAAGGTCTTGAATCAAAAGATCAGAAATTTATAATGTCCAATGAACAAAATCTTCATACATAACCAACAAATAATAACTTTATATAAGTTTTAAATGCACACAAAATTACCATTTAATTTTCTCAAACTTTTAAATGTGTCAAATTAAAAAGATAAAAAGCCTTGGCAATTAAAACATCTCCATATATGTAAAAAAAGTAGCCAAAGTAGATGTGTAATGCTCATTCAATAGCTTGAAAATTAAACTCCCCAAAAAGTGATCCAGACAGCTTGCAAATATGTGTTATCCATCTACAGATAATATAATTAAAAGTTTATTCTCTTAATAACCGTATTTTTTATTGTGATAATTACATTTCATTCATTGTTATATTTAATAAAAATTTAAATAATTTTACATTTTAAAATTGAGTTATGCGCCATTGCTTATGCAGGAGCAAATTAGGCAAGAATGGGTTAATTCAATTTCCTTTTATCTGTCGTCATAAAATGTCAATAATATCTTTAATAGAATGGTACTTATTAATCTTTGCATTTGATAAACCAAAAATCAAAATTAAAATTGGACAATACTTAATTTAAAAAATAATAGATTGATATTATAAGCAATAAATTGATCACACATTTTATTAAATGTATTAAACCAACAAGTAGAGGTAGAGAGTAAAGAAACAACCATTTTTAAGATAGCTACCTTGTGAGCCGACAAGGCCTGGACCATCTGATTGGCTCTCTCATCAAGACATTTCTTGTACCGCTGTCTTTGCTATTCACTCTCAAACATAAGGGAGCTGCTCTCAACCTACACCATCTTTAATCTCTCCAATGAAAGTTTAGTCTTGATTTGGACCTGCAAGATAAACCAATGATGATGAGGGCTGCAGACTGGCATTATGATTTAGTGGAATCTTCTTTATTTGATTTCTCAGTTCCACTACCAGGCAGCACCTTTTTTTGTCTTTATAGGAGTAGGCTGCATCTTCAGCCAAGTGCAACAAAAATAAAGGGATTAACAGGTGCAAGGCATAATTTTATTTGACAATAAATTATTATCCGGAACAATTATTATGAGATAGTGGAACTATAAATTCAGTGTATTAAAGTTTAGTCTTTTATTCTAGCCCAGTTAAATAGAAATGTTGGGTGGAACAAAAAGAGCAAAGTAGGGAAAAAAAAGACCTAGCCAATAACTATAGCAATAGTCATCAAAAGAAAGTATGTACACAATTTCTGCAATAATTTTTTGTCATTAAACAGCTTATTTGTATATATTTATATTGTTACAGCCTTTGACTTCATATCCTCTTGTGTTTTGGTCGTTACCAAGTAATTTTGTGCCAATGCTATGCAATCCCACCCCCACCTTTTCGCATGTGTTTGATTATGAAAGTTGTTAACAATTTCTAGAATTTACTAATGAGATGCAGAACTCAAATGTGCCACGTGCTGTTCTTGATTATGAAAGCTTCTATCCGCATTGTAGAAGATTTTGCCCCTACTATAAATAATACAGTTAATTGTGATTCAGACAGACTTGAGTGAGACATTTTGGGCAAGGCGTAAGAAAGAGAGAGAGAGAGAGAGAGATAGGCCTACTTACAATTCTCATTGTGTGTGAGTGGATTTCTATTTTCCCCATTCCTATTACTTGTGTGGATTAGTTTTACTGGATTACTGTGTTTGTGGATTACTATTTCCACCTTTTAATTCCAGATATATTCATGTGCTTTTAGGTGGTAATTAATTAAACATGTTTGTTTTGTTTTTGTAGTTATGATATTAGAATTGTTAATATAAAATTATAAATAAATTTGAGTATTGTAATTATCACTAGCTTTTGTATCCTATCTTAGTACAATGGTTCCAGTCCTTTGTTATGTAATGACAATAATATTGTTCTTTTAACGAGCCAAACAGATTACATTTATTAGAAAGTGTTAAAACCTCATAACTACACATGACACAAACTACAAACTATGGGGAAAGTTACATTTTGAGTCTCATTCCAAAAACTTAAAAAATCAAGATAAGCATAAAATTAACCCTTGTATGTAATGATCACGAGCAGTGTTTCCTTCAGGCGATTTCCGGGGGGGGGGGGGGATGCATTTAAGATTTTCAGAGGCGTAGCTAAGAAGGACATAGAGGAACATAATAATTTGTCCCCAGCAGGGCTGTCTTTACAGAAGCGGAGGCCATGGGCACAGTAATGCACTGAGGCCCCTAACCCTCTATATACTCAGGGCAATGCGATGGAGATAGTGAGGGGGCCAATCACCCCTGGCAGCATTATCAGGGGCGGCTAAATTGTCTTAAGATAGGCCCTTAACAGTTAATTTAACAATATAATCCCATTTACTTCACATATACAGCTGTCTATAGCATACTATTTAATGAAAAGCATTATGGCTAAGGTGGTTTTTTTTTTTAAGATTAAAATTTTTGAAAATGTGTCGGTACTGTCACTTTAATTGGATAAGGAGAAGAGATCGAGGACACCGAACGAAACTGGGGATAGGTTTGGAGAGCGGTCTCAGTAAGCCCCTCCCAGTAAATTCAAAATGATGGGATACATTTTGGTGTAAATATGAGTTTAGTTTTGCATCATTCTACACTTATCCCGCTAGCAACAAAAAATACTAGTTGAAATTCCTTGAAATTTAGGTTCCCTTGACCATGCATAGCTTACAAAATTCTTTGTATATAATTAGTTGCATCTAAATAGTAATGTTGTTTCACATTTTTATTTGAAAATATGTATTTGTTTAAACTAATGCATCAATGAATGAATATAAATTAAAAAATTCCGTTAAAAACAGTTAATTGTTAATTTCAAAAACTGCAAATAATGTATTAGTATGTCATTATAAAATTATCACTTTGGATTTAATTTAAAACTTAAGAAGTTTTCCCCAAAATTAACAGTTACAAAAATATTAGAAAAACAGTGTTCGTAGAAAAGGGCTAGAGATTTTGTATGGCTATTTAAAACATGTCATTTTTAAAATTAATTGTATCATAATTAGGGTGACCAAAAGTTTCGTAAAAACGGGATAGTCCCGTCTTTTCATGATCGTACCCGGTGTCCCGAAAAAATCTCTCGGGATGTCTAAATGTCCCGTTTTTAAAACCAAACACATTTTCAAATCACTAAAACTTCCTAATTTATAATATAACTTCAAGTAATATTTTGACTAGCTGTGCAGCCAGTGCTAGTAGTGAAGTGGGCTCTCATGATAGCTGCACTGTTCCACCTCCACCACTCTGCCGACGCTGCGTAAATGAAGTGTCCCTGCCATAGATCTTATAATATGTATAAATAAATAAGTATTCACTGCAAAATTATATTTTCGTTTATGATATGCCCCAGAGTTTAAATTAAATTACAAAACAGAAGGTAAATTTAAAAAGATTTCTAGGTCTCAAAATAGTTAAAATGAGCATATTTCAATAAGCCCTTTCCGGCGGAGGCCTCCGGACCCCTCTTTAGTTGAAGGGTATCCCCCCAACCCTCCTTGGGTGTGTCCATTTTTTCAGCTCATGATTTGGTCACCCTAATCTAAATGGTATAAAAAAGACATCATATATTTATGAAAGTGTCTATTGGTAGTTTACTACCTATAGCTTCTAGTTAGGGAGGGAGCTATTTGTAGTAAACTACCAATAGCTTCTTGAGAGCTATTGGTAGTCCAGCCAATCAAATAAAAAAAAAATCTGAGCTTTAAATACCCGCTTCCAATGAGGCTGGCTAAGCATTGCCCCGTTCTTTTATTACTAGTCTGTACTAGTGACAACACCTCGGCACTAATTATAAAATCTACAGTACTGTTTCTAAAGTTTTAACACTATCTGCTGTAGACTTCCCTATGCTCAGATATGGCGATATTGCTATATAATTTATAATATAGACCTAATATAGATAGATGAATGATACTGGGGGGAAGGGTATCATAGTCTGAAATTTTTTTACCCAGCTTCTTCTTTGCCAAGGCCAAAGTAAGATGTGCAGGAAAAATAAAATTCAGCGGTAAACATTTTGTGTGTGCTAATTATTATGATTAAAATTATAAATTAAAACACAGGCCTAAATAATTACCATAAGAAGTTTTACTGCATACAAAGTGTGCATATTAAAATCAAAATCTTTTTACTTTAGTTAAATAAAAATGTATTTACATAAATGAGCCCTCATTAACTTATAAAGGCATCGATATTTGTATGTACAAATAAACGATTTCATTGGGTATATTGTGGAACTAAAACACAAAATCAATTAATGTCTAGGCATCACTATTTACTATTTAGTTTTAATGCTATGCAGAGTATGCAGAATCAATGTTTTATAAACTGCACATAATTTTGATGAAAGCATAAGCAGTGATACATTAATAAAATAAACTATATGCAAAGAAAGAAAAACTAGTGTATTATGTTTTGAAAATCCGATTGGAGTGAATTTATGAGACTTGACGAAAACAATAACAAATTTTGGCACATGTTTTTTTTTGGCAACATACATTATGTATTACATACTTTTGATTGATTTCAGTGTTGTAATCAAAAATAAATTGTGACCACCAATAATTATTGCACTACATCAATATATCACCAAATGGTAGGTTTTTTTTAAAATAGTAAACTACCAATAGCCACTGAGAAGCTACTGGTAGTGGAGTACCAATAGCCAATAGCTCTCTAGAAGCTATTGGTAGTTTACTACAAATAGCTCCCTAGAAGCTTTTGGTAGTTTACTACCAATAGCCACAGCCTATATTTATTATTATGTGAGTGATTTATGGAAGGGAAAATGAGACAGCTTTAATTTCCATACAAATGCAATAACTTAAAAAGTCATTTTTGGAATTTCTAATTACTATAATAAATATGTCTATAACTTTGTATAACTAACGTCCATTTAAATTACTAAATAAAGAAAATATTTTGCCTTTTGGAAGATTCTTTGATTTAGGCCTACTCCTTCCCAAATCAAGAAAATAATTAATGGATTCTTTTCAAAATGATAATTTATCCAAAAACAATTTTTCAATTGTTCAAAAGCTAGTATTAATACCAAAAAATTGAATAGTATGATATTTGAAAAACTTGTAACATTTAAATAAACTGGAGAAACGGTCTTGTCTTTGCTACTTTAAAAGAAAGATAAATGCCTAAAACTAAAATATTTCAATATTCACCAATAATATTGGCAGAATAATGCCCCTAGAAGCGTGAGGCGCCCTAGACGTGTACGGTTTCATAAAGGCGTGATGCCCCTTAGAGCCATGAGGCCCCCTGAAGCTAATCTTAAAGCATGATCATGATGCCACCTAGTATAGTAGAAGTAGAGGCGTGAGACCCTGGGCCCTGGGCAAGTGCGCAGTGTGCCCATGCCTTAAGACGGCATTGTTTTTCTTCACTAATTTCACTGCTGAGCAGTGGCTTAGCTAGGGTTATTACCACCCGCGACTAACATCTTTGTTTAAAATTGTAAGTGATTGTGAACACATAAAAAAAATTCTTACTTTATTTTTATTTACGATTTGTAGCTGGCAGACGTAAAACTTGTTAACGAGAGTAATTTCCCTTTAAGAAGTATTCATCCAACTTGTGATTCGCATTTATAATATTAATTCTGGAATGGCCGACATTATCGTGGGTAAAATTTTGGGAAACGTGCTGTCCACTGACTTTTAAATCAAAATAAATTGTTAAAATATTTTAATATACATTAACAATATGTAAAGCATGATGCTTCTAAAAGGGTAAATCCCCCGGACAACCCCCCCCCCCCCCCCCCCTTAGACGCGTGAGGCCCTTCAGTTCCCAGTGCGCAAATCCATTAAGACGGCACTGCCTTACAGTGGGGGCTGTGAGACATACACAATAAAGCAAAAGATACTCTGAAAATCTAATTTAAATTAGACAAAATATTTATAGAATTGCTTTAGCCCAGAGCTAATAATACCGATAGTTATTGTACAAGCAATTTGTGTCCATATAGTAGGCCTATTTTTTTTTTCGGGTAATTTTTTGTGTGTGGTCATGTTGCAATGAAAACACTTGCAGAGAATGGTGCGCACCATATTTGTAATGGTGTACTTCACATGTTAATGGTGTACTTCTCATGTTTATGTTGTACTTTACATGTTAATGGTGTACTTCACATGTTAATGGTGTAATTCACATGGTAATGGTGTACTTCACACGGTAATGGTGTACTTCACATGTTAATGGTGTACTTCACCTTTTTAATGATATTGACGTCCTTCACGTTTTAAAAAAAAAAAAAAAAAAAAAAAAAAAAAAAAAAACAAACCAAACAAAAAAAAAAAAAAAAAAAAAAATCACATGTTAATGGTGTACTTCACCTTTTTAATGATATTGACGTCCTTCACGTTTTAAAAAAAAAAAAAAAAAAAAACCAAAAACAGAACCAACCCAGGCGACCCAAATATCACCAGCAAAGCGGCCCTGGCGACCAGTATGTCACCGGCCCAACGAGACTTGTCCATCATTGGTCGTGACGCATCAAAGGCTGGGAACATGTGAAAAAATTTAACTAACGACAAACAATAATTAGTTAAGTATAAGCTTCTATTATTAAACTACAACATTTAAACTTTAAAAAAAAAAAAAAAACGATGCAGATGCAAGCACTGTAAAGATTTAAGTCATTCAATTTGAGCTAACTCCCACCCCTACCCCAAACTCCTTTAAAATAAAAATAAAAAGGAATTCGATGATGTAACATTTTAATGGGGAAAAAAATTAAAATAAATTCAATGCGAGCTACCAAAGGGAATGTACTCTAGAAATAATTGAGTTTGATTTTTAGAGGCAAGAGTTCTCTGGTTTTAATTGAAGAGGTTTTCTTATCTTTTAATTTCTAAGTTCTAGTGAAAGAGTATCTTTAAAATTGCAAGAGACGCAGAGGTAGACAAATAATTTGTTAAATTTTGTCTTATAGACAAATTATGTACCATAAGTGTATCGACTGAAACGTAATAAGGTTAAATTCAATGATGTAAACATTTAATTTTAAAGCTACTTATTTGGTGATTTTTAACAATAGTGTGTGTATGTTCTCTCATAGTGCTGGAGTGACTGGTCAGGCCCGTGATCGGGCTCCTCTGGCAAAGGGCTTGGTGAGTGCCATAGGACTCCCCAGCGAGTGAAATTGCAGACAGTGTGTAAAAGACATTGCGCTGTTGAACAATCGTCCTCAAATATTGAGGGGCAGTTCTGGTGATGAAGCGACGAAAATACTAATTTTTGAGTATTTCTGGTATACTGATATATTTTTGGTTTCACAAACCTTTTTTAAAGATTTAAATTAATGATTAAAGATATAAGAGAAGTGTGCAAAATATTATTTTTTTTAACCCTATAAATGAGTAAAAAGTCATTTTTAAAATGTTTTAATTTTTTTTTACCGATTCGATTCATAATATAATCGCTTGACAACATCGTATTTAATATCAATGGAAAGCTTTATTTTTCAGAAAAAATATATATTAAGTTTTCTATCACATAAGTTACCAAACACTTAAATCGGCGTAACGTCGTGATAAAAAAAGGTGTTTTTCTGACCTATTTACACGGCCACCTCATTTTTAACGCATCACCCTTGAATTCTAAATAAAGCACTTAATTGGACTGGTTATATGTGTGAAACATTGACGTGTTATCGGTTTTCCTATAATAAAATTCGATTAGACCGAGCAGTTTGCGTTATGTAAATATGCAATTTTTTTTCCATTTGGTGTCACCCCCCTGGGTTTGTGTCACCCGCTGTGGTCCGCACCCCCGCAGCCCCTTGCTACGCCAATGATTGGTTCATTGGGGTGTCGGTTCATTGGGGGTGTCGGTTCATTTCGGTTCATTGGGGGTGTCGGTTCATTGGGGTGTCGGTTCATTGAGGATGTTGGTTTATAGGTGGTGTTGGTTTATTAGGGTGTGTCGGTCATTAAGATTGTTGTTTCTTTGGAGGGGGTGTGTTGGTTCCTTGAAAAGGGGGGGGGGGNGGAAATTTGGGGGGAGGGGTCTCTTAAGTTGAGGTGCTTTTTCCTTCTTTTTTTTCGGATATTGGTTCCTTGGGTTGTCGTTCCTTTGGGGATGCATTTTGAAATGCAGAGGGTGTTAGCAGTCAGAGCCGTCACGTGACTTTCGGTTGCTTCCTGCCACTTTTCGGTTTTGGATTGCCTTTTCAAAATTGGTTAGTTATTTTTTTTTTCTTCAAATCACACGTTGGGCCATGTGCATCCACTGGGCAGAGGGGGTTGCAGGGCCCTCACGACACAGTAGAACTATTTCATTGTGTCTTTTCTAAAGGTCTCTTTTGTTGTATTTGATTGGTTCGGCCAGAACATGCCAAATTTTTCCACCGCAATCTGCTAAATTGAATTTTTTTTTGGCCGACAAACAAAGGCGAAGTTAAAGGGAAGTCAGTCTGGATAACAATGACGCTTGCAAGGGTGTTATGGTCGGGCGAGTTTGAGATCCAATTAGAATTAATTTTTTTTTTTTTCATTTATTGCGGGTTAAATGGGTGACATGAAGAGAGAGAAAGAGAGAGAAAAAGAGAGAGGGTGAGAGAGAGAGAGAGAGAGAGAGAGAGGAGAAAGCGAGGCATGGAGAGAGGGAAAGAGAGAAAGAAAGAGGAAGCGAGAAAGAGATGCAAAAAGAGAGCGGGGGGAGAGAGAGGGGGGAGAAAGAGAGGCAGAGAGAGTGAAATAGAGGCATAGATAAAGGAAGGGAGAATCAGATAGAGTTATAGAAATAAAGGCATTGAGAGGTAGAGAGAGAGGCAAAGATAGACAGAGATATAGAGAGATAACGTGTCAGTAAGAGAGAAAGGCAGAGAGAAAGAGGGAAAGAGTAGGGAGGTATAGAGAAAGAGACGCAGATATGGAGGGAGAGAGAGAGGGGGGACAGGAAAGAGAGGCGGGGCGAGAAAGAGACGCAGAATTCGAGAATGTGACAAAGTGAGAGAAAGAAGGGGAGAGGAAGAGAAAAAAAGCAAGTCTCAGTGAGAGAGATAGGGAGAAACAGACACGGACAGATCGAGAGAGACAGACAAAAAGTGAGATAAAGAGAGAGAAAAAACAAAGAAAGACAGAAAGGTAGAGAGGGATAAAACAAATAATAGTTCCCTATTTATGCATGTATGGCTGTACCGCTGTGTTCAACAGCCACGCGATTTTAAATTCCCCGATGTTAGCACTAATGCAAGTGTTGTTCTACAGTGCGATACTTGAATTCAACTTTTGTCAAATAACCTTAGTCAATGGTTAGTTCATGAACTGCCGCCGTCATTGTTTTGCGGGTTACCTCTAGTAGACATAATACATGTTTTCCTTTTCTTAATAAATTTTATTTTGTTCATGAACAATTCAAATCATAAATTAATTATATCCCGATCACACATTTAAGATGTCTAATTAGATCGATTACTTTGTATGGGCTTTTTATCAGAACATTTTACCTATTCTTTCGCTCGTCTTAGAATGTTGTGTTGTTAAGTTAGTATAATGTAAGATGTATCAATGATGTAACACCGTCTTATAAGTTACAACAGTGAGTCCGTGTTTGTGCAGCTGGATATCGTCTAAGGTACTACAAAGCTAATGTCGTGAAGGGCAGTATACTGGTCATTTTAAAGGTACCCGGTACTACAAAGTCGGTGCTATCAAACGTACAACATAATTTGTGCTATAAAGTGTACTACACAACTGGTGATATATAAAGTGGACTACACAACTGGTGATGTATAAAGTGTACTACACAACTGGTGCTATAACGTGTACTACACAGCTGGTGATATAAACGGCGCTACACAGCTTGTGTTATAAAAGGGGCAATACAACTGGTGCTATGCAAATGATTATGTAAAATTTGCTGGAAAATATGTGCTATACAACGTGTGCTATAAATGTGCCACACAGCTGGTGCTATAAATGTGCTACACAGATGGCGCTATGCAATGTGCTATACAGCTGGTACTATAAAGTGTGCTACACAGATGATGCTACAAAGTGTGCTACACAGCTGGTGCTATAAAAGGTACTAGATAGCTGGTATTAATAAAGGTACTACACTGCTGGTGCATTAATGTGCAATATACATTAAGTAGACCGTCGCCATGACATAGCTGCAATTTTACCGCATCCTACTAAAGGTTCTCAAATACGCGTTTTTAGCTACAAGTATTTCTTATTTTTACCGCATCCTACTAAAGGTTCTCAACCTCGCGTTTTTAGCTACAAGTATTTCTTATTTTTACCGCATCCTACTAAAGGTTCTCAACCTCGCGTTTTTAGCTACATGTATTTCTTATTTTTACCGCATCCTACTAAAGGTTCTCAACCTCGTGTTTTTAGCTACATGTATTTCTTATTTTTACCGCATCCTACTAAAGGTTCTCAACCTCGCGTTTTTAACTACATGTATTTCTTATTTTTACCGCATCCTACTAAAGGTTCTCAACCTCGCGTTTTTAGCTACATGTATTTCTCAATTTACGGCATCTCTCAACTACGCATATTTAGCTACATGTATTTCTTATTTTATCCCCTTCCTAGCGAAGGTTCTCAACTACGCATATTTAGCTACATGTATTTCTTATTTTATCCCCTTCCTAGTGAAGGTTCTCAACTACGCGTATTTAGATACATTTGTTTCTTATTTTACCGCATCCTATTGAAGGTTCTCAACTTGGCGTATTTATTAATTAATTAAGCCCAATACAAATTCGTCCATAAGCAAAGAGAGCCTCACTGGCGGTGATGTCCGGTGACACAGTTGCTTGTGGTGTCATCCTCTCCGTAACCGGCGACACAGTAGCTCGTGGTGTCATCCTGCTCTCCGTAACCGCCGACACAGTAGCTCATGGTGTCATCCCCCTCTCTTTAACCGGTGACACAGTTGCTCGTGGTGTCATCCCCCTCTCTGTAACCGCCGACACATTAGCTCGTTGTGTCACCCTCCTCTCTGTAACCGCCGACACATTAGCTCGTTGTGTCGGCCTCCTCTCTGTAACCGCCGACACAGTAGCTCGTTGTGTCACCCGCATCTCTGTAACCGCCGACACAGTAGCTCGTGGTGTCACCCTCCACTCTGTAACCGCCGACACATTAGCTCGTTCTGTCACCCTCCTCTCTGTAACCGCCGACACATTAGCTCGTTGTGTCACCCTCCTCTCTGTAACCGCCGACACATTAGCTCGTTGTGTCACCCGCCTCTCTGTAACCGCCGACACAGTAGCTCGTTGTGTCACCCTCCTCTCTGTGACCACCGACACAGTAGCTAGTGGTGTCACCCGCCTCTCTGTGACCGCCGACACAGTAGCTCGTGGTGTCACCCGCCTCTCTGTGACCGCCGACACAGTAGCTCGTGGTGTCACCCGCCTCTCTGTAACCGCCGACACAGTAGCTCGTTGTGTCACCCTCCTCTCTGTGACCGGCGACAGTAACAAAGAAGAACATGAATTGTTTAAACACCAATTATACAATATTCTAAGTTTCAGTAATGATTTTTATATAATAATAATCCTAATAAACTGGCATGGACAGCTTATCTTGGAATATTGAATTTAATGATTAAGTAAGCGTATTAAATGTTTACAGTATTTTAAATTTTGCTAATTCAAGTTTAACACTTACGCACACATACACACACACGTATGCACACACACACACACACACACGATCGTTACTCTCCCCCCCACCCTCTTCCCTTAACAGCATCCCCACTTGTATCACTCCATTTAACACAGACGATGTTTTCTAATGGCACAGTTCACTCGTATGTATCAATGCAGCTCTTTAGTTATGTTTCTATAAGTCACCCCCCTCCCACACACACACACACACACACACACAACTCCAATATTTTCAAAGACTAACAACTATTTCACATTCTTTTCAATAACAGTAACTCTAGCTTTCCCTACCACCCAGTTATGGCAACAAAAAGAGTTTGTTTCAGATAAAGTGTATGTGTGTGTGTGGGGGGGTGGTTGGGGGGAGTGGGACATGGGCGCCATCAGCTGAGACAACGGACAGCAAAGTTTCCAAAGCTTTCCTTGTGGCCATGAAAACAAGATACACAAGGGGCAGTAATCCAATGATTCAAAGCCAAATCATGTTCCGTCACACCGAACCAGCCATAACACAGAGGGTTAACTAGCCAGTATTGTTCTGTTGGCCAAACACGGGCTGCCTAATTGGACCCTAAAAATTGGGGACCCTAAACGCCATCCCAGAATCCTCCCCGACGCGAGAGGTGCCGGCTGCAGTTAGAGAAAACAATGGCGATTAAATCCAGAGTTAGCCGGGAAATTACTCTGCCAATATTTATCGGACGCCATTCCACAGTTGCTTCTCCTGATTACACTTTTTAATTTGCCCCCTTCCCCCCCCCCCCAACCCCCCCCTCTTCACAATCGCGAGGCGCTGTTGGTGTCTATTCCAGGCCTTTGGCCAAAGTCAGATCGTTCAGGTCAATTTATAAATCCAGAGTTAGCCGGGAAATTACTCTGCCAATATTTATCGGACGCCATTCCACAGTTGCTTCTCCTGATTACACTTTTTAATTTGCCCCCTTCCCCCCCCCCCAACCCCCACATCTTCACAATCGCGAGGCGCTGTTGGTGTCTATTCCAGGCATTTGGCCAAAGTCAGATCGTTCAAGTCAATTTGAGCGTCTTGTGTGGGGGCGCAGAAGTCTCAGAAAAAGTTTTTTTTTCGCACCGTGGAGCACGCGAGACTTGTTAGCTCATTTAGAATCGGGAAGACCCGCACTCACGCAGAAATGAGAGATGTGAGGGAGGGGGGGTGGAGGGCCTTTGTCTCTTTGTTTCGTGGCATGGCTGGTGTTCTGGACACTCAAAGCCGATGCCGGCCATTTCTGAAGGGGTCCATCCATGTTTATAACAAGGCCAACACAACTGGCGTCAAGAGTGGAGTCTTTAATCTTTCTTTGGCACATAGTCGAGACGTTTATGGTGGGGGAATCAATGAAATGCTGCAAAGTTGACAGTAGGACATTTGGAGACAGTGGATGGCAGGACTTTGGGAGAGAGAGAGAGAGAGAGAGGACCGTACGGCATTGGGGGACAGTGGACAGTATGACACTGGGATAGAGTGGACACTATAGGGGGATGCGAACTGTAGGACATTATGAGACAGATGACATTGGACGTCAGAGTATTGTTGGATATTGGGAGAAAGATGTCATTGGAAGTCAGAGTATTGTTGGATATTGGGAGAAAGATGTCATTGGAAGTCAGAGTATTGTTGGATATTGGGAGAAAGATGTCATTGGAAGTCAGAGTATTGTTGGATATTGGGAGAAAGATGTCATTGGAAGTCAGAGTATTGTTGGATATTGGGAGTAAGATGTCATTGGAAGTCAGAGTATTGTAGGATATTGGGAGAAAGATGTCAGTAGGGCAGTGGGAGGCATGGAATTGTAGGACATTGTGAGACAGAAGGCTTTGGGAGGCAGGGATTTGTAGGACATTGTGAGACAGACGGCTTTGGGAGGCAGGGAATTGTAGGACATTGTGAGACAGACGGCTTTGGGAGGCAGGGAATTGTAGGACATTGTGAGACAGACGGCTTTGGGACACAGGCAATTGTAGGACATTGTGAGACAGAAGACTTTGGGAAACAGGGAATTGTAGGACATTGTGAGACAGAAGGCTTTGGGACGCAGGGATTTGTAGGACATTGTGAGACAGAAGACTTTGGGACACAGGCAATTGTAGGACATTGTGAGACAGAAGACTTTTGGAGGCAGGGAATTGTAGGACATTGTGAGACAGAAGACTTTGGGAAACAGGGAATTTTAGGACATTGTGAGACAGAAGGCTTTGGGAGGCAGGGAATTGTAGGACATTGTGAGACAGAAGACTTTGGGAAACAGGGAATTTTAGGACATTGTGAGACAGAAGGCTTTGGGAGGCAGGGAATTGTAGGACACTGTGAGAAAAAGGACAGTAGGACATTGGGAGGCAGTGAACTTTAAGACATTTGGAGACAGCAGGATATAAGGAGGCAGTAGGATATTGGGAGGCAGTAGGATATGGGGAGACCCGTTTGTATTTAGTTTAAAAAGAAACAAACAATGCGTTGACATCCTTACTGCTGGAATTACTGAAGAGACGAAGAGTTTTAATAGAAATAAAATCATGTTGCTTTGCATTTCATGACGTCTTTTATATTGCACTGTTTTCATATCCACATTGATTTTTTAAAATATTTATTAAAAAAAAAACACACAAAAAACGCAAAACCTAATCTTCTTTGATTCCTTCCCCTTCACCATTTGACCTTCACCTTGCATCACTTCACCATTCAACCAATTGCAGCCGCTGACATCTAAACGTCACTTTTTCTTTTGCAACTGGTTTTTTTATTTTTTATTTCCTATTTCCATGAACTTATTTTTGTGGAAAATGTGACCTACAGCCATTTTGGCACCGCTGACACAATCGCCCTGACAACGACTAAAATGGCCTCCCCCCCCCCCCCCCCCCCAGAAACAAAAGCCATTTCTTGTCCCCATAGCCGCCACATTCTTTCATTGTCTCTGGTGTTTGTTGCTTGAATGACCTGACGGTCGTGTCAGAGAATGGAACGGTCGACCAAACTTGGGTCCATTGAGCTCAGCTTGGGGACCTGTCAGAGTTGTAAGCCCTCCCAGCACGTGCGTGAACATCAGAGGGTCGTGTTTGAAAACTGGGTCCGTTGTTGGTGTGCCCGGGGGGGGGGAGGGGGCGCTTGAAATTAGTAGTTAGAGAAAGTGCTTGGGGGATGAGAAAGGTTCTTAGGAAATTCAGTAACGAGGTAGCCGGTTGAGAAAGAGGGGCAAGGGGAGGTCAGGGGAGTATTTTAATGCATAAATTTAATTAGGCATGGACACTATTACTACATAGTTTGGGGGTGGGGGGGTGTTATGAGAGTTTAGGGTAACTCATAGCTCGAGGTCATCACGAGAGCTCAATTGATATAAGAGTTACACTGCCAGATAGAAGTGAGACATAAACTGACAGATAGAAGTGAGACATAAACTGACAGATAGAAGTGAGGCATAAACTGCCAGATAGAAGTGAGGCATAAACTGACAGATGGAAGTGAGGCATAAACTGACAGATAGAAGTGAGACATGAACTGACAGATAGAAGTGAGACATAAACTGACAGATGGAAGTGAGACAAAAACTGACAGATTGAAGTGAGGCCTACACTGACAGATGCAAATATGACACTGCATGCCACGCGTTATAAACTGGAGGTATTTTCTGGATAGATTACTGCCATATCAATGACATATTGACACAGTCAGGTGAACAGTTGACATAAAACAGCTACAAGGTATAGACAGATCATTGACTGGTTATAGACACAATGGCACGGCCATTTCGACAGCTACGTAAACAAGATCATTTAGACCAGGCCTGCACAACATACGTCCCGCGCGCTGCATGCGGCCCGCCAGCACCAACTTGGCGGCCCGCCAGCACCCACTTGGCGGCCCGCCAGCACCCACTTGGCGGCCCGCGAAGCAACGAAATATTTCTTATGTTTGTTATTTTTTAAATAGTTCCCCCCCCCCCCCCCCCCCCCCCCCCCCCATATTTTCTTTCGGCCGGCACAAGTTTTTCATAAAGTATTAAATTTTGAGTGGGGCAGGCCTGATTTAGAAAATAAACAGACCATCAACAGGTAGTTGACAGATCATTTACAGCAGGCCTGCACAACTCAAAATGTAATACAGGCCGTAAACGTTAAGAAAAACTTGTGCGGGCCGTAATACTTTATAAATAAAGAAAATAATTTAAAGAAAAAAAAACACTAATATTTCGTTACTTCGCGGGCCCAAAGTGGGTGCTGGCGGGCCACATGTGGCCCGCGGGCCGTATGTTGTGCAGGCCTGATTTACAGTTACAGAATAAACAGACCATATACAGGGTATTGACAGATCATTTACCGAATAAAGAGTCCATAGACAGGACATTGACAGAACATTTACAAAATAAACATACCATAGACAGGACACTGTCATATCATTTACAGAATAAACAGATCATAGACAGGACATTGACAGAACACTTACACATTGACAAAATAAAGTTTAAAGCAAAATTAAGCAGATCATAGACATACCTTAGACAGATAATAGGCAGACCATGGACGGATCATTGACACAGTAAAAATGTCCAATTGACATACAAACAGAAAGGAAGTTGATCATTTCAAAGCTCAATCTCTTGCTTCAACGTAGTTTTTTAGCCGCGCCATCTTATCTACCCACCTCCCCCAACACCACAACCTCTCCCCTCACACACACACTCACAAAATCTCTACATATTCATGACAGGGCTACATCAGAGGGGGGTGAGTTTTAATTCATTTATTGCAAGACACGTCCTGGGTTGGAATAAAATGCCGCACGAAGTGACGTAATCTAGAGGGCCATGTCGACAAGACAAATGAGTTGTCTTTTCTTGTGTTCATCCGATGCTTTTAACTCAATGAGGTTTCTAGTTTTTTTTTTTTTTTTTTTTTTTTTGTTTTTTTTTTTTTTTTGTGTTTTTTTTTTTTTTTTTTTTTTTTTTTTTTTTTTTTTTTTTTTTTTGTTTGTTTATTCTAAATTTTAAATTCTAATTACCAGGTTTATTTTTTTTTTTAAAAAATGACGCCATTCGTTACAAAACACAAGTCTCGTACGTGGATATTAATTACACAAAAGGGTGGTGTCCTTGAAGTGAAGTTACTGTATTTTAAAGTGAGCTGCTTTATAAATATAGGATTGGACCAAAAAGCTGGACTATGCCTTACAGCAGTTTTGGATAAAAAAAAACTCAAGCAAAAAACCAGTGCTATTTTCAACTGGTGGTCCGCCGACCCGGTGGGCCCATTAACCATCCAGTAATAGCTCTACAAAAGGGAGAGAAATTAATATCTAAAGATACAAACTGTTAAATTTTCCGTACGTCCTGCTCAATTGCAAACAAAATTTGCCTGTTCGTGAACTCAATTGTTTAAAAACCGCTGGAACATAGTTTTTGCGTTCCATAGCTCTCAAAGGTTTCAGAACCAAAAGAACGTTTTGTTGTACGTGGCAATCAAAAGTTTGAGAACCACGGGAGTCTACTTTGTCTTGTGCGTTTCTTCGGAATAAGATTTTAAATTTAAATAAGGGAGGCAAGTGGCAGGTGATCACCATTTTAATACCATCAGTTTAAAACCCTTAGACGTTCATTTATTTTCTCCCAGAGTTATCTGCCCCCCACTCCAAAACATTGACAAGATCAATAAAGGGACATCAATCCTGACTCAACAAAGTTAAAACACAGATTCCTTCCCTTGGCCTAAACGAAAATGTCTCCCAATCGCTGTACAGTCCAAACACGGTTACATCCCCTACTAACCGAGCTGTCAGGTTAGATGCAAATTGACAGACGCTGGACTTACGAAGTGCTGAATCCATTCTTATAAACTAGGTTGCATGGGTAACAAATTTATAGTCTTCCTTCGTCAAAAAGAAATAAAAAAATAAAGTAAATTCAGGCGATAGATGTTCGTTTGAATCAACATCAAGGAAAGAATTCAATGGCATTACTTTTAGATTCTTGTAGCATCTTCCACGTGCTTCCCGTTTGAAACGCACGCGGAATGAAGGACGAGAGTATTATCATTTTTAAAGCTGCAATCCAACACACCAATTTCACTGAGACATGTGTCCAATGACAACAAATCGTGACCTTGATTACGACCATGGAGTAATGAAAGGCATCAGAGTATCATTAAAAAAATAAATAAATTACGAATGATACAATTTCTATCTTAATATAACGATAAAGACAAACATAAGAAGTTTTCAAAGCTGTATGAGGTATAGGATGTGGTGTGTTTAAACGCTGTGTTTACCTTCCAGTGACTGACAAGAGCAGGTACACGATGAGTTTGGTACAGTTTGCTGTCTGACACTCTCTCTCACTCTCTCTCTCTCTCTCTCTCACTCTCTCTCTCTCTCCAGGCCCGTTCTTAGGCATACGCTGACTACGCATCTGCGTAGGGCCCCGAACGTGAGGGGGCCCCCGTGAGGCGCCCTCGATCCCCTGGTTTCATTTTTTAACTGGCACTGCTGCCGTCTGTGTCACTCACGTTACCTTCCTCATCCTGAAATTTATCATTCTGAGTTGAATTCGGAGGCAGGGGGGAAGGAAGCAGCAGGGGGGGGGGGAGCTTGGGGGGTGGCAGACAGGAAATCGGGGGCTTGGCCCGGGGAATGGAAAATTACCTTCCTCATCCTGAAATTTATCATTCTGAGTTGAATTCGGAGGCAGGGGGGAAGGAAGCAGCAGGGGGGGGGGGAGCTTTGGGGGTGGCAGACAGGAAATCGGGGGCTTGGCCCTGGGAATGGAAAAGTATAAATAGCGATCGGACCCCCTCCCCTTCCGGGGCCCCCAACCTACGCTCCATGCTTAGGGCCCCCAAACTCTTAAGAACGGCTCTGCTCTCTATTTCACTATCTCTCGCTCTCTCTCTCTCTCACACTCTCGCGTATATTATATATGTTACGGGCAATGTGAATAATTGGGCATTATTCATAATGCCCGGGCAATTTAAAAAGTGCCCAATGGGATGGGTCAATATGATAAATTATATAGAAAATATTACATTCCCCGGGCATTATGAATAATGCTGGAAATCGAGGGGGTAATTTGAGAAATGTTTTATTCATATTTCTCTACATACAAAAGTAAGAGTATATTATATATTCAAACAAATTTTGAAATAAATGACAAACAAATAAAGATACAAACTAGTGGTGATAAAATAAACCAACAAATAAAGATACAAACTAGTGGTGATAAAATAAACCAACAAATAAAGATACAAACTAGTGGTGATAAAATAAACCAACAAATAAAGATACAAACTAGTGGTGATAAAATAAACAAACAAATAAAGATACAAACTAGTGGGGATAAAATAAACAAACAAATAAAGATACAAACTAGTGGGGATAAAATAAGTATCAAAAAATGCATACGCCTAACAAACAAAAAAATATTAGGTATGTACTTACAAATACATTCACCCACAAAATGTCACATCCTAGAGTCTCTATTTATTAGAGCAACTTCCACTTTGGTGACATTTCGAGTTACATAGCCTTTTTTTTCTTTACGGCACTTGCATTTGTCAGATTTACAGCCACGTTTACAGCCACATCGACTGTAGCCTTGGCCCCTCAGTTTTGGATGACATTCTTGCACATTCTCTTAGTGACATCTCTGACTGAGGAATTTCATCGGCATAAATAAACTTTTCATTACATATTGTAAATTGGTTCCTAGCATAAAGTTGATTTAGGATTCCATGTTTCGTGCCTAATTTATAAAGATTGGCGTCTGTTATTTCAAGAACAAATGCCAAAATATTTCTTCCATCAATGCGACCTCTGTCGACATCTGGGATTCGAACTCTAACTGTGTCACCCTTTTTAGCGGCAGGGTATTTTGAATTAGAGGTTTGAAGCATTTTTTTCAGCTTGTTGTTTTTTTTTTAGATTGCTTGCTGAAATATAATTTTTAATATGTCAGCTTTTCTTTTGTTCACATTGGGACCCTCTGAGGAATCTTCATAACCTTTATACCGGCGTTTTTCATGACCGGAGACTTGAATATCAGATGGCTCGGAGACATTTATTTCTCTTTCGTTGTTATGGGAATCAGAACTTGGTTCAGATAACGAAGTTGAAGGTTGACCATAACTATTAAATAGAAGATAGTTCCTCCTCGTTATGTTGACTTGGACCTATCTCCGATAAAGAATTTTACCCTGCTTCATTTTGCAGTTCCCCTTCTTCTACAGGCTGTAAATTGTTTTGATATTTTACTATTACTTCTAAGTCCTCTTCACAATTTATATTAGACAGAACCTCTGTAGGTAGAAAACTGTTTAGATCAACTGTTAAATTTGTTCCAAACATGGCCTCATACGGAGTACAGTTTATGCCAGTATGATGAGCTCTGTTCTTCATAATCTGAACAAAACGTAAGCTTTCTGACCGTTATTGTCTTGCAGCCACGAACAAAGCATATTTTCCACTTCCTGATTTGCACGTTCTACGGAGCCCTGACTTTGAGAGTGTCTGGGTTTCCCTTGTACCAACTTTAACTCGGGCCACATGCTACATATAGTTCGTTATTAGTAGTGTTAGCAAATTCTCTCCCATTATCACTTTGCAAAATAGTAGGCACACCAAAAAAGGGTTAAAATATCCAAAGGCACATAAGCTACTTTTTCTGTTCTTTTGCTTTTAAGAGGTTCAAGTTGAATACATTTAATTAAATGATCTTGTTATACAATGAATTAAAGTGACCAGAGAAATAATAGCAGTATTTATAATGACCGGGCAATGTAATAAATTATCCTAGATTGACAAATACAAAATTATTAATTTGCCCGATTTTATCGGTCATTATTCAAGCATTATGAATCATGCCCAATAATTCACATTGT
Organism: Lymnaea stagnalis; assembly: GCA_964033795.1. NCBI lineage: Eukaryota > Metazoa > Mollusca > Gastropoda > Lymnaeidae > Lymnaea > Lymnaea stagnalis. The sequence continues at coordinate 1,823,201 of CAXITT010000055.1, forward strand.
CCGTAACATATATATTAGATATATATATGTATATGTATAAATAATTATATATATATATATATATATATATATATATATATATATATATATATATATATATATATATATATATATATATACACAAAAATANTACTTGGTAATTGTAAACAAATAGGAAAACCCATGATAATGTCAATGCTTCCCTGTGTTTGAACTTGACCTGCATAATTTCTATTTATTTCCACTCTGACTTAATGTAAATAAATAAAGGGGGACGGAAAGAAAAGAAAAGAGAAAAGAAAGAAAGAAAACATAAGAAAAGAGGGGAGAGACATGGAAAATAAAGACAGAAATAATAATAATTAAAACAATTCTAAAAAAAAAAGTGGTAATGAAGCCACCAATGAGTTCTACTATATGACGTATTTCCGTTGACCCGTTATAACGTGCCAGTCAGTTGAAGTTAAAATTTATTTTCTCTCCATTTATTCAACCCCCCCCCCCCCGAAAAAAAAAAAAAAAGAAAAAAAAAAAAACGTGGTCAAATCTACCTTTTTTTTTCTGTCTTTTATTACAACTTTTAAATCTGAGGGTACGTCTAGTTATCAGCCACCCCCACCCCCACCCCACCCCCACAAAAGTAAATAAATGTATACCTGACTTTCTTTTGCCAAGACGGTGCATCACTACATTGACTGAATCTTTTTATTAACGTGCACATGTTGTTAGAGGAGACTTACGTCATGAATCGATTATTTCAGTTTATCGAATCAACCGGAACGTAAACGTCCAAATAATATGTCGCGAGAAAGAGTATCGATACCTGTCGGAGTTCTTGATTCCCGATAACACGTGGGGAAATCGTACCGTCTGGTCTAGCCTTGTTCAGTTGATTAGACATAAATGGTGTAACTTATGTGGAGACTGGGGGGGGGGGGGGGGGGCGGTGGGCGGGCACCATCACTTCCTGATGATTTTATTTTCTTCTCTTTGAGGAAATATATTCATAACGAGATGTCTGGGTTATATAGCTAGGCAACAAATGTCCAAATGATGTGTAAAGGCGGTAGGCCTGTTTGAACAATTCATCGTCACCCTTAAATATAAAATAATCAACTTTTAAAGAAGAGACAACAAAGGTTAAATCCATCAAGCAATGATAAGCCATTGATGGACTTAAGAGAATGATTTCTATAATATTTAATGAAGCATCTCAGCTAGACAGGATGTGACGTCACATCGATTGAATGTGGCCAAAAGACAACATATAAGACGAAAGACAAGATTTAAGACACAAGACAACTTGTACGACAAAAGAAACGTTTTAAGACAAAAACAATATGCAAGACATAAGACAACATTTAAGACAAAAGACAACTCGGAAGACAAAAGACAACATTAGACACAAGACAAAATGTAAGAAAAGAGACAACATGTAAGAAAGAAGACAACATTAAAGACAAAAAACAATTTGGAAGACAAATTACAACATTTAAGACAAAGACAAAATGTAAGACAAAAGACAACATTTAAGACGAAAGACAATTAGGAAGAAAAATTACAAAATTTAAGACAAATTACAAAATTTAAGACAAATTACAAAATTTAAGACAAGAGGCAACATTTAAATCAAAAGACAACTTGGAAGGCAAAAGACAACATTAGACACATGACAAAATGTAAGACAAGAGACAGAATATAAGAGAAAAAAAGACAACGTTTAAGACAAAAGACAACATTTTAGACAAAAGACACTTTGGAAGACAAAGTACAACTTGTAAGGCAACAGACAAAAGATATGTTGTAAGACAAACGAATAAATCCAAATGAAAACACTGTCCAATGTCTTATATTTTCATGGAACTGACAATGCTAATAAATTTTGAAAGTAAGGCTATGAACAATTTCAAAATTATAATCTCGAATCATATTCTTCATAAAGCACCCTACGTGGCGCCTTCTCTGCCACCGCTTTATTTCCCTCCTCCCACCTCAAAAAAAAAAAATCCTCCGTGGCGCCATCTCTGCCACAGCTTACCCCCCACCCCCGTTCCCCCATACGACCCATGTACCCCCAACTCAACCCCCCACCCCCCTCCATAAAAAAAAAAAGTAAGGCTATGAACAATTTCAAAATTATAACCTCGAATCATATTCTTCATAAAGCACCCTACGTGGCGCCTTCTCTGCCACCGCTTTATTTCCCTCCTCCCCCCTCAAAAAAAAAAAATCCTCCGTGGCGCCATCTCTGCCACAGCTTACCCCCCACCCCCGTTCCCCCATACGACCCATGTACCCCCAACTCAACCCCCCACCCCCCTCCATAAAAAAAAACGAAAAAAAAAAACTGTCCGCTGCCAGTTCTGGTGTAACCAGTTCCTATTTAGTCAGGTGCTGTCCATTGATCGCTATTCGTCCGGACAAAAACGGCCCCTTCAAGTATCCCGAGAGATGGGTGGAGATTGGAGGAGACGAGCAAATACCAATTTTCGTGGCCTCTGATGTAAAAAAAAAATATAAAAAAAAGGGAAGGTTGGACAAGAAATGCTAACACAAGAGCAGCTTTCAGAGTTGTCTCAACACTGTGGTCAATCGGTCAAGTGATGGTCAGAGGACAGCTCTTGGCCAGCTGTAAACATTTGTTCACAGGATAAGACTAATTTAATGAGCCACGAAGCTTATCATACCATTGAGTAGGACAATTTGTCTAGTGGGTGAGAAGGAAAATTGTTCCCATGAAATATCTTGAAATATGAAACCATGATATTTTATATAAAATAAAGTTTGTTCAGCAACCTCTTGGATCTGACCATATTATGAGAAGGTGTGTGGTCTGACCACCTCATTCTGAGAAGGTGTGTGGTGTGACCACCTAATTCTGAGAAGGTGTGTGGTGTGACCACCTCAATTTGAGAAGGTGTTTAGTCTGAATGATGGTTGCTTGGTCTGGTTGGATGTGTGGTCTGATAACCATGTGTTAAGGTGCTGCCGTGGTCTGACTGACTAACCTTATTCTTGGGAACTTTATGGTCTGACTACCATGATGTTGGGAGCTGTATTGTCTGACCGCCTCATTGCTGGCTGCTGCACGGTCTGTCCACCATGTTCTACTGTGCTGTGTGTCCTCACCAACTTCTTTCGTTGAAGCCACGTGGTCAAACATTTTTGAACAATGATTAGATCTCCCATATCTCATAATGAAATATCTTAGACGAACTAGTGTACCTGACTGTGGACTTAAAAGCTTCATGACACTTGTAAGATAGAATGGTAACGTTTGGAGAGACGATTCATTATCAAGATTAACTTCTAGGATTATCCCATGCGAAATACATATGTGTGCAACTGAGGCCGGCAAAATGTGTGCAACTGAGGCCGGAAAAATGTGTGCAACTGAGGCCGGCAAAATGTGTGCAACTGAGGCCGGCAAAATGTGTGCAACTGAGGCCGGCAAAATGTGTGCAACTGAGGCCGGCAAAATGTGTGCAACTGAGGCCGGCAAAATGTGTGCACCTGAGGCCGGCCCAGGTAAACTTAACATTTGAAAAGATTTAGTTTTTAATTTATTTTTAATTTTTCGAAGTGTCAAGTATATTTTCTGTAAGGCTGAGAGGGAAGCCACCCAAGTGTTCAGAAACGGACGGCATGTTAAGAGTTCACACCCCTGATGTTTTTTTCTTTCTCTTCTCTTCTTCCCGTTTTATCCCTCAAAGCATCCATTTTGGATACCTCAAACAAATAGTTCTGGTCCAGCACATCAAAAGAACCGTCTCAACACGTTGAAGAAAGTGACAGCTGACGTAGCAGTGACCTGCCTCAACGCGTTGATGAAAGTGGCAGCTGAGGTAGCAGTGGTAGCTCTGGTAGCTGTGGTAGCTGTGAAACCCGTCGTTTGCCTTCGTCTGCGCGGCTTCATTTTTCTCCCGTGATCAGAGCTAATCACCGGGAAAAGACGAGAAGAACAGAACTTACTCCCCCCCCCCACTCCCCCACCCCCCTTGGTCTCGAGGGAGAGTTCGAATTTCATTGGCTAGTTGGTCGCCATGGCACCTGCGTGCTTACCCGTTGTCAGGTGGCATTATGGGAAGGGGGCGAAATCAAGGTTGCCCCTGGAAGTGTTGACTCGGAAAAAGATTTTTTTGATTTGAAAGTGCTTGTTTTGACACTTTGTCTGACTCAGGTTGCATGGACTTTATGCGTCTTTGGAAATCTACTCGGGCAACAACAACAACAAATAAGAGTGGGTGGGGGGAGGGGGGTATAAAGAAGAATCAAGAGAAAAGCACACGCTGAAAACTGGAATTTAAAGATAAGGCCATGCTGGAAATTACCCATGGGTGTTGTATAATTCTCTTTGTTCTTTTTTTTTTTTAAATCTTCGTCTTTCAATATAATTTTCTACAAATCATTTTTCGTGAGTTATGAGCATAGTTAACTGGTAGGCAAACTATAAACAAGGGTCATTTCAGAGGTCGATAGAGGCTCGGGCTGTAAACCGAGTTATTTGTTTTTGTTACGCCCCAATTAACGTAGCCTACACGCAGTCATGTGACTGTTACGTGACTTTGGTCTCCTTCATTACGTCATAAACGGGCGTTAAGAAACATAAATTATTTATTAATTATTACAATGATGAGCTCATCATTACAATCATTTATTTAATCAATTAAAATGGAAGGCTGCTAAAGATCCGAAGTCGAAACTGATCCGTCACGGCAGCATTCGAAATGTTTGTGTAAATTTGAGGCCCCTAAGAATGTAAGACGCACATCTCTAAACAGACGTTAGGCGCCTACATATCTAAACAGACGCAGGGCGCCTACATATCTAAACAGACGCAGGGCGCCTACATATCTAAACAGATGCAGGGTGCCTACATATCTAAGCAGATACAGGGTGCCAACATATCCAAAAGGACGCAAGGCGCCGACATATCTAAGCAGACGCAGGGCGCCTACATTTCTAAACAGACGCTATGCACCTACGAATCTATACAGAGAATAAGGCACCTACATATCTCTACAGACAGTAATACGCTTACATATTTCTACAGACAGTAAGGCGCTTACATATCTATACAAAACGCAAGTCGCCCACATACATAAAGCGTCGTAATTTCCAACATGCGCAAATGTAATCATTATTCAATAACCAGAATATCGTTTTAGACACAACACCAGAGACTAAAAAGTCTTATAACATAGTCAAAGTCTGTCTTCCATCGACAGATAGAGAACGCTCGCCCCGGTCGTCCTGGCGGACCAAAAAAAAAGCCCTCTCATATTTCCACGGTGATTGGTTATTGGGTCCCCTACTGACAACTTCTTGTTAAGCTGAGGATTAGCGAGTACAGAAAGATGATTGATTCACTATCCCAATCGACGAGGTCAAACGACAAGACACGACAGTCGCAATTTGGGAGTCGATGCTTTCAGCTGCAACTTTAGATTCAAACCTTTCCACTCCAAACGAGACTCAAACCTTTCAGTTCCAACATGAGACTCAAACCTTGTCATAGCAAACCTTTCAGCTGCAACTTCAGAAAAAAATGTTTCCGCTCATTGTTTAAGCGAAAAGGGAAGATTGGCTTTTATTTATGTTTGTTCTTTATATCTTTGTTTTGTATATTATTATGCCAGAGCTTGGACTGACACACATCAAAACGATGTCTTCCAGACGCCGTCTTCTACCAACGACAAGAGCGGCTGAGATGACTAAATGAAAGATCAAGAAAATTTCAGCCGTTAGGAATGTAGTTATTTATTTTAATTACTTAACACAATTTATGTCTTATATATGTCTGGAACTAACGCTAAGAGAAATAAAGAGAGATGGAGATAGAGAGAGGGAGGGAAGAGAGAGAGAAAGAGAGAGAGATAGGGGTGTAAAGAGGGAGAGAGAGAGGGAGACAGAGAGAGATACGGAGAGGGAGAGAAAACCTTAGATGTTTTTTTAGAATATAAAGTTGCGTTCCTTTTAAAAAATTCTTATTTTGCACATGGTAATAAAATTATTTACACGCGGCATGTTTGACAACGTAGTCCTTTCTTTTTATCCACATGCCAAGCTAAGTGATGATTATGTCCCTATTATAGCTAAGTGAGGAAAATTTCCCTATTGCAGGTAAGTGAAATTGCTCCAAGTAAAAGAAATGTCCCAAAGTAAAAAAAGGCCCCAAGGTATAAGAAATGCCTCTAGGTAAGAGAAATGTCTCAAAGTTTTAACCAAAAAAATTCAAGATTATACTTACAAAACCTAAAACGATTCTTCCTTGGCGGATGTCTAACCTTTCAAGAGTTTCAGGAGAGGACTGGTTACTCTCTAACGGTCAGGGACATTGTCAGATAGGACTGGAGCAAAGTTAATGGTGGACCCCAGGTCCACAGAAGGATGTCAGTAAACGATTTTTACGCCGACGTCAGCAGACGACATTACACCGCTGACGGCTGATAACTTTGAGTACTGGGCCCAAATATTGACAAGCTTCACTTCCTACACTACTTGTCTATGGCCCCTAAAGTCCTGGCCTGGAATGACAACCGTGTTAGCTCTGCCAATCAGATGTGTTCAAACGTGGGACAGGCTGGACAAGATAGATGAAGGCATGTGACTTATTGGAGTGAGATCTTAGAGCAGTGCAGCAAACATGGCCGACTTGTAGAGAAAATGGAGTTGGTTTGTTTAAATCAACGTCCTTCTATGACTTGTTTGCTCCTAATGGTGCATAGGCCGTTCACAGACCGATTCCTCTCATCTCGGTTCTCACCAATTCTTTCCACCTCATTCCACTTCTTGCCGTTTCTCTCATAGTCCATCTGTCGATGCCACTCCTCCGCGTTGTTCATGATCCTTCTCTACTCTTCCTATTGGCCTATGTGGATATAAATGACAGGAAACAAAAAGTAATATCTGATGCATGGTTCCTCGGTGCATTATAGCCAATCCGTTTCCTGATCTCGTTCACGTGATCTCATTCTGAAGATTCTTCAAAACTTTTTATTGAACCGACCATGCCGCAAAAGCCTATTGATAAAAAAAACACAACAAAACAACAACAACATTTATCAAAACAACAACAACATTTACATTTATCAAAACAACAACAACATTTACATTTATCAAAACAACACCAACATTTATCAAGTAACACAGTGGTAGCGTTCTGGATACATCGGATCATCGCATCATTACTTTTTTATCCAGGACAGCAAATAAATCTTTTTATCACATTTATTAACTGCAAGCCTCATCATGAATTTTTTCGTTGCTATTTCGTCTAAAACAAATCTCTTCTACATTTGCTGTGCATGTTTCAGCACAATTCTTTTCAATTTTTTACAATCTTCTCCTAACACAAAAATATCAAATTTTTAACAACAAAAAATTGTTCACACAAATCTATCCCATTTTAATAAATTAGTTCAACACAATAAGAACGCATTTTTTTTTAAAAATAGGTTTCAACGCAAGTTTATTTACTTATCATTTCACATTAATTTGGCACCAACCGCGCTCTTTGAGTGCAAGAACCTCAACCCATTCCCAAAACTATAGCGCACTCATTGTCTCCCATGTACACGTAAAGTGATCCAAAAAAACTTCCTCCACGGTTGAGTTTGTTTCGTTGCACACTGTGCATGCCCCATTAGCACCAACACCTGGAAGGAACACTCAGGTATTGTGACTTTGTTCAGGTAAACAATCCATCCGTGAACTAAAAAAAAAAAAAATGGCTGCCAAACACAAGAACATTTTCCCGAAGAGAATACATTTTGGGGGGAATGCGAAATGTGTCCTATGTCTCCCATGTACACGTAAAGTGATCCAAAAAAACTTCCTCCACGGTTGAGGTTGTTTCGTTGCACACCGTGCATGCCCCATTAGCACCAACACCTGGAAGGAACACTCAGGTATTGTGACTTTGTTCAGGTAAACAATCCATCCGTGAACTAAAAAAAAAAAAAAAATGGCTGCCAAACACAAGAACATTTTCCCGAAGAGAATACATTTTGGGGGGAATGCGAAATGTGTCCTCTTGCTATCTGACAATAGATGTGTCTTGTTTTCTCAAATGTTTTACGTCATCGTATGTTATAAATATGTCACCGTGCTATGCTATAAATGTGTCTTTAGACAATGCAGCTCTGATCCCGAGTGAATGGGACTCTTTAACCTTGGATGGCAACTCATCTAAGAGAAGGAAACTCTGAACTCGAACCCGGAGATGGCGTCCCGTAGGAGGATAACAAGGACACAAAGAAACGTTCCAACAACTCCTGCGACGCCACTGGGGCCAAGCTGTATCATCCATTCATGATGTTCCCTTGTGTCATCCAGCGACGGGGAGAGAGGCGATTTGCTGTGTAGGGAACCAGCGTATAATCCTAGAAAAATAATCCCAGGCCTTGTAGATTTCGTCCTGCAAAGTCTACACCATTGTCAAATAGTGGCGGGCGGATGCCAGCAGCTCTGATACACTAATGCATAGAACGAAGTTCTGGTATGGTTTGCAGGTAGTCCCAATATCGGTGGACAGAAAATCGAAAACTGGCAATAAAGTTTTTTTCTGGGATTAAGTATATAAATATGAAATAAGTTGTCAAAAACTTATATAACTGAATCGAAGATGGTCAAGAGCTCATAACTATCTGGACAGTCAGGGTAATTGGAAGACGGTTCAAGAGCTCGTAACTATCTGGACAGTCACGGTAATAGCCGAGGCAGAAGTCGTTAATGTATGACACTACAAGGAACCAAATAATACGCAAAATATATGTTTAAACGTTAATTTGTGCACCCCGTTCGTTTGAAGCCTTCATAATTACAGGGAAGTATATGTTTACCAGCACAGACGAAAGAATCTGTCGAATCAGCATCGGTTCTGTAGGTTTAGTCGACATTGATTCAATTCAAGTGGATTTGATGAACAGCATTTTTTGTTCTCTTTTAACTTTTTATTTTTATTGTTTTAAATTTTTTGTTTGTTTTTGTTTGTTTTTTTTGTTGATAAGTACGTTCCTTGGACTCCCCACACACCATGGGCGCCCGCAGAAAGCTTTCTGGGGGGGGGGGGGGAAAAAAAGGATAAATTTTCCTGGGGGGGGGGGTTTTTT
>CAXITT010000055.1:1865640-1890989 GCA_964033795.1 Lymnaea stagnalis
TGAGAGTGGAGGTGAGAGGGATGTGAGAGTGGGGGTGAGATGGATGTGAGAGTGGGGGTTGAGAGGGAGGTAAGATGGGTGAGAGGGGAGTGAGAGTGGGGGTGAGAGGGATGTGAGAGTGAGGGTAAGAGGGATGTGAGAGTGGGGGGAGAGGGATGTGAGAGGGGTTGAGAGGGGAGTGAGAGTGGGGGTGAGAGGGGAGTGAAGTGGGGGTGAGAGGAGGGTAAAAGGGGGTTTAGAGTAGAGGGTGAGAGGGGAAGTGAGGAAGAAAAGAGCTGTAAATTTTTTACCAAAGAAACCCGTCATGGGGGTTGGGGTAAGACTGAGGGAGGGGTGGGGGTTGAGTTGCGGTGGGGGGGGGGGAGCTCAAGAACGTTTTGAATTTCGATGATTAAAGCGTCATTATCTGCATATTAATATCACATCTTAATGACTCATGACGCCGGATTAGGATTTGAATGAGTGCGTCATCACAGGACAGAACTAGACAGTGTGTGTGGGTGGGGGTGTAATGGGCCAGTGTGTGAGAGGCGGTAATGAGGCAGTGTGTGTTTGTGTGAGGGGTAATGTGGTGGTGTGTGGATTTCGGGATTTAGTGGACTGGTGTGTGTGTGTGTGTGTGTGTGTGTGTGCTTTGGGATCACATGAAAAGACCAGAGTGAGAGTAAAGATATCAGAAAAAATAAAACAATGGTAAACACTGGTCACGTGGTTCATAATACAGAATACGTGACACACTTGGTACAGAGGAGTGCATCAGAGATTGTACACATTACACGCGTGCTGCACTGGTTCTAACAGCTCATTGTACAAACATCACACCTAGTACACCATGTATTTCTACTTCTGGCTCACATAAAATATTTTATTAAATATGTACACTTTTTGATATCTAGCGTTGCCATTCTGGTGAGCGGAATAAAGTCACAAGATTGGGGGAGTAAAGCCACAAGACTTGGGGAATAAAGTCACAAGTTTGGAGGAGTAAAGCCACAAAACTCAGGGGCATAAAGTCACAAGGTTGGAAGAGTAAAGCCACAAAGCTGAGGGGAATAAAGTCACAAGATTGAAGAAGTAAAGCCACAAGACGGAGGGGAATAAAGTCACAAGATTGAAGAAGTAAAGCCACAAGACGGAGGGGAATAAAGTCACAAGATTGAAGAAGTAAAGCCACAAGACGGAGGGGAATAAAGTCACAAGATTGGGGGAGTAAAGTCACAAGACTTGGGGAATAAAGTCACAAGATTGGAGGAGTAAAGCCACAAACTGAGGGGAATAAAGTCACAAGATTGGAGGAGTAAAGCCACAAAACTGAGGGGAATAAAGTCACAAGATTGGGGAGCAAAGTCACAAGACGGTGGAAATAAAGTCACAAGAGTGGGGGAATTAAGTCACAAGACGGTGGAAATAAAGTCACAAGAGTGGGGGAATTAAGTCACAAGACGGTGGAAATAAAGTCACAAGAGTGGGGGAATTAAGTCACAAGATTGAGGAGTAAAGCCACAAAACTGAGGGGAATAAAGTCACAAGATTGGGGAGCAAAGTCACAAGACGGTGGAAATAAAGTCACAAGAGTGGGGGAATTAAGTCACAAGATTGCGGGGGTAAAGTCACAAGATTGCGGAAGTAAAGTCACAAGGCTGGGGGAATAAAGTCACAAGATTTGGGGAGTAAAGCCGAATAGGATTAGCGGAAAAAAGTCACTGGAAAAAAGTCTCAGAAATAGTTCTTATTAACTGTAATTTTCGTTGTAAATCCATGGATATCTTATTATAGACTAAATATCAGTGGATTGAAATAAGAGACGGCTCATTAGGAACGTGGTTTTCTACTCTCGCTTGGGATTAAATAAGTGTGTGTTATCTGTTTAATGTGTGTTATATGTTTAATGTGTGTTATGTGTTTAATGTGTGTAGTGTGTTTAATGTGTGTTATGTGTGTAATGTGTGTTATGTGTTTAATGTGTGTTGTGTGTTTAATGTGTGTTATGTGTTTAATGTGTGTTGTGTGTTTAATGTGTGTTGTGTGTTTAATGTGTGTTATGTGTTTAATGTGTGTTATATGTTTAATGTGTGTTATATGTTTAATGTGCGTTATGTGTTTAATGTGTGTTATGTGTTTAATGTGTGTTATGTGTTTAATGTGTGTTATGTGTTTAATGTGTGTTATATGTTTAATGTGTGTTATGTGTTTAATGTGTGTTGTGTGTTTAACGTGTGTTATGCATACATAGTGTTGCGCATGAAGCCAATAAACAAGGATAGCACAGATTGAATACCAGTAAATTAAATGGTTGTAAGCGATAGCGCAGAGATTAAGCTCTCGCCCAACAGGATTGTCATTTGGTTCTAAGCACAACTGGAGCTAATTATGAATAAATCATAGAACTAAATATGTGACTATAATATGAATACATAACACGAATTACAAACACAAAATTAAACATAGGCGAGAATCGAGCCTCGATTTTAACGAACCGTCTCTTGCTTCCATTTACCGATATTTAGTATAGAATAGACATTTATATGGACTTAAAAATTGCGATTAATAAAAACCAATTTTGTGACTTTTTTCCTATGACTTTTTTTCTTGTGACTTTTCTTCCAATGACTTTTTTTTTTCTCCCTATAATCGAGATTTTAGAACCGCTCTTCCGTCATCGGCGCTAATAATAACAAACCTTATCCATCTATATAGCTCAATGGATATCTGCATGACGAACGGCTAGGTATGAAATCCACACAATTTACCACTTTCTGTTGCAAAACAACCTTTCAGACCATATTTCCGAATACCGCCGTGCTATAACTTCTTGCCCCTTTCAGCTGGCTGTCTCCCCCCCTGTCAACCCATCGACTGTGTTGTCTAACGTATGCCAAGCTTACGGCGGTAAATCCCAGCCACGCCAGTAACACCTCTGACAAACGTCTCCGGACGGCCAGAGAAATAACCGTTGTACAATCTGTTGCTGGCAAATAACATTAGTGTCATGTCTACGGTGAGAGGGATGGGGGGGTTGGGGGTGGGGGTAGTGGGATGGGCAGTGACCCTCATTGATGTATCACCGCACAATTATGTGTATGACTCCAGTGTCAGACCCGGAAGATACGTACGTGACCAAACGTCATCAAAATTATTTCAACCGGAAACTCTCACAATGTCTACATCTGTGCCTCCATCTTAAATGCGTAAGAGTCAGCCTGTTCCATGTGCGTTGTAAAAACAGACGACGCATCGGTACAACAGACTACGCACATGCTACAAAATACTACACATCAGTACAACAGACTACATTTAAGTACAAAAGACTACACATCGGTACAACAGACTACGCACGTGCTACAAAATACTACACATCAGTACAACAGACTACACATCGGTACAACAGACCACAATCTCGGTACAACAGACTACACATCGGTACAACAGACTACACCTCGGTACAACAGACTACACCTCGGTACATCAGACTACATCTCGGTACAACAGACTACACATCGGTTCTACAGCAGACTAAATATTGCTACAAGTTACACATTGCTACGACAGACCAGGCATTGGTAAGTTATACCACTCAACTGCTACGACAGACAACGCATTCCTACGAACGATTACACATTGCTACGACAGACAACGCATTCCTACGAACGATTACACATTGCTACGACAGACAACGCATTCCTACGAACGATTACACGTTGCTACGACAGACAACGCATTCCTACGAACAATTACACGTTGCCACGACAGACGACACATTGCCATCACAAACAACACAATGCGAGACACACAGCCCTTTAAACAGAAATAAAATCATTCAGTTATTCTCGACCATAAAAAAAAAAAAACCAATCCTCAAGCCATCAATGAATATTAATGTTGCCCAAACTATCAACATCCACAAATCTCTACGTAACAATGTCCATCACTAACGCTACCATATGGCACCGATTTCACTAAACACAATTCCTGATAACTGCTGCTAAATGAGATTTTAAAAACACTGCCATTGCGTTTGGTGGGTAATATTTTCGTTTGTGTTAACGGAAAAAGTTGGTGAAATAAATCTGCTTTGTCTAAGCTGGTTGGGCGTTAGAATATTAATATAGTTCAAGGGCGGGGGTGTACTGGTAAGGGGGGTGGGGGAGGGGAAGCACTAGTTGGGATTCACTTATAAAGTGCGTTACTTGAATCCATGTTTTGTCAAATAGCTTTAGCAGACGGGAAGTTCGCGCAATGAGGCCGACCTTGTTGTTTGAGGCTATAGCTATAATTTAAAAAAAAAAAAAAAAGTTTATGCTAATTTAAAAAAAAAAAAATACAAATATTATTTTAAAGCAATAGCATTAGGCTCTTCTGATTGGTTGCAGGGGGCCACGCGACCATTTCGACATAAACCATTTGTTAAGCGAGCAATCACTTTGCTTAAAACAAAACAAAAATTAAGAGCAGGCCATTTCCGGACATACGCAAAGTTGTAAGACGTCTTTCTGTTCGTAACAAAGGCCAGCCTCCACTATTAGAGACCAATCTTCTAATGTGCTATTTGGAAATCATGATTTATTTCTTATCATGTTGGAAAAAATATATATATCTGTGGTCTCATCATGCTGCCCATCATAAGGTAAGTGTCCAAAACATAAACAAATCATCATTTATTCACAAATTAACAAGACTGAATGTGTGCATGTCTGATGTCCTTATGTCTGATGTCCTTATGTCTAATGTCCTTATGTCTGATGTCCTTATGTCTAATGTCCTTAAGTCTGATGGCCGTAATGTCTGATGTCCTTAATGTCTGATGGCCGTAATGTCTGATGGCCGCAATGTCTGATGGCCGTAATGTCTGATGGCTGTAATGTCTGATGGCCGTAATGTCTGATGGCCGTAATGTCTGATGTCCGTAATGTCTGATGGCCGTAATGTCTGATGGCCGTAATGTCTGATTAACTTTTTTTTTTTAAATGAGAACGTAAATTGTAATCATTTTACAACCAGTAATTGAAATAATTGCTATGGTTTTTGCTTTGGAATGACATTGTCTTCTTTGCATCCCTATGGCGAACATTGTCTTCTTTGCATCCCTATGGCGAACATTGTCACACCATCAAACGTCCAACTCAGAGGAAATGTTATTTACGAAAAAAACCAAAAAAAAGTCCATACCAAAAGGCTTACCAAGACAGCCAGTGCTAAAGTGAGTTATCTATCCTAACATAACATAAGACTATGATCCGGTTTACCCGTCCGGTCGACAAAATCCCTTCGCCGCGAAATATCATCCGTTTCATCATATTTGTGATTAATTCTTTCCCTCTTCCTTCCGCCCGATCACGTGATCCCCGGGGTCCTGAATGGACCCCCTTTTCCGCTCTGTCCACTACGTCCAGTCTTTGTTGACCCTCGGCACACACCGGGCACCTTCAACCTTCTCCTCGCCCTCGCCATCATTATTGATAAGCCTCGGTGTTTCATCCACAGTTACAAAAAAACAGCGGCATCAGGACGAGTCAACACGAGATATATGGAGGAACTATTTACCGTGCGGAGTGCGAGACGTGGAGTTGCGATGTGGCAATTAACGAGAACAAACAGGGAGATCATTACGCGGCTTCAAAAAAAAAAAAAAAGGGGGGGGGCGTTGACAAAGTTATGTAAGTTTTAGTGGCCGTCTTAAGACACGGCGGATGGTTGAATTGATGGTGGTGGTGGTGGTGAAGGTGGTGGCGGTGGTAGTGGTGGTGGTTGTTGTGGCGGCGGTGGTGTAGGCGTTGGTTGTGAAGGGGGTTAAAGTCAGGTTTAAAAGGGTGCTACGGAGCTTAAAATAGGATTTTTGGTGACGTATGGTTAAAGCAGTGTGTGTATGTATCTGTGTGTATGTATATGTGTGTGTATGTATATGTGTGTGTGCTAAGGTCGATAAATTGTATCAATAGTTGTTTTTTTTTGTTTTTTTTACATTTAAGATAACACAATTAACTATAGATTCTATACTATAAAACTGTAAGATATTTTAGTTTTAAATTTAATGGAATGGATTTAATCTCTTGTCATTTAGGTAAGATATGGCATCACTTATATCTAAATATAGTTATTTCCAGTTATCATCAAATGTTTTGATTATTGTGATTATAAAATCAACAATGGCACGCCATCATGTTTTCTCATATATTAGCTGTAAGTTTTGCTTCATTAAGTTATTGCCATTACACAAATTACCGAAAAAGAAAATGATGGGGTAACTCGGTCCGAAATTAACTCTGTCAACACAACAAAACACTAGTGGCTTCCCTTCCCTTAATTTCACCGGAAATCGGCCAACGTCTGCAAAGTGACGCCTGCGAGTGCCACAAATTAATAAGACTCGATAAATATACTTTTTTTTTTTCCGGTCAGCTTTACACCGTAGGTTAACTTTGGTACAAGAACGAGTGGCCGGCTAAATTGGTACCATCAACCGAGCTTACGACGAGGCCAATAAATAAAAAAACCTCCAGCCCCCACTTTCTCCTCGCGAGTCTTCTCGTAGCCACCTGAATACCCCTTATTGAATCAATATCGACGTCTGGCCCCGGGAGCCTTAGAACTAAGAACGAGTCCATTTCAAAAGCCCGAAGGGGGGTTTGTTTAATTAGCCCCCGGGCCATAACGAGCAGCACAATGCAACCTTCGGGACAATTGGACACACGGAGTATCGATACCAAGAGAAAAATTGCGACACTTTTTTCTTCTTCCCCTTTCCTCTTGTTGGTTACAGAAATGTTTGAAGCATGAGTATAGGATACATCACTCTAGCTGCATTGTATCATTGCTCTGGCTACATTTTATCATTGCTCTGGCTGCATTGTATCAATGTTCTAGCTGAATTTTATCATTGGTCTGGCTGCGTTGTATCATTCCTTTAGCTGCGTTGTATCATTCCTCATGCTGCATTGGTATCATTTCTCTAACCACCATGTATCATTTTTTCTAGCTGCATTGGTAACATTACTCCAGCTACATTGTACCATTTCTCGAGCTGCGTTGTATCATTTCTCTTTGTTATATCATTTCTATTACTGTATTGGTATCATTCGTATCATTTGTATCATGATACACGCATGTATTACCTGGTGGAAATTTTAGACTTGTGAAATAAATTTTCATAAATTCAAAGTCAAATAAGACGAATTAAGTGCAGAAAAGGCTGAGAGATGTTGAAATTGAGATATACATCGATGTATGGAGTCGCATTGACATCGATAAATTATCCATATAATCAAAGTCTTATTCGATAACATAAAATGTGTATTTAATGTAAAAAAAATACAGTCCTACTATTGTACAATCTTAAGGTATTACATTCTGACTGGGGTTCAAGTGGTTCAGGAATGCTTGAATAAGATCAAATAAGACAATTCAGTTCTGAGATCAAGTCGTGGATCGGGATGTATATACTGAATGAGATCATCTAAGACAAGTCAGTTCTGAGATCAAGCTGTTGGTCTGGGTGTTTATGCTGAATGAGATCATCTTTTTTTTTTTTGGCATGATGAGTTTTTGAACTCGAGCATGTCTAACTCTGGTCAAAGATGGCTGTAAACTCAAGAGCCTGACCGCATTAAATGCGCTGAAAGGGCCTCCCAGATTGCCATGAACACTTTTCCTTCACGCTTGCCGTTAGATAATCCGTTTTAAAGAACATTGAGAAATGAACGCTTCAAGGAGTAGTCAGTAGGCTTAACGCAACCGCCTCGCAACCGCCTCGCTTGGATCCTGGAGCGCCACTCAAAGCTAGAGGCTCTTACACCCAAGCTCTTTATATTTCCCATCTTTGTGAGTCAGCTGCATCTCTAGGCACACCCCCCACCCCCCCAAACTCCTTTGAGAAAAAAAAAGTAAAAGTAAAAAAAAACTCCTCTTTTTATCGTTACGGTTGGTGTCAACACTTACAAACACTTTCTCCTTGCTCGTTGGCTCCATCTTTGGTCGCCAAGACACCATTCCCCCCCCCCCCTTACCCCAAAAAGTAAAAAAAAACTCCTCTTTTTATCGTTACGGTTGGTGTCAACACTTACAAACACTTTCTCCTTGCTCGTTGGCTCCATCTTTGGTCGCCAAGACACCATTCCCCCCCCCCCCCTTACCCCAGACCATGGTCGTATCTCAACGAAGATCGCTTCTCCACGATGCTGAAAACGGGAAAACCCAATAAGAGCGGTACACGACGCAACTGCGATCTAATTAAAATCTCTACTCTGGCACCGTCTTTGATCGTGCAGCACTTTCTTATCGTGCGCATGTTGAGAGCTGCGTCGAGACGTTCTCGGAGGAAAAGGAGAATCTCTGACGCCTTTTAAAAGCCGTGTTTGATTTTTACCCCCCTTTTCTGTTTATTTAACATGGTCGATTATCTCCCCTTGAGCTTTCAATATTCCATCTGGGAGTTGCTGGCCTTGTCTCAATGTCACACTTGTTTTCCCCCCTTTTTAAAAAAAAAAATTAATTCAAATTGTCAATAATGTGAAACTGACAGTCCCCGGCACTGTAAACTTCTACTAGGATCGTGAAGGATCTAAAGAGCTTTTGACAAGCAATCCACGGATCTATCCAAACGGATCTGATCCCAGATTTACGGTTTCTGATCAAATTTAAACGAATAGATTATTGAATAGCTTCTTGGAAATAGAATAGTTTACTGACGATACCCATCGTTTCTTGAAACGTCAAAGGTTTTGACTGACCTCTACTCTTCTCTTCACTAATTGTTTTTATCATATGGCAAAATTCAACAGAAATCCCATGGCCAACCTTGAAAATGTCCCCATACAAACCCAGCTGGGTTGTGGCCATCAGTGTGGCATTGTGGCCATTTTTACAAAACGGGCCAAGTAACAAGACAATTTTTTTTTATAAAGCCCTGTATTATATTATTTTGTTAAAAAGTTTAAATATTAGGAACATCACACGCAACCACCAAGGAGCATGACACCACCAGCAAGGAACATCGCACCACCAACACCAAGCTACATCACACCAGCACAATGGAGCATCACGCCACCATCAAGGAACATCACACCACCAGCAAGGAACATCACACCACCACTGAGACGCTGCGTACAAAGCCATGCTTTTAAAATCGCCGATCAACGCAAGAATTGATTGAACTGTGGCTTATCCCCCCCCCCCTTTCCACTGCCATGTTTGCTTCGACATCATCATGATTTAGAAGAGGTGGTACTTAAAAGGACTATCGTTTTAAACTTGTCTTATACGATGAAGAAGAATCAATGAACCCCGCTACTATCTTCGGATATTTGCACAGACCACAACAGCCCATCTGTATATCCGTAGCTCTGTCTCTCTCTGTGCATGGATGTCAAATCCACATTCGCTTTACAACCCCTAAAAAAAAACCCACCAACCCACCCACCCAACCCAACACAACCCACCTGCCCATCCCTATCTCACAACCCCACCCCCGCCAAAAAAAAAACAATTAAAAAAAAATTTAAATCCTTGTGTCACGCGGTGAGATGCATTAAAAATCACTAGTCACGCGCCCATGACGAAACATTCAATGTTGATACATTTTTAAAAAGTCTGAGTTTTGAGTACTTAATAGTTTTATCGTACCGGTACATCTTGTCGCACTGCTCTACCCCCACCCCCTCCCCCAACCTCCTCTTCTACACCCCCTACGCTTCTTTACAGATGGATTAAAACACAAAGAAGTTCAATACGAATTGATTTGTTAGCTCACAGCAGAAGAAAAAAAAAACTACGTTAGAAATTGGCGGGAAATTGTCCGCCGCATTTGACGGTTGTTTTTGTCCGGAGTGATCGAGTCTGCAAGTATTGACCACAGGGCGCTCACAATCTGTAAGTATTGACCACAAGGCGCGCACAAGCAGCTCTTACATCAGCGATCAATTAGTGCCGTGGTCACATTTGTAGCTTTAGAGCGTGCTAGCTGAGACACCAGTCTCAAGACTCAAGACCGGTAACTTGTGTAGAATCCCCGAGACATCCGATATGGTTCATTTTCTGATAGGCCATTTGAAACTGAAAGGACAGTCTCTGACGTCACAGAGTTTGGTTAGTGAAGGGAAAACCCCCCCGATTAAAGTCAAATTCCCGAAAGAGTTTCCAATGACAAATAATTTTGTTTATTTTTGTATAGTTCATTTGAAAGCGTCAAATTCACCAACAGACAGACGCGATCTTCCATTACGAGAAGTTGGTATACCTCAAAGTATTCATGGAAATGGTGAATTGAGAAAAGAAAACTGTTCGAAACGCATGGATCCATGAATATATTCATTTAAGAACAACAATACGGAGTTGTTCAATAAATACATCTAGTGAGGTCTCCTGTGAGATTCTCAAAGTGTTTGGCTTTAGAGGGTCCTTCGATGTAAGTAAACAGCGGGACGTTGTGAAAAGCACATGACAAAGACAAGAACTGTTTGCAAAACTGTTTTTCCCCCCACTTAACGCGGTCTGATCGGTCGGTTCATCTACATACGGGGATCGGGATCGATGACCCCCATGCCTCCCTTCATGTTGGAACGCGAGGTGTGTTAGACGTTCGAGCAGTACGGGGGGGGGGGGGGGGGGGGGGGGGGGGGGGGATGGGGTAGGAGGTGGGGTGCTTCCCGGGTTTACCTTTAATTGTACCTGTATTAGACCGACAGAAACTTCCATATTGGGTACAAATATTTGCTGGCGTCTTTAATGTGAACAACAAGCTCTCAGTTCTGGGACATTCTCTGCGCGTGTGGCCAGTGGGAATAAACAAGAACATGCGCACACCAATGAAAAAAAAAGACAAAACAAAAAAAAAACGGAGGTTGAAGAGAAGATGAAAAATATTTCTTGTCCCGTTGCCAGTGTCTTTGGAAACAAAAGGAAATCATATTTCAGGACCACGATGTGGTTAGAGTTTAATGAAGATAAGACAAAACCACGGACGTGTCGGCAAAATGACGAAAAGAAAATAATGGACTGCACAAAGGAGAGGCTACTTTAAGGACTGGAGTTGTTCAGTTTTGAGATCACATATTCAGCCGGATTTTTTTTTTTTTTTTTACATTGTTGTTTTAGCTTTTTTGTGTTTGTTTTGGGGGAGGGGGGGGGGGGGGCGGGGGTGGGGGGGGTAGTCGGTCAAACATTTCCACTTTTTGATGAAACTTGTATGAATTAAATGTGTGAATCATTTATTTATTTTTTTTAAATATAAAAAGCAACAACATTGTACTGCTGAAAGGTATACTTTAAAGTATAATATGTTAGGTAAATGCATCGTGCGCCAAAAGTACTGACGGTCACGGCATCTTAAACTCGTGCGCGGCTTTGTCAACGGTGGACATAGCTAGAGTCACCACCTATGCGTGTTCCCAGTAGTGACAAATGAAGATGAGTTTGGGCACTTGTATTTGCAAATGTGTGTCTTGACGGGGGTAAACTTATTCAGGGTTTCAGTCTTATTATCCGCTCATTCGGAAGCTGTCGTGAATGGTGCGCACCGCGGTCGAGTTCTATAAAGTGGCAGAACAATTCCGAGAGAGTTTTTTTAAGCTGGCGGCATCAAGTTGAACAGTAACACTTTTCTTTCAGTTGCAACGAAATTTCGCCGTTAAAGATGCAATAATTCCGGTACTGTTACTTTTGGCGCATACCGTTTATACTTTATCTTTTTCTTTTACTCTGCTTTAATCCATTCGTATACTTAATTTTGTTGAATGTGTTTCAAAGTGCATGCAACCCCAGCCCTACATCTGAATGATGACACTATTTAGCATATTCAACACAAACAAGTTGTTTATACGACCGACGAGATGTTTGCTTCCAACGCATACGATTGGGCATTTAACTGAAACTTCCTTTGTACGGCAACATCTTTTTCAGCTTCATATGACACCTCTCTTATACAGAGTTTTGACACCTCTCTTATACAGAGTTTTGACACCTCTCTTATACAGAGTTTTGACACCTCTCTTATACAGAGTTTTGACACCTCTCTTATACAGAGTTTTGACACCTCTCTTATACAGAGTTTTGACACCTCTCTTATACAGAGTTTTGACACCTCTCTTATACAGAGTTTTGACACCTCTCTTATACAGAGTTTTGACACCTCTCTTATACAGAGTTTTAAATTGGGACATTGAAGATAATTCCATATCAAAGATATAGAAGGCACACAGAAGCCACATACCACATAGAGTCCATAAGGCCACATAGAAGCCACATAGAAGCCTTATACCTCATAAAAGCGAAATACCACAAAGAAGCCACATACCACATAGAAGCTCCACAGAAGCCACATAAAAGTCAGAAACAATATAGATGCCACATTATAAAAAAAACATAAAAGTCACATAGAAAGTACACAGAAGCAACTTAGGAGCCACATAGAAGCAACATAGAAGCAACTTAGAAGCAACATAGAAGCCAAATAGAAGTCACATAGAAACCACAGAGAAGCAACATAGAAGTAACATAGAAGCCACATACCACATAGAAGCAAAGTAGAAGCCTTATAGCAGCAACATATAAGCAACTTAGAAGCCACACAGAAGACACATAAAAGATACATAGCAGGACCATAGAAGCCACATAGAAGCGATGTGGGGTAAACGGGTTTCATCGAGTGGTTTGCATGATAACCGTGTGAACTACTCTCTAAAACTAGACAAATATTTATTTTTTTTCGACATTTCAAAGAATAACCTTAAACCCATAACGTTTAAATTTCTGAGATATTTTCTTAACGAATTTTTAAAAAATTCCCGCGCATCAAATTGAGTCAACACCGGTTATTCCTAAGAATAGCCAGCGGAGTACCCGTGATGCCCCAGTGCAGTGGAGCGGAGTGGAGTGGCGCACGCGCTCAGATCAAAGCGAAATGTTGTGGACTTAAACCAGAATTTTCAAAAGGTGTCTGACAATTGGCAGCCAGGTATCATGAAATGTTTACCAGCCTGATTCGTTCGCCGATGAACCTGGTCGATGCATTCCACATATTTATACCGCGAGGACTGTTGGAACACGAATTACTGATGTTTATTGATTGGAATATGAGCATTTTAAGTTAGTATTGCATTAAGCGAATATGTGAACTGTTCTGAAGCTATTAGAAGTAATGGGGAGTAGGCGTTGAATCAAGGGTATACTGCATACTCGCTGGCTGAATGCGTACTGCATACTCGCTGGCTGAATGCGTACTGCATACTCGCTGGCTGAATGCGTACTGCATACTCGCTGGCTGAATGCGTACTGCATACTCGCTGGCTGAATGCGTACTGCATACTCGCTGGCTGAATGCGTACTGCATACTCGCTGGCTGAATGCGTACTGCATACTCGCTGGCTGAATGCGTACTGCATACTCGCTGGCTGAATGCGTACTGCATACTCGCTGGCTGAATGCGTACTGCATACTCGCTGGCTGAATGCGTACTGCATACTCGCTGGCTGAATGCGTACTGCATACTCGCTCGCTGAATGCGTACTGCATACTCGCTCGCTGAATGCGTACTGCATACTCGCTCGCTGAATGCGTACTGCATACTCGCTGGCTGAATGCGTACTGCATACTCGCTGGCTGAATGCGTACTGCATGCTTGCTGGAGAAATTTGTATATTATGTACTGCGTGCTTTCTGGCTAAATGTGTATGTTATGTACGGCATGCTTGCTGGTTAAATGTGAATGTTATGTATGGCATGCTTTTGAATTGAATTTATCATGTATATAGCGCTTGTATACACGCTACTTTAGCATGCTCACACTGACTCACAGCGCTCTGGTGTTATTAAATCTATTTAAATAAAACATTCTTTATATGTTTCCAAAATAATGTTCTTATCATTTTCAATTCACCTCAAAGATTGGGGCAAACCGTTCAATAATTTTTGGCGCTATCGCTTCAAAAGAGCTGGCTTGCTGGTTAAATGTGTATGTCATGTGAGGCATACTTGCTAGCTAAATGTGTATGTAATGAGCGGCATGCTGCTGGCTAAATGTGTATGTAATGAACGGCATACTTGCTGGCTAAATGTGTATGTTATGTACGGCATGCTTTCTTGTTAAATGTGTATGTCATGTGAGGCATACTTGCTGGCTAAATGTGTATGTAATGAACGGCATACTTGCTGGCTAAATGTGTATGTTATGTACGGCATGCTTTCTTGTTAAATGTGTATGTCATGTGAGGCATACTTGCTGGCTAAATGTGTATGTTATGTACGGCATGCTTTCTTGTTAAATGTGTATGTCATGTGAGGCATACTTGCTGGCTAAATGTGTATGTAATGAACGGCATACTTGCTGGCTAAATGTGTATGTTATGTACGGCATGCTTTCTTGTTAAATGTGTATGTCATGTGAGGCATACTTGCTGGCTAAATGTGTATGTTATGTACGGCATGCTTTCTTGTTAAATGTGTATGTCATGTGAGGCATACTTGCTGGCTAAATGTGTATATAATGAATGGCATACTCGTTGGCTAAATGTGTATTAACAATCCAGGTTCAGGGAAGCACACCAAAGAGAGCAAGGTTGATTTATCGACTGGATCAAACTTGCTCTTTAAGGAGAGTCCGGCCCGTGAGAGGAAGTGACGTCATATCGGACCGTAGCTCGTACGTTTTAGTGCCACACTGCGGTTACGTCATTTCGTGGTGACGTCACACGACGTGCAACCTCCGTTGTTCTGTCGCGCCAACATCCTTGCAACATCCTCCACTTGTCAGTTTTTTCCGCTGGTCCAGTTGGTCAGCCCGGGTCGAGTTGGTCAGTCCGAGTCCTAATTGATCAACTTTTTGACGTCCGCGCCACGTCTGTCCGGCTGTGGTCAACGACATGCATAGACCAGGGGGGAGAGGAACACGAGGGACGGTAGAAGCACAAAGACGTCCCGTCACCCCTGCCCTCCTTTCTCTTGCAGGCTGGGGGGGGGGGGGGGGGGAGAGGAGTGATGAATGGAGGAAGGGCCAATGGCCAAAAGGGGACGTAACCGCCTGACCTTGGCCCAGGTTAACACAAGCCATTACTATGATGGCCGCCCTGTCGTCCGGGCCATTGATCATACAACGTGGTGGCGGGGTGATGACGTCATGGCGGTAAGAGGGACGGGTTTTGAGAGTCTTGCATCTCTACTCTCTAAGTCAGAGCTCTAAACGTCTTCTAGAGAATTGGCGTCAGTAAATATCGTCTCATGGGATTTATTTTATGACCTTTAATATATAGGTTGTTTTTTTTAATATATTTTTTTGTTGAAAATATTAGATCCAGTCCATGTTTTGATTCATGAGTCTATTTTAATATTATTAACCCAGAAATGGTAAGATTTTGGTCATTCTGATTGAGAGGCTGGTGATGGTGTTAAGATGTGTGGTGACGGTGTTAAGATGTGTGGTGATGGTGTTAAGTGTGTGGTGATGGTGTTAAGATGTGTGGTGATGGTGTTAAGATGTGTGGGGATGGTGTTAAGATGTATGGGGATGGTGTAAAGATGTGTGGGGATGGTGTTAAGATGTGTGGGGATGGTGTTAAGATGTGTGGGGATGGTGTTAAGATGTGTGGGGATGGTGTTAAGATGTGTGGGGATGGTGTTAAGATGTGTGGTGATGGTGTTAAGATGTGTGGTGATGGTGTTAAGATGTGTGGTGATGGTGTTAAGATGTGTGGTGATGGTGTTAAGATGTGTGGTGATGGTGTTAAGAAGTGTGGGGATGGTGTTAAGATGTGTGGGGATGGTGTTAAGATGTGTGGTGATGGTGTTAAGATGTGTGGTGATGGTGTTAAGATGTGTGGTGATGGTGTTAAGATGTGTGGTGATGGTATTAAGATGTGTGGTGATGGTGTTAAGATGTGTGGTGATGGTGTTAAGATGTGTGGTGATGGTGTTAAGATGTGTGGGATGGTGTTAAGATGTGTGGGGATCGTTTTAAGATCTGTGGTGATGGTGTTAAGATGTGTGGTGATGGTGTTAAGATTTGTGACGTGATGACGATCTGGAAGATGGATGATGAGAATGTGAAGATGGCTGATCATGGTGTGATGATGGTGTGGTGATGGTGTGATGATGGTGTGATGATGGTGTGGTGATGACGTGAAAATATGTGATAATGATGTTAAGATTGATCACGATGGTGTAAAGATAGGTTCTCGGGATAGTCATCAAGCCGGGTAGGTCGGTTGTGATTCTCTCGGGATAGTCATCAAGCTCGATAGGTCGGTTGGGGTCTCTCGGGATAGTCATCAAGCCGGATAGGTCGGTTGTGGTCTCTCGGGATAGTCATCAAACCTTGGTAGGTCAGTGGTGATTCTCTCGGGATAGTCATCAAGCCGGATAGGTCGGTTGTGGTCTCTCGGGATAGTCATCAAACCTTGGTAGGTCGGTGGTGATTCTCTCGGGATAGTCATCAAGCCGGGTAGGTCGGTGGTGATTCTCTCGGGATAGTCATCAAGCCGGGTAGGTCGGTGGTGATTCTCTCGGGATAGTCATCAAGCCGGGTAAAGTAGGTCGGTTGTGATTCTCTCGGGATAGTCATCAAGCCGAGTAGGTCGGTTGTGATTCTCTCGGGATAGTCATCAAACCTTGGTAGGTCGGTGGTGATTCTCTCGGGATTGTCATCAAGCCGGATAGGTCGGTTGTGATTCTCTCGGGATAGTCATCAAGCCGGGTAGGTCGGTTGTGATTCTCTCGGGATAGTCATCAAGCCGAGTAGGTCGGTTGTGATTCTCTCGGGATAGTCATCAAGCCAGATTGGTCAGTTGTGATTCTCTCGGGATTGTCATCAAGCCGGGTTGTGATTCTCTCGGGCTAGTCATCAAGCCGGGTTGTGATTCTCTCGGGATAGTCATCAAGCCGGGTTGTGATTCTCTCGGGATAGTCATCAAGCTGGGCTGTGATTCTCTCGGGATAGTCATCAAGCTGGGTTGTGATTCTCGAGGGATAGTCATCAAGCCGGGTTGTGATTCTCTCGGGCTAGTCGTCCAGCCGGGTTGTGATTCTCTCAGGCTAGTCATCAAGCCGGGTTGTGATTCTCTCGGGCTAGTCATCCAGCCGAGTTGTGATTCTCTCGGGCTAGTCATCCAGCCGGATACCTTAGTTGCAGAATGAAACTAAAACCAAGCGTTGAAGATGAGCAGCAAACAATTGTCGAACATCTTAGCAGTGGCTTAGCGTAGGTTGCCACGGGCGTCGAAAGTAGCCTTTTCCGGTAACGCTCTGACTCGTTCATCGTGTTTGGCAGGGGCGTGAAACTTTTTTTTATTTTTTGTTCTTTTTTTTTTTTTGGAAGAACGCATTTGATAATTTCCTTTTATCAATTAATAAGATGGCATTTATAGAAAACTGAATCACATACACATCAAAATGTATGCGCGTTATGGGCTGATATTGAGGCGTGTACTGGAGTTGGTAAACACACACTGCAGGATGTGCGAAGTCAGCTGATACAGAGGCGAGTAGTAGAGGTGGTAGACACACACCTTGCACAACGATCCTCTAGTTATATTGTCCACCAGAGTAAATTATCTTATAAATTTATATGTATTTTAAAGCACACTAAATATGTTTTTCTTTAAACATTCTAGAAATTTCCCCACCCCCTGGTGTGTTGTATTCTACTCTGGTTGAAAGACACAAAATAAAAAAAAAAATAACTATTTTTTTATATTTTTTTAAAATTAACTCATTTTATTTTTTTTTAAATTTTGCTCGGAAGAAGCTGTGTTCGCGGCAACCACTCTTCTTACCACTGACTTCTAAGGCCACACAACTGGGTGACGTGTTAGCCGTTGATGTAGACCAGGCGTTGGTAACACCTTGTTTTGTAACTGTCTTCTCTTGGTGTGGTGCCACTGAACGAGGATTGTATGCATGCGTGTGTGTGTGTGTGTGTGTATGTGTGTGTGCGAGGGCGTGCATGTGTGTGTGCGGGGGGAGGGGGTGGAAGGGCCGTCGATGTGGCAAGATGATGAATGTGAACTGTTAGAGAGAGGCGTGTGGCGGTCCAAGATGGGCGACACGCAATTAGGAAATGGACGATGAAAATTTTATGGTGAGAACATCGAGAACGCAAGAAATGAAAGCAGACGATTTGTCTCCTTCTGTCTTAATCTTTCATTTACTTTCTCTCTCTCTCCTCTCTCTCTCTCTCTCTCTCTGTCTCCCTCTTTGTCTCAATTTATGAATCTCTCGCCTTCTCTGTCTTCTCGTCTCTGGGAGAAAATCCCACTCTTCAATCCTCTGACAGTCACTGTTAAGAAGACGTCCGCCAAGGTTACGTAAGACATATTCCCAGAACGGTTTTGGGCAAAGGCTTTAAAGAAACCTTTTACACGTTTTGTCCCATTCCCATACGGTACTACTCCGTTAAACTATTACTACCCTTGTGCACTAAAGCTAGCAACTGTGTGTAACGTAAATGTGCGTGCGTGTGTGTAACAGTGCCCAAAACTACATGCATCTGTGTATTGTCACATGTGTTCATTGATATATAGGTGTGTAGCACAGAAATCTATAGTTAACTGCGTGGACATCTTGTGCTGAGGAAAATAACGGGCGGCGGGGTAGGGGGGATGGGGGGGGGAGGTTGAAAAGGAGGGCAAGGGAGGGTGGGGGGGGTCATGTTTGATAAAGCTTATTTCAATAATTCCTCCTCCAAACTGAATCTCGGATTTCCCAGTTGAACAATTTGTTTTTTTCTTGACCAAATCCCAGCAAAGTATCTCCCTGCTAATGGTTGCTGCCAACTATACGTGGAGAGGGCTGGGGGAGTAGGGGGGTGTGCGAGCGTCTTAATGAGAGAATTAATGTCCACTCCCGTCCTGTCAACGCCGACCCCCTCATGCGTGAACGTGTTGGACCGGTCACTTTGACAGTTGGCTTGCATGACGGTCATTCCTGGTCTGTCCGGTTGTCCGGTGACTGTGAGGCCGTAATTGGAAGCTGACGTGATCTCCCAGGCTCGGAGAGACCCAAGACTCAGAGACTCGTCCGGAAAACAGGGGAAGGCGAACGTGGAGATCGAAACACAATTTTAGAAGAACGTTTTCAATGTGTTTGTCTATTTGGAAGAGATTGAAACCTAAATGATAATTCTTTTAACGGTAGGTAAAGAGGGAAATGTAAACTCTTCTGGTATATTTGTAAGCAGTCCTTTCTCAACACTTCAGTGGTTCCTTACCCACGCTTCTGTGGTCCAACCCAAAAGATTCGTGGTCCCTTCCAAAAAATTTCAGTGGCCTCCTCCCTGCAGTTCAGTGGTCCCCCTCCCCACATTTGAATGCCCACCTCCTCACATTTCAGGGCCCCCTCCCCAAAGTTCAGTGGTCCCCCTTCCCTCAATTCAGTGACCCCTTCCGTAAGTTCAGTAGACCCCCACCCCACAGTGCAGTGGCCCTCATGTTTAAACTTCAGTGGCCTCTTCTCCAATCATTAGGGCTCCCTTTCCAGCAATTCAGGGGTTCCACTATCTACTTCAGTAGTCCCATATCCAAAATTCAGCGGTGCATTCGCCATATATCTGATTGGGGACACGCTTCTCGTCATGGCTTATTGGGTGCTAAATACTTCTACGGCATTTTTAATACCTTCCCCAACCCGGCCAAAAAAAAAATAAAAATAAAAATAATAATAATAAATAGATTAATAAATCAATAATTAATTAATTAGTTAAATAAAATAAATTAATGTGCAGGGTCCAGGTCAGCAGCGGCTGGGGGTTATTTGCACCCCTAACACAATGCCATCTGGGCTCTGACCCCACAATCTCTAGAACTGCTGGCTGGGTCAGCCCACACTTTTAACGGTTATGCTTGAGATTGATGAACGCTGTATCCCTCTGCGTGGGGTCCGGCCCTCTGTGGGATCTGAAAGGTGAAAGAGTGCTATCTTTAGTCTCCACTTTAATGGGGTCCGTCCAGATAGTTCTTTCAATCTCACATGCCCCCCCCCCCCTTACAGATGTCCAGATGTATCTGAAATACGCCTGGTTTTTTCATTCAGCGGTTCTCGAAAGAAACAGATGTACCTTTCCTATCAGACAAAAAGTATCGTGATATTTTCTCTGTTATAATTTTCTCAAACTAGGTTTGAGATGGTAAACTACAATTGTTTCATGTTTTGTAGACGTGCAAAAAAAGATTTTTAGATGAAAGTTAGATGAAAACTAATGTAACGGTGTGATTGGGGGGAGGGGGGGTAGTCATGATTTAACAAAGCACTGATATCATCATCCTAACCTTAACTTTCAAGTTGAAATTAGCATTTTTCAAGCTTTCTGTTGAGGATATGTGCATGGAGTGGACTCCACCATGGTGACTGCCCTTGCTTTATTTACCACGAGTTGGGTTAACTCAAGAAATCTAATAGCCATTTCGATTTTTAAAAAAAATGAAAACTCCAGGTGTGTAGACAGATGGTACAGGTGAGCAAGACGAAACGAACGGGGTTGAACGCTCGGAGTGGAATGAGTGGAGAGAAACAGTTGGGGGGGGGGGGTGATAAGACGCTGGGAAGAATGAGAGATAAAAAGTGAGCATTTGTCGCATGTTGAGCTCATTCAATCACGTTTTTGTGTGTTTGTGTTGTAGTAATGGGGCGTGCTTTATCTGGGAGTCCCACCCGCTGGTAAGTGACAGGAGGCGTGGTTAATTAGGAGAGCGCGCGAGCTGAATGCACGCTTAAGCTATAATTGTTTCACCACTCAGCTCGTTAGTGGCTCTGTGTTGATAGTGGCAGAGTTTCTACTTCTGTTTCCTAATGGTAGTTAGGTGTATGTGCTTGGTTGGAATGGTACTTTGTTGTATGTACTTTGTTGTCATGGGAGAGTGGTAAATGTACTGTGTTGTCATGAAAGCGTGCTGTATGTATTATGTTGTAAAGGTAGTGTGTTGTATGTATTGTGTTGTAGAGGTAGTTTGTTATATGTTATTTGTTGTAATGGTACTTTGTTGTAAAGGTAGTTTGTTGTATCTACTTTATTGTAACGGTAGTTTGTTGTATCTACTTTGTTGTAACGGCAGTTTGTTATATCTACTTTATTGTAACGGTAGTTTGTTGTATCTAATTTTATAAATGGCAGTTTGTTGTATCTACTTTGTTTTAATGGTAGTTTGTTGTAACTACTTTATTGCAACGGTAGTTAGTTGTGTATACTTTGAATTAATGGTACTTTGTTGTATTTACTTTGTTGTTAATGGTAGTTTGTTGTATCTACTTTTTTTGTAATGGTCGTTTGCTGTATATAATTTGTTGTAATGGTATTTTTTTTTTGTATCTACTTTTTTGTAATGGTCGTTTGTTGTATAAAATTTGTTGTAATGGTCGTTTGTTGTATCAGCATTGTTACAGATAACGCAGGAGCGATACACTACTGTATGAGTCATGTAAACCGTCTTAGGAGAATACAGGGAGCAGATGCTTCAATATCGTTTAACGTGAGTTTACATTCATTGTCCAATTGCTGGCCAATCAGCTCATTCGCCCACAAGAGATCCAAGACGTCCCAACAGTGATTTCAGTCGAGTGTGGGGGAAAAACAGAGCCTCAATATTATGTATGACACTGTGAAGCGGATAAGAAAAAAAGATTCTCAAAAAATGCTTGGAAGCCAGTGGAGCTATTCACTTCACCCTGCTCAACACTCTATTCAATATTCTGTGAAATACTTTAATACCGTAATCAATGACCTTTTCAATACCCTACTCTATAACCTACTCAATACCGTGCACCCTATGCTCAATACCCTCTACCCAATACCATACTCATTACCCTACTCAATGTCCTACTCTATACCCTACTCAATACCCTAATTAATACCCTACTCAATACTCTGCACAATACTCCACTCAATAACCTGCTCAAAACCCTACTCTATACCCTACTCAATACCCTACGCTATACCCTACTCAATACCCTACTCAATACTCTACTTAATACCCTACTCAATACTCTACTCAATACCCTACTCTATACCCTATTCAATACCCTACTCTATACCCTACTCAATGCCTTACTTACGGCGGTGTCGGTGGTTGTAAGTAAAAGAAGAGTTAGAAATGTAAGGAAGGGAGGGTTGAGCCTTGTACAGAAAGGCGTGGTGAGGAGCACACGGTAGGGTGGGTTTGAAAGGAAATTTAGTTTTGGGGGGAATCTCTTGCAGCTACGAAATAGAATAACTAATGACGTAAGCAATATGCACTATTTACAATTATTTGTTTACATTTCATTGTATACGGAGACTGATAACGGTCTTCTGGCTCTGGGCTGTTTGGAAGGGCGGGTCTATAGTGTTAGAATGGGCGTGTCTGGGCTGTTAAAGGATGGGCGTGTCTGCGCTATTACGATGGACGTGTCTGGGGCTGTTAGGAAGGGCGGGTCTATATTGTTAGAATGGGCGTGTCTGGGCTGTTAAAGGATGGGCGTGTCTGCGCTATTACGATGGACGTGTCTGGGGCTGTTAGGATGGGCGTGCCTGGGCTTTTAGGATAGGCATGGCCTTACATGTCTTTAATTTTGGCCACGGAGTATTTCAGCAACACGCCTATGACCTACACAGATCGGAGGTTCCAAGAAAGAATTGCGAGCCTCGGGGATGACTGTGTACTTCCGGGGAAAGGGTGGTAACTCTGCAAGACTCTTCGTTCTTGTGTTGTTGAATCCTGAGACCTTTAATTTGGGGGAGGGGGGAGAGGGGGAGGAGGAGAGAGTGTTGTGCGGCCATCAGGACGAGGTCAAGACGCATCACGTGATCAATGGACAGGTCAACAAAACCTGGGGCGTATTTATCACGCTCTCGGTCGGCGTAACGCCGGACGTGGTAGTGACCAGTGGGCATTAAGATGGAAATCTTTGTCAGTATAATGAGCTGGTCCCAGCACGCGCTGAAATAGGTGACAACTATTTGGCCCCGATAGCATTGTAATAAAAGGAGGGGTAGCTGTGCAACGGGGGTCCTGTGCAAGGGGGTGCTGCGCAGGGGGGCGGGTGGGGTGCTGTGCAGGGGGGTTTTCTGTGCAAAGGAGGGGAAAAGGGTTATGATAAGGGCGCTAAGGGGGCTGAGTTATAACACCCAAAATGTCTTCTGTTTGTGGTAAGACTGTGACAAAAGTAAGTAATTTGAATGAAACTGTAAAGTTTTGCCTCAATCAAATGGTGGGTCAATAATGTTTTGCCTCAATCAAATGGTGGGTCAATAATGTTTTGCCTCAATCAAATGGTGGGTCAATAATGTTTTGCCTCAATCAAATGGTGGGTCAATTTTAAAAAAGAAATGTAAGGATACCGTCCTGGGACCGTTCTTTCACATTCATTGGTGACACGCCAGAAAGTTTCAGAGAAATAGTAGCAATAAATTTTACGACACATGGTATGCCATTTTATCGGCCACATCAACACCACAACACCACATCAACACCACAACAGATCAGACGCGTGTTCCCTGAGAGGCGCCTTTATTTCATAAGCGCGATTCATGTGAGAAATTGCCATTTTTAACAGCATAAATATCATCTCATCTGACCGTCGTGCCTCTCATCCAAGCGTGACGACAGGCTCTGTCACGTGACACAAGCCTGTGCCGCCCGGGTCCCGAGGAAATCAACACACGCCAACGGACGGCCGATGAAACCAACACGTGATCATAACGCGTCAGATGTAGTTTTTAACGTTGAACAACGAGATCATTAGGGGCTATCAACAATCTTTGACACAGTGCCGTGTACATTCAGTTTGTAAGAGATCATCTTTGGCACAGAAACGAGTACCATCACATTGTTGGAGATCATCTTCGACGCAGTGCCGAGTGCCATCAGGATGTTGGAGATCATCTTCGACGCAGTGCCGAGTGCCATCAGTATGTTGGAGATCATCTGTGACGCAGTGCCCAGTACCATCATGATGTTGGAGATCATCTTTGACACAATGCCGTGTATCATCAAGATGTTGGAGATCATCTTTGACACAATGCAGTGTACCACAGA
This sequence comes from Lymnaea stagnalis, assembly GCA_964033795.1. Taxonomy (NCBI): domain Eukaryota; kingdom Metazoa; phylum Mollusca; class Gastropoda; family Lymnaeidae; genus Lymnaea; species Lymnaea stagnalis. Next base: position 1,889,622 of record CAXITT010000055.1, read on the forward strand.
GGCGTAACGAGGGGAGGGCATGGGGGACAGATGTCCCCGGGCGCCAGGTAGTTAGGGGTGCCAAAATGTGCTTTGATATTATATTATTGATGAAAGTAATGGGTCTAAGAGTTTAAAAAAAAAAAGAAAAAGGGGCGCTTTACAATGGATCTTGCCCCCGGGCGCGAATTTTGTCCCCGGGCGCCAAACACCCTCGCTACGCCTCTGGTGTACCATCAGGATGTTGGAGATCCTCTTTTGTCACAATGCTGAGGGGCGGGCCTGGGGGACAGATGTCCCCGGGCGCCAGGTAGTTAGGGGTGGCAAAATGTGCTTTGATATTATATTATTGATGAAAGTAATGGGTCTAAGAGTTTAAAAAAAAAAAAGAAAAAGGGGCGCTTTACAATGGATCTTGTCCCCGGGCGCGAATTTTGTCCCCGGGCGCCAAACACCCTCGCTACGCCTCTGGTGTACCATCAGGATGTTGGAGATCCTCTTTTGTCACAATGCTGTGTACCATCAGCAAATTGGAGATCATCTTTGACACATTTCCGTGTACCATCAGCATGTTGGAGATGGTCTGAGCACAAGAGAGGCAATGGTCTCTTAAAAGTATTCAGTAGAACTGAGTTACATCGTGGCTAAAATTTTGGGTTCGTCTTATGCAGTTATGTACAGTGACGAAATAAAATTAAATAAAATGTTACAATTCAAACCGTTAAATTTTTTTCTTATTTGAAATCGCATTAGGAATTTTTAACAGATCGATCAAGAGCATTTGAACATAATGGCATCAGATTTCTTGTTTCAGATATTTTGATGGAGAAATGAGACTGGCCCATGGTTGAATGACGTCACACGATTTTACTGAATGGAAACCCTAAGTAGTAATATCTTAGCTGAGCTGGTTTTAAGCCCGTTAGGGAGTCCACTCGTAGACAGGGAACCACTGTGGGCTGAGTGAAGAACCGTTAGGGGTTAGTCTCGTCGTGGACAGGGAACCACTGTGGCCTGAGTGAAGGACCGTTACTAGTAGTCTCCTCGTGGACAGGGAACCACTTGGCTGAGTGAAGGACTGTTAGGGGTAGTCGTCTCGTGGACAGGGGACCACTTGGCTGAGTGAAGGTCCGCTAGGGGTAAAAAAATGTCTTTGCGTTCATCTCGCTCTACTGAGTTTCGGCCCCTGAATGTCTGAGGACCGGATGTTAGATGAGGTAAGTGCTATTTTTGTATGCGCATGGAAATGGGAGCTTTAGAACAATTTGATGTGTGGGAAGAGATGTTGGGTGGGAGGGGTATTGGGTGGGTGGGGTGTTGGGTGGGAGGGGTATTGGGTGGGTGGGGTGGTGGGTGGGAGGGGTGTTGGGTGGGTGGGGTGTTGGGTGG
>CAXITT010000055.1:1891472-1909939 GCA_964033795.1 Lymnaea stagnalis
TATATATATATATATATATATATATATATATATATATATATATATATATATATATATATATATATATATATATATATATATCTTATTGAAATTTGAATGATATTTTAAAATTTAAAAAAAAACCACAACACCTTATTCCGTTTATTTTAATTTCCTTGAACTAGTGTAGCAAATATGTTATCCCAAAAAATTCAAATCTCATCGGGGAAAAATTCAGTTAATTTATTATTTAAACGCGAGAACAAAATAAGCTGATGAACAAGCATTGATTCTCAAAGAGTGTAAAATAAAGTGAGATTAGCCATAAAGTCCAGCTATAGTCACTGTGGTCCGTGACTGAAGGCTGGCAGGAGGGTAACGCTACAAGACCGCAATGGTCAGGTCCAACTGAATGCGGCAGAGACAACGTCGGGCAACCTCTAGGCTAATGCCGTGAGGCCATTGTTCGGTGGAACCATTGTTATAGCGGAGAGGAGATCATATGACTGAGTGCACATGGTGTAGTGCACATGGCGGAGTGCACATGGCGGAGTGCACATGGCGGAGGACACATGGCGTAGGGCATAAGGTGGCGTTCCCATGGTGGATCACATATGGTGGCGTGCACATGGCGGAGTCTTCATGGTGGAATGCATATGGTGGAGTTCACATGGTGAAGTTCATATGGTGGAGTGTATATGGTTGAGTGCGTATGGTGGAGTGCATATGGTGGAATGTATATGGTGGAGTGCCAATGGTGGAGTGCATATGGCGGAGTGCATATGGCGCAGTACATATGGTTAAGTCAGAACACCTAGTTGGTTAGTTTAGCATTTCTGACATAGCTTTGCGTACATGTGTAAGTCCTGATGTCACCATCATCCCTGAGTACACTTAACTTAGAAGATAAGAGGTAACAGAACGGTGGAATGAAAGACAAGCCGTTGACAGACTGGTCGTAATGCAGTTACGTCTGTTAGAGGCAGGCCATGATTATATCTGCCTCAGCCGTTCTGTAATAATATCCTGTTCGTGGCAAACTATACCTATAGCTGTTTTGGCCATTCTCTAATTTAGGCTGTTTTGACCCTTCTGTATGTACAGCTGTTTTAGTCATTCTGTAATTACAGCTGTTGGAGACAAGCCTTGATTACAGCTCAACACTTGAGATGTCATTATGTAAGACCTACACAAAATGTAACATCGGTGTATTTTCTTAAAATACAGTTGTTAAGAAATTTATCCAGAAGAGGGTGAGATTGTGTGGACATTCTCACTTCCTACGCGACAAGGAAAAACAAAAAGTATAAGACAATGTGTCTAGCAGGGATTGAATTTCCACAGACATGGCGTCGTGGACAGTTTTTGAAGCCCCCCCCCTTCCCCCCCCCCCCCCCACATTTGAGAACCGTTGTCCAAACGTTTTAATCTATCAGATAGTTAGTGATACTTCACTGTTAAATGACGTACACAAAATGTTATTTGTTTCGTACCGTTATTGGTGTTAATGAAATATTACTTTTTTTTAAAATCGATGAGGAGAATCAGCCTATTCATCATTCCTATTATAAATTAAAAGTGAACCGTTGCGTACAAGATGTCATGTAACAGTTCTGTCCAAGATGTCATAGAACAATTCTGTAAAGATATGAATAGAACTATTCTGTACAAGATGTTATGGAACTTTTCTGTCCAAGATGTCATATAACTATTCTGTATAAGATGTCATAGAACTTTTCTGTACAATATGTTATGGAACTGTTCTGTCCAAAATGTCATAGATATATTCTGTACAAGATGTCATGGAACAATTCTGTGCAAGATTTCATGGAACTATTCTGTACAAGATGTCATGGGACTATTCTGTACAAGATGTCATGGAACTATTCTGTACAAGATGTCATAGAACTATTCTGTACAAGATGTCAATGGATTAATTCTGTACAAGATGTCATGGAACTATTCTGTACAAGGTGTCATGGAACTATTCTGTACAAGATGTCATGGAACTATTCTGTACAAGATGTCATGGAACTATTCTGTACAAGATGTCATGGAACGATTCTGTACAAGATGTCATGGAACTATTCTGTACAAGACAAGATGCCACTGAGCTGCCTGGCGGGGTGCCTCACTCGTCACTAATACGACGTGGTGTGGGGATTATCTCTAGCGATTTAACATCCTTATTAAATGACACGTCATCACAAGTCAAATAGCCGATCTGACGATAAGGGACTTAGTCAGACCTGGCGTCACGGTGTGAGATAACTGAGGTAGACGAGGAGAACATACAATCCATGTTAACAGAGGGATGACGGGCAAGGAGATGAACATTTGAAGACATTCCCTTTGGGTAATAATGTTGATTCATACATGATTACCCCTACTAGAGCAGTGGTTCTTAACCTTTTTGGAGGTACTGAACCCCACCAGTTTCATAGGCGCATTCACTGAACCCTTCTTAATAGGAAAAATAAAATATGATTTTTATTTATTTATTTTTGGACCTCCGCCGAACCCCTGAGACTGACTCTCCGAACCCCTGGGTTTCGATCGAACCCAGGATTAGAACCACTGTACTACAGGTTCCAGTGCACTTACAGGGCCCAGTAAGCCGCCATTTTCCTTCTGTTACGACACTATTTTAAACTGTTACTCATTTAGCCTCTTCTATCGAGAACTCCACTCCCAGCAAACTGCCAATGCCACCACCAAACTACTCATACCAACCCCTCCCCTTTCTCACTCCTCCCTCACTCCCTAACCCCCCCCCCCGCCCCGGTGCCAGTTTTTACTTGCCACCTCAAAGAACTTGGTCTTTCAACTCACACCAGCCCCTCCCCTTTCTCACTCCTCCCTCACTCCCTATCCCCCACCCCCCCGCCTCGGTGCCAGTTTTTACTTGCCACCTCAAAGAACTTGGTCTTTCATCAGGTGACGCATTTGTGACGTCATTTAGGTCCTTAAGATGACCCTTTCAATTCTGCTCCGTATGAGCAGCTGTATCATCTTGATTTTTCCCAACTGACATCCACAGTGCCCGACTGCCCTGCGCCCGACTGCCCTACGTCCAACTGCCGACCCCAACCCTTGTCTGCTTGATAAAAAGAAACAGGACTTAGAATACATGTCATTTTAACACCACAGTGTTAAGCCAAGCGGACAAAACCCATACACGTTCATTGTCCAATGCTCTCCCCTTGTAATTTTTTTTAATTCACGCCGACACCCACTCACACCCCCCCCCCCCCCCAAAAAAAAAACAAAAAAACCTTTGGACAATGTACTAGGTCATTTTAAATCAGTGGCTCTCAACCCAGTAGAACTCCAGGAAATAAAAAAAAAAAGTGTGGTATGGTCGTACCGGCTGAAGTGAATTATTTGACCAGCAAATGATGATCGCCCTAGTCTCCGCCCCTCACAGCCCCCCCATCCCTCCCGTTCCTACTCCAGCTGACGCTCACACATACACAATGTTAACTCAATGTGTTAACAGGTTTAACAGGTCAACAGACGGGTCAAGACTGAGCATGTTAAAAAATAACCGGAATTGTTTTGGTTACCGGTCTTAAAATGAGATGACCGGTTGTCGTACAAACCACTACAACGCTTAGTTTCCTCTTCATTTCACTTTGTTTAATCCGGACTTTTTCCAAATAGAAACTTATTGGGTTAAAAAATATAAAAAATAAAAATAAATTAGTCAAACGTAGTAAACAATCATTATAATGTATATAAAAACATGTTAACAGCTTCTTCGGGTGTTTAACACAGGAATGCCGCTTGGAATGAAATAGATCTCAACTGGTTATTTCGATCTTATCTTAGATGTTTTATAAGGAACAATAGAGAAATCGTAGTGAACTAAAAAAAAAAAAAAAAAAAAAAAAAAAAAAGAAAAAAAGTTAGGCGGGCATAACACGGAACTCCTTATCGGATGAAGAAATCTGACCACATCTGACCACATCTGACCACATCTGACCACATCTGACCACATCTGACCACATCTGACCACATCTGACCACATCTGACCACATCTGACCACATCTGACCACATCTAAAAAAAAAAAAAAAAAAACGGGAAGAAAAAAAAAAAAAAAAAAAAAAAAAAGTTAGGCGGGCATAACCCGGAACTCCTTAACGGATGAAGAAATCTGACCACATCTGACCACATCTGACCACATCTGACCACATCTGACCACATCTGACCACATCTGACCACATCTGACCACATCTGACCACATCTGACCACATCTGACCACATCTGACCACAGTTCTTGAAGATCTCCATTGGCTTCCTACTGGGGGAGCGCACTGATCACAAAATTCTGTCCCTGGCCCTCCAGCTGTATAGAAGTCTCTGCACCGGAGTATCTTAAAGAACTGATTTCTAAACACGCATCCGTTAAAGAACCTGCGCTCTTCAACACAGTCCTTATGTAGAGTCCCCCCAGCTGTTTATTGCCGATAAAGAGTTGTCGACTGAATGTGACGTCACAGAGATACATCTCACAGTCAAAATTTTCACCTATATAAACAGCTTGACTTTATCGAGCATGCACGATTGACAACATACCACAAAGATATTATGTCTTCCATAGACCTTTTTTTTTGAAAGTCATGAAAAATAAAATTCCCGATAACTGCGCTAAATGAGGTCAGTGGGAAAAAAAGATCAAAGAAACCTTTTCTATACCATTGAAACAGTTCTTCATTAGGACCCAATGGTGATGTGACCCTGGAGGTTGTTCAGTACGTTAGTGTGTTCCCTTTGTTTTGATAAGGGGGCCATCTCTAAATGATGTCATGCTATTGTGGCCTATTTGGGACCTCCTCCACATCGTCACAATGTGTCCCATAACTTAGACACCTTCATAATGCATCGACACAAATTCGTGCTCCCCCTACCCCCATCCCACAACATTGTTTGTAGACGCTTGACGTCATTAATAGATGGTCCTTATTCCGAAACCCCTATACACCACCTTCTTTAAATTGACTTACCAACTCCATTTCTCATTATTTCTGTCGGACATTCCAGGTATGCTAGTTGTCCTGCCCGCCACTCCCCCCACCCCATCCCTCCACTCCCCGTCCATTACCCCCTGACATGAACCACCTGTGGAGACACACCACGTCCGACCCTACACTTCGTCCCGTGACATTGATGGAGTGGGCCCCCACTGGAGCCCCATCTCTTTCTGACCAGTAGACATGGTCCAAGCTCGGGCTCCCGCGTGTGCTAGCGGTCTGATTTATCGCATTGCCCAATTGTTGTGAATGGGATGGCCAGTTTATTGTACCGTGTTAGATGGCCAGTTTATTGTACCGTGTTAGATGGCCAGTTTATTGTACTATGTTAGATGGCCAGTTTATTGTACCATGTTAGATGGCCAGTTTATTGTACCGTGTTAGATGGCCAGTTTATTGTACCATGTTATTTGGCCAGTTTATTGTACCATGAAAGATTTCCAGTTTATTGTACCATGATAGATGGCCAGTTTATTGTACCATGAAAGATGTCCAGTTTATTGTACCATGATAGATGACCAGTTTATTGTAACATGATAGATGACCAGTTTATTGTACCATCTTGGATGGCTCACTTAATTAACACATCTTTTGTAAGTAGCCATCGTATTTATCTATCTATGGTCTTATCTAGGCAGTATCAGAATATAAAGAAAAAGTCTGAAAAGCACCGGTTGAACAAAAAATCTGAGGTACACAGGTTGAACAAAAAGTCTGAAGTGCACAGGCTGAATAAAAAGTCTGAAGTAAACAAGTTAAAACAAAAAGTCTGAAGAACACAGGCATAAACAAAAAGTCTGAAGAACACAGGCATAAACAAAAAGTCTGAAGAACACAGGCATAAACAAAAAGTCTGAAGAACACAGGCATAAACAAAACGTCTGAAGAACACAGGCATAAACAAAAAGTCTGAAGAACACAGGCATAAACAAAAAGTCTGAAGTACACAGGTTTAAACAAAAAGTCTAAAGTGCACAGGCATAAATAAAAAGTCGCTGTAAATTCAAACCAATATCAAAAGTATTGGTTTGTAAACAATTTACCTGTCAGGTGATGAATTTTCATTCATAGATAGAAACGTGCCATTGCTTAAATATGCCATCAGGAGCGGCGGTGAATTAGTATGTTGCACTTTCAACTGACAACTGTGTTGCCGTCCGACGTCACGAGGCAGACGAAGCTCATCATAAGCCATGACTGTGCGTGCCGCTTATATCTTGCGGTTCGGGAAAAGAAAGGCATGACGTCACAAGGCATGGCAGTAACGACGACTCTGATGGTCCGGACATTCCAGTAAGTGGTCGTTGATGTATGGCTTTCAACTTGATTACCTCCCCGCTTCCTTTAGCAGGACAGGACAAGGGACGATTCTCTGATTGCCATCAAATGTACTCGGCGCTTGTAGTGGCTCAAGAGATTAATGGCTTCTGTTGGTAGCGACTTTTGCCCGGCTCTGAAATGGACAATTACAACTCCCGTGGCGATGAGGGGGCCAGTTCCGAAAATGTGGTCTGGAAATTCCAAAACCATTGACTCTAAACGTATCTGTCTTAAGTACTAAGGCCAACGGCTCCTAATTAATATCACTTTCAGAGTTGAGCTCATAAAAAAAAATAAAAAAATTTAAGATTTACAAACTGACTAAATGCTAAGCTTGTGGACTTGAGTTCTATCTCCCACAAAAGCCTACACAAGCGAAACATCACCAGCACTGCGATGAAACTCGTTGACTTTAGAGGGCAACTCATCTAAGAAAAGGCAAACTGTGAAATCAAACCCCGAAGAAATGAGTCCCGTGGTCGGTATGACATTGATATAATGACAACTTTGACAACTCCTGAGATGTGGAGCACCGTGAAACACAAAAAAACACTGCTGGACATCTACTGCATCCTGGTCTACTTCCAGTCGTCTGGACCAATTCTTGGCCTTGGAACAAAAAGGCAAGGACGAGAGGGTGAGGCTGACGAATTGAGCAACTCCCCCCCCCCACTTTATACAAACACAGCGCAAGTCAAGGTTAATGCAGACTTTGTCGTCTTCTCATATAAAGGACCAACAATAAAAATAGATACATTTTTATAACAATTTATTTACATGATTTGGAAAAAATATACGCCTTTTTGGCGCACCTTCTCTTTACTGTAAACAGAGCTGCGCGCCATTAATCTTAATATTGATGAATTTCATGAATGCCAGCAATGTACATTTTCTTATATAACTAAAATCAAATCTACACTGAAATAAAATCCAAAATCTTCCTTTTTTTTTAAATGAATGAAAGTTTAGGCATGAACGAAATAATAAATTATGATTGAATCACTTATTTTGTGATGTCTTTGCAATGTGGCTCTCCATGGTGTGCAAACATTGGTGCGTAAAATAGAAGTGAATAAATAGGAACTCATTGTTTGCCTAGATACGATTGTGACGTGAGTTGTTAATTGATGGAGTAAAGATATTCAATATCTACTAGATAAAGCTTGGCGGACAGCGCTTGGCGGTCAGAACTGAGAGGACAGAACTGAGAGGAATTAACGTAGTGGACAAAACTGAACAGACAACAATTTGTTGTCGAAAGAGAACAAACAAGAGCTGACATAACTAATTCTCTGCTGGTAAGTTAAAAAATAATTTCGAAAATAAAATTCGATTTGAGGAAATGTATTCAAATGGAAATGTTCAGAACATGAAGGTATTGAAGTTACTGAAGGTAATGAAATTACAGAAGGTATTGGAGTTTCTGAAGTTAATGAAGTTACTTAAGGTATTGGAGGTATTTGTATGGAACTCTGCTCGCATTAGGTCAAATAGGCATCTGGCCCGAGCAACAACATCGGAGTATACCTGGGGAGGGGTGTGCCAAAAGGCATCTCGTCAGTCCAACATGGGATGTTGTAGTCACCGGGGATCTCTGAATAGGGTGTTTAGGTGTGGAATGGGGGGAGCAGATGGGCCTCTGGCAAGTGCACCATAAATGTGGTGGTTGTGATAGGAGAAGTAACACAGTTCAGTATAAACAATCATTCTTCCCACGACCAATAGTTGCTTGGAACCACCTGGACAATGCCGCTGTAGACTCGACATCAATCGAAACTTTCAAGGCTGCCCTGGCACCCGCTAGGAGCCGTTAAAATAGCCGCATCGATTCCCCAACCATTGCACATCTGCCAGTACACGGATGCAGCAACGTACCCTACCAGAACCAGAATGGGGATGGGGGTGGGGCGTTGGAACTGTGGCAGAAGTATGTTGCTCTCACGTGTGGCACCAGGGTGGCGTAACTCCACCAAAAGCTAAAAATTAAATCAATTTTAAAGCTTAGTGTTGTCTTAGAGTTTCAAACGCTCACTACGATATTTTTTGTGTGTGCCTAGGTATCGGGATTATACGGTCATATTACTGGATTCGCCAAAAGGAACCCTATGTAAAATATGACGTCAGAATATTTCCGCCCCACGAACATGTTACCGGGGACCTCACACGGCAGCATGACAAGGTTTCCCGGGGCAAGTTCCGCCTCCACCACTCAGCGGGGAATGTATTACGGCAACGACTTTGCCAGCATGGACCGATGTTCCCAAGATCTCCTGTCTCTGAGGTAAGGCAATGACTTTGCCAGCATGGACAGATGTTCCCAAGATCTCCTGTCTCTGAGGTAAGCCAATGACTTTGCTAGCATGGACCGATGTTCCCAAGATCTTCTGTCTCTGAGGTAAGCCAATGACTTTGCTAGCATAAACCGATGTTCCCAAGATCTCCTGTCTCTGAGGTAAGCCAATGACTTTGCTAGCATGGACCGATGTTCCCAAGATCTCCTGTCTCTGAGGTTAGCCAATGACTTTGCTAGCATGGACCGATGTTCCCAAGATCTCCTGTCTCTGAGGTAAGCCAATGACTTTGCTAGCATGGACCGATGTTCCCAAGATCTCCTGTCTCTGAGGTTAGGCAATGTGTTTGCTAGCATGGACCGATGTTCCCAAGATCTCCTGTCTCTGAGGTAAGGCAACGTCTTTGCTAGTATGGACCGATGTTCCCAAGATCTCCTGTCTCTGAGGTAAGCCAATGAATTTGCTAGCATGGACCGATGTTCCCAAGATCTCCTGTCTCTGAGGTTAGGCAATGTGTTTGCTAGCATGGACCGATGTTCCCAAGATCTCCTGTCTCTGAGGTAAGCCAATGAATTTGCTAGCATGGACCGATGTTCCCAAGATCTCCTGTCTCTGAGGTAATGCAACGTCTTTGCTAGCATGGACCGATGTTCCCAAGATCTTCTATCTCTGAGGTAGCCGAAAGAGATTAATTGCTTAGAGCAGTTATGCGTTGCTCATGCCAGAAGTCTGTTAAGGCCTGACTGACCTTGTTTAAGTATTGCCCGATGTTTCATGATCTAGTTTTTGGTATAGCCCGACTGACCTAGTTTAGGTGTCACCTGAAATTCCGACAGATCTAGTTCGTATCATTTGGTGTTGCGTTTTCTAGTTCTGACGTTAGACTGACCTCCTTTTGGTATTGTCGGATTTTGGCCTGACCTAGTTTTGATACAGCTGGATGTCGATAACGTTCAATAGTCATCGAAAGTTGTTTAAATGCCGATTCATCTTCTGTTTATCTCCCTTGCTCTTTAGCAAGACGGCTGGAAATAGACCAGGATGCAGTAGATGACTAGCAATGTGTCTGTGCATTTGTACCATTTGTCTTTAAAACTGAACAAACTTGTAGGCTATTTTGTCTTCTACTCTGATCAATATATAAAATGCCACCAAATCAACTCTGCAGTTAATCCCAAATACATCGCTTTTTTCTCTGTTTGTCGATTGTTTTCTGTTTGTTTGTTCTTGTGTTCTTGTCTGTTTTAAAAAAAATCTAATTCAAATCTTCCAATTGTCTCCATGCCGATCCACTGCTTGGTGCAGGCACCGGCTCAAGAAGTTCTACGAGACGAAAAAAGTGAACGCCACTTCCGTCCAGATGCTGTGTCTGCCCAACTTTCACTGGGTGGCCGGCAGCACGTTCGCCCACTGTCTGAGGAACGGGTCATGGACAGGGACGGAGACGGTCTGTGAGGTGGATTACTTCAAGTAAGTCTGTGAGGTGGATTACTTCAAGTAGGTCTGTGAGGTGGATTACTTCAAGTAGGTCTGTGAGGTGGATTACTTCAAGTAGGTCTGTGAGGTGGATTACTTCAAGTAAGTCTGTGAGGTGGATTACTTCAAGTAGGTCATCTTTCCGTACTCTTAGTGTCCACCTCACGACTAGAAGCAATTCATATGGACAACACTTTCATGTCAGACACGTGCGCATTTCGTGAACGGATTGCTCCCCACAAATATAAAATCCCTCACACCCAAAGTCCGCACAAGAAAATTCCCCACAAGAAGATTGCGCACACAGAAAAGGCCCCACGCGGCATATTCCTCTCACAGAAAATTCACCCCACATAGATGATTCCACACACAAATATCACCCCAGAAACTATTTTTTTCTAATAATTGTTTGTTACATTATCTCGGGGCTAGATAAAACAGTCTTAGGAAATGTGAACCGTTAGAAATGTAAACCATTAGAAAAATATGTAAACCGTTTAGAAAATGTAAACCATTTAGAAAATTTTATATCATTTAGTAAATGTAAACCATTTATAAAATGTTAAGTGTTTTACGACAAAATACATTATACTACCGAAGTTAACGAATATTGACTAAGTTATTTCGATGTTATATTTTTATTGACGCAATGTCTCACCCCTTGCTCGTGATAGTTGATTTTCAACACCTTAAGCTGAGTGATGTCGTGAGTTGTCGATAACCGCATTCTTTGTTTACATTAGTTACAGTTATTTGTTACGACGTGTTCTTTCCTTTCTGCAGACACCGACTCCGTCTTAGTATAATCATAGTGTTGACCTGTGTCGTCATCTCCGCGAGCTTCTTGTGCGCTGACTTCTACTGTTTCATCAACAGAAGGTAAGATTGTCACGTGGTATGTCCTAAAAAAAATGTTATTAAAAAAGGGGTGTGTGTATTGGGGGGGGGGGTAATACTTCCCCATAATAAGGCTAGGGTTAATCCTCCCACGTCATATAGCTGGGTGGTTATCCCGTCACGTGACAAGGATGAAGGTAGCACTTCCACGTGTCAAGTAGGCAGTGGTAGCACTGTCACAATGATGTAGCTGTTAGAAGAACGTGTAACGTTTATAACCATTCCATTTGGTAGTCAGAACCTGGCCGACAATTATTTTCATCTGAAGCAGGAGAAGAAATGTGCGCACATGTGTAAAAAATAGTATTTATATTTGTATACTTATTAAATAACTCGATTCGGCGCCTTTACCAATATTCACCCGAGGCAACTGTCTCCTTTTACCTCACCCTTGTCACTGCCCTGCTAGAGTTATGTTGGCCTTGTCACTGCCCTGCTAGAGTTATGTTTGCCTTGTCAATGCCCTGCTAGAGTTATGTTGGCCTTGTCACTGCCCTGCTAGAGTTATGTTGGCCTTGTCACTGCCCTGCTAGAGTTATGTTGGCCTTGTCACTGCCCTGCTAGTTATATTGGCCTTGTCACTGCCCTGCTGAAGTTATGTTGGCTTTATTCACAATAAATGTTATGTAACTAACAAATCCACCAGCACTTCCCAAAGCGTTTGCAGAATCTTGGCCCTTGATGAATCCAAGATTTTCCAAGACACCCGTTGCTACATTCTAACATGAACACAGTGAAAATATATATAGTTTTAATGAAAGGGTTTAGTTAAAGTTATTGAATACCGCACACATTCATCAGTAACTACTTCTAGAGGCTCCTCAAACATCAATATATATATATATATTTATTTTTGTTTAATAATAATAAGGTCATAGTTTGCATCGGGGTCCTGTAGCGAAAAACTTGGGAACCACTGTTTGCATATTTCTATGAATTTATCTAGGATTTCATTTTTACTTTTTTAACTCTCCACGAATCACAGGAGCGAGCTAAGAGTGGAGAAAACAAGGATTCGTTATTTTGACAACAGAAGAAATTTTGATCTTGGTTACAATAAAAGGTAAGTTGTACTAAACTGTTCATTGAAAAGGTAAGCTGTACCAAACTGTTTATTGAAAAGGTAAGCTGTACCTAACTGTTTATTGAAACGGTAAGCTGTAACAAACTGTTTACTAAAACGGTAAGCTGTGCCAACCTGTTCATTGAAACGGTAAGCCGTACCAAACTGTTTATTGAAACAGTAAGCTGTACCAAACTGTATATTTAAACGGTAAGTTGTACCATATCGTTCCTTATAAACGGCTGTCGTAAACACGGGGCAAGGTACAGGTTCATCATGTTGTCCATTCTCCAGTGAAGTTTAGCCTTTCTTACAATCGGTCATCCAAGTTTCGTTGTGGTCCCCTTTGTCTTTCTCTATGATTCGATACCGGTCAGAGCACCAGTGTTTCGAGGAAAGTCTCCGCTGAGCGAATGTTTTGAGCAGTGGTTCTTAAATTTTTATGTCTATTGACCCCTATGCGTGCAAGACGAATGCGCGCACCTTTACTAGAATATACTTCTTAAATGCAGGCCAAAACATTTCCAAGGAAATACAACTCACGGATCCTTTGACATCTTTTCACGGTCACTCAAGGGGGTCTAAGGAACTCAAGAATCGCTGGTTTCGACAGAGGGCGTGACAGAGTTTGAAGATGTCAAAACAGAGCATTAAAAAATATCTAAATAAATGTAATGCCACAATGTGATACATTGCTATTAAAAAAAAACTACGCTCTATCCGTCCTTGGTCAGTGAGTGTTTAGCGGATGGCCTTTCCTGGTATCAACAACAAACCCCATGAACACCACAACTACTCACACTTCTACTCCCTTTGTCCACTTATCAGGTGTATGGCCTACCCTATCTTCGGACTGAGTGACCTGAAACTCTACTTGCCCGAAATCAACCAGTTCGTCGACATCAAGCCGAGGTCAGAGTACCGAGAGATGCAAGAGAGGTAACGTCTCCTTATGGCTATCGCATTCTTTCGCTACCATTCCTTACACGGGGAGAGGCCGACCCTAGTCACTTCTGTATGTTGTGCAGCAGGGACCCGAACCGCCGTCATTGCACAATAATCCCCAAAAACAGCGGTATGCATGCTAGCATATAGGCCTGGTCCAGTAGGTTGAAGTGAGCTCGTGTTGCGCAGTGAGTGTTCCGTCCGCAAGTGAGTCGCCAAGGTCTACTGCTGGCGATCACGTTTTCACCCTAGGTTCGGATTGGTCTCGTCATGTTAACATGTCTGTGGTTTTTTATTTTCTGGCATCCGTCCGTCACAATGTCACGATGGTGTTGACATCGCAGGACAAGATCCACAACGCATGTGATTGTTCTTCTTAGGATTATACGCTTGTTCCCTACTAGGAAAATCGTCTCTACTCACGCCGCTGGATAACCCAAGGGATCACCATGTGTGGATGATACAGCTTGGCACCAGCGGCGTCGTAGGAGTTATCGGAATGTTTCATCGTGTCAATGTTATCCGCCTACGGGACTCCATCTCCGGGTTTGAAGTCAGAGTTTCCATGACCTAGATGAGTTGCCAACCAAGGTTAACGAGTCCTATTCATCCGGGCTGCTGGTGATGTTGTTTTTTTTTTACTAGACTGGGCTTTGGTGGGGATTGAACTCAGACCATGAACTTGAAATCACTCAGCCACCCAGCATTTCTGTGCTATACTAAGTAATACTCAGAGGCGTACCTATGGCTAGTGCCTTGCGGGACCAAGCTTTTTGCCATCCTTTCCACACCAAAAAAAAAAAACCTCTGGTGTGGACCAAATATGCCGCACCCCCATAAGGAAAAAAAATGGACTCCAGTGGGGCGGCGTCCCCACCGCACCTCGTTCGTACGCCACCGTAATTAGGTTATCGAAAGATATAGAATACTCAAGTACTGAACATATACCTGCTTGCTAGCAGGGGCTAAACTAGACAAGGGCTAAACTAGACAAGGGTGACAAAAAACTTGACCCGGCATTTGGCCACAAACGAATTTAATTTAGTTTATAACTGGAAAAAGGGTAAAGGGGGGGGGGGGTTAGTGCCAGAGCTTGTACTCTTAATAACTAGCTTTGATTCTGCTAGCTAATATCATAGGTCGTTTCATTCTTAGTGTAATCATAAAATAAATATGTATTGATTAGGGAGGTATGTCTTTAATTAAAGATGGCACATTCCTGCAATAAATTTAATTTTGTCAAACGTGGACCATGACTTAATTTTATTTTATTTTTTTTTATTTTTTTGTAAAATTACCTATGTACATCTTTGAAGCTATAAAATAGCGTTCCCATTATTTATCTGTAATACTAAATGTCGGGAGTAGTTATTCCTCCCCACTGTGATTTGCGAACCGTGCTGCTCTCTCTTTCGGTTCTTCCCCCGTCGTGCGCTTGATCAAGTACGCACCAAATGCACGCAAAAGAACATATTTTAAAACTAGCACGGTGTCAGTTTAAGTACATGCCTTACTAACATTGCACCCCCTAATCGTCTTTTCCCATTCCTAACGAAAACAGCATCAGCACCCATGACTGCCCACTGTATAGAGTCAATACAAGTAAGCATTAGTGGATGTATGGGGCGCCACCTGGAATGGTCATTATAGATATGCACCTCTCCCCGTTGCCCCAGCTAGTTACTAAATATTTTGTGTCTGTTACCTGTGTATTACCTGTGCATTACCTGTGTATGAAGTGTGTTTTTCTCTCGTGCATTTGATGTTTAGATTACAAGAGCAGGTGTGGAGCTACGCGCAAAACGAAAAGTCGAAGGGCGCCGAGTATGAGAAACAGATCCAAAGCTACAGAGCCGCCCTCCTCACTCAACACGACACCCTCAGCAACTTGGGGTTGGCTGAAAACCTACACGAATGGTAGTGTTTACCACAGGTTTAAATATTTATAAAATTTTACCAGAGAACTGGGATATGAATAGCTACAGGGATAGTTCAATGCTTCGACCCACCAACCCTCTTCAAAGACTTCCTCTCTACTTGAATTTCCATCGTGTCTTCAAATCGTAATTGTTGTTGTTGACACGCGTGACCTCGACTCTATCGCTCAGTTGATCGTCTGTCTCGTCGGCTTCGTTCAGTGAACAGTGAGAAAAGCCAGGAGAAAAGCTAGGAAGCGAACACAAATTTTCGAAAATAAATAAAAATATAACATATTCAAGTTTCGGCTACATTCAATTCGAATCCTTTAGCTACATAGGGCCTCTGTTGACCGAATGTCCCTCACTAGATTCCTGGGAGGGGGGGGGAAGCCGCAGGGCGGCTGGAGAGCCCTACGTAAGGAAAAGGTTCAATGGCTAAGCTCGGCAGATGGAGCTAGTAGCCAATGTACTAGCCGTAAGTCATAAGAGAGTAATCTCAGACCCCCACCAGAACATGTGCGTTAGTAGTTAGCTACATAGGGCGCTTATCAACACTCCTGCACAGTCTTTCGTTTGCGTAAAGCATTTTAAGCAATTTTAAATTAGTTTCAATTTTCTAGTGCGTGTAAACTCGTCTTTAGAAGAACGTCTTTTTTTTTTTTTGTACGTCTTATTTTTTAAAAAATATATTATATATACATATTTTAAATTATTACTGCATCCATCACTGCACTGGATTAAACACAAATTTATTCCGTTGTTTCCAAATGCTTTCAAAGATTTATTTCAATGTTTTATTTCCACCTTTGCTTATCACTTTGCCCAACGGTGTGGACCTGCGTTAGTCAAAGTAAGACAGCAAGTTGTGAAAACGATGTGAAGTCCCAGTCGCACCACGACTCGTAAGTAAGACAGAACCATCGGCAAACCCGCCGTTGGTGAATTAGGCAAAGTCAGGTTCGGCAAACATGTCATCTGAGTGAATTTTTTGACTTGCCATCTGAGTGAATGTTTAGACTTGTCATCAGAGTGAATATTTAGACTTTTCATCAGAGGGAATGTTTAGACTTGTCATCAGAGTCAATATTTAGACTTGTCATCAGAGTGAATATTTAGACTTGTCATCTGAGTGAATGTTTCGACTTGTCATCAGAGGGAATGTTTAGACTTTTCATCAAAGGGAATGTTTAGACTTGTCATCAGAGGGAATGTTTAGACTTTTCATCAGAGGGAATGTTTAGACTTGTCATCAGAGGGAATGTTTAGACTTTTCATCAGAGGAAATATTTAGACTTGTCATTAGAGTGAATATTTAGACTTGTCATCAGAGTGAATATTTAGACTTGTCATCAGAGTGAATATTTAGACTTGTCATCAGAGTGAATGTTTAGACTTTTCATCAGAGTGAATATTTAGACTTTTCATCAGAGTCAATATTTAGACTTGTCATCAGAGTGAATATTTAGACTTGTCATCTGAGTGAATGTTTAGACTTGTCATCAGAGGGAATGTTTAGACTTTTCATCAAAGGGAATGTTTAGACTTGTCATCAGAGGGAATGTTTAGACTTTTCATCAGAGGGAATGTTTAGACTTGTCATCAGAGTGAATGTTTAGACTTTTCATCAGAGGAAATATTTAGACTTGTCATTAGAGTGAATATTTAGACTTGTCATCAGAGTGAATATTTAGACTTGTCATCAGAGTGAATATTTAGACTTTTCATCAGAGTGAATATTTAGACTTTTCATCAGAGTCAATATTTAGACTTGTCATCAGAGTGAATATTTAGACTTGTCATCTGAGTGAATGTTTAGACTTGTCATCAGAGGGAATGTTTAGACTTTTCATCAAAGGGAATGTTTAGACTTGTCATCAGAGTGAATATTTAGACTTGTCATCAGAGTGAATGTTTAGACTTGTCATCAGAGGGAATGTTTAGACTTTTCATCAGAGTGAATATTTAGACTTGTCATCAAAGTGAATATTTAGACTTGTCATCAGAGTGAATATTTAGACTTTTCATCAGAGTGAATATTTAGACTTGTCATCAGAGGGAATGTTTAGACTTGTCATCCTAGTGAATGTTTGACTTGTCATCTGAGTGAATATTTAGACTTGTCATACGAATGCATTTTTAGACTTGTCAAATTTGTGTTTGTTTAGATATGTCTTCTTGGTGTATATTGAAAATGTCATCTCCGTGTATGTTGAAACATGCCATGCATCTCGGTGTATGTTGAAACGTGCCATCTTGGTGTATGTTGAAACATGTCATCTTGGTGTATGTTGAAACTTTTCCTACATTTGAGGTGATGTGTAGTGGTTCTATAAATGTCTCAAAAAGGCAACCATGAGCGCGCGTCGTGTGTTTGGGTCGAGGATATAGAGTAGCGGTTCTCAACCTGTGGGGCGCGTCACCTTTGTGGGTGACCGACCCTTGCACAGGGGTCACCTAAGACTACCGGAAAACACATATTTATGAAGTAGCAACGAACATGATTTTATGGTTGGGGTCACCCTAACATGGGGAACTGTATTAAAGGGTCGCGGCCACAGGAAGGTTGAGCACCACTGATATATAGACTTTTACCCCGTTAATCAATTCTTAACGATTACGTTTATTTCTAAGTGCTTTACGTTTTGTAAACAATTTAACACGACAGAAAACGGTTAATTTAAAGTTATTCTAAGATTAACAGAGGCTAAAAGAAATATTTGTGGCAGCAACCTGGTGTCCTTAAAAAGTCATCAACTTTTGCTATTTTTTTTAAAAATCGGCAGGTGTTTGTGTATGTGTAAGTTAATGGGTTGGCATCGGGTTGGTGGGTGGCTTTGGTATCAACTAAGTTTTGAGTAATGGTTGGGATCGGGTTGGTGGATGGCTTTTGGTATCAACTAGGTGTTGAGTAATGGGTTGTGATCGGGTTGGTAGGTGGCTTTTGGTATCAACTAAGTGTTGAGTAATGGGTTGGGAACGGGTTGGTAGGTGGCTTTTGGTATCAACTAAGTGTTGAGTAATGGGTTGGGAACGGGTTGGTAGGTGGCTTTTGGTATCAACTAAGTGTTGATTAATGGGTTGGGAACGGGTTGGTAGGTGGCTTTGGTATCAACTAAGAGTTGAGTAATGGGTTGGGAACGGATTGGTAGGTGGCTTTGGTATCAACTAATATTAACTCTTCGTTAGAAACTAGATACATAATTTATTAAACGAAAGCGTTGAAACCTTCTATGTGCTAGCAATGATACAGTCTTCCCTCGTTGATCGTTGTCCTTGAGTTCGAGACTCGACCACGACAAGTGAATGTCCGTGAACTAGTTAGGATTCTTTATCTATAAAATCGAATGCTGTCTCTGTTAGAGCATAGAAAACCTGCTCACGACCCTTGGTTAAATGCGGTGTTAAAAATATAACATTAGCTGGTCAGGAAATATTACACTTTTACTCATCACAACACTCGTGCTACCCAATGTGTGAGGTAAAATAAGAGAAAATAAGACATCTTAGACGTTACAAGCATAGTATTGTATCGGGGGGGGGGGG
>CAXITT010000055.1:1910346-1939023 GCA_964033795.1 Lymnaea stagnalis
TTCTTGTATATAAATAAGAGCGAAGTTGTGAGGGACGACTGTACATGTACATTCTGGTATATAAATAAGAGCGAAGTGGTGAGGGACGACTGTACATGTACATTCTTGTATATAAATAAGAGCGAAGTGGTAAGGGACGACTGTACATGTACATTCTTGTATATAAATAAGAGCGAAGTGGTGAGGTTCGACTGTACATGTACATTCTTGTATATAAATAAGAGCGAAGTGGTGAGGGACGACTGTACATGTACATTCTGGTACATAAATAAGAGCGAAGTGGTGAGGGACGACTGTACATGTACATTCTTGTATATAAATAAGAGCGAAGTGGTGAGGTTCGACTGTACATGTACATTCTTGTATATAAATAAGAGCGAAGTTGTGAGGGACGACTGTACATGTACATTCTGGTATATAAATAAGAGCGAAGTGGTGAGGGACGACTGTACATGTACATTCTTGTATATAAATAAGAGCGAAGTGGTGAGGGACGACTGTACATGTACATTCTTGTATATAAATAAGAGCGAAGTGGTGAGGGACGACTGTACATGTACATTCTTGTATATAAATAAGAGCGAAGTTGTGAGGGACGACTGTACATGTACATTCTGGTATATAAATAAGAGCGAAGTGGTGAGGGACGACTGTACATGTACATTCTTGTATATAAATAAGAGCGAAGTGGTAAGGGGCGACTGTACATGTACATTCTTGTATATATTTAAGCGCGAAGGAGTGAGGGACGACTGTACATGTACATTCTTGTATATAAATAAGAGCGAAGTTGTGAGGGACGACTGTACATGTACATTCTGGTATATAAATAAGAGCGAAGTGGTAAGGGGCGACTGTACATGTACATTCTTGTATATATTTAAGCGCGAAGGAGTGAGGGACGACTGTACATGTACATTCTTGTATATAAATAAGAGCGAAGTGGTAAGGAACGACTGTACATGTACATTCTTGTATATAAAGAAGAGCGAAGTGGTAAGGGGCGACTGTACATGTACATTCTTATATATAAATAAGAGCGAAGTGGTAAGGAACGACTGTACATGTACATTCTTATATATAAATAAGAGCGAAGTGGTAAGGAACGACTGTACATGTACATTCTTGTATTATATATATAAGCGCGAAGTGGTGAGGGACGACTGTACATGTACATTCTTGTATATAAATAAGAGCGAAGTGGTAAGGAACGACTGTACATGTACATTCTTGTATATAAATAAGCGCGAAGTTGTGATGGACGACTGTACATGTACATTCTGGTATATAAATAAGAGCGAAGTGGTAAGGAACGACTGTACATGTACATTCTTGTATATAAAGAAGAGCGAAGTGGTAAGGGGCGACTGTACATGTACATTCTTATATATAAATAAGAGCGAAGTGGTAAGGAACGACTGTACATGTACATTCTTGTATTATATATATAATAGTACGCTAACGACCCGGTCCTTTTTTCCGAGAGGAAGAACTTGATCCTTGGGTTAAAGCAAAATCTTTTTATATATCCGTCTTGTTGTGCGTGAATAAAACCAACAATTCATCCAACGTCTCTTGCTTGTCTAGTCTCCTCTCAACCCAGACAATGGCAGAATGTTTTAAACTTAATTTCTTTGACACGTTCGGTTCTCTTTACAGTAAGGTGGACACAGTTCATTTTGAGGATGACAAAGATTTTGGATTCGCATACAGTAAGTCAAATTATCAACTCACTAAATTGAATTTGAACGAACGTTAGACGTTGATTTATTTTAGGTAGGATTGGTTGGAAGAATTGTCGACATTACTTTACATTAGGTAGAAAGAGTTTTAAAAAATTGTCGACATTGCTTCATTTTAGATAGAGTAGAGTTAAACGATGGTCGATATTGCTTTATTTTGGGTATAAGGAAGAGTTAAAAATTGTTGACATTGCTTTATTTTTTTAAAGGTAGGATAGGATTGAAAAATTATTAAAATTGCTTTATTTTAGGTAGGCTTAGTTTGTACGAATGTTGACATTGCTTTATAGAAGCTTGGATATTTAAGGAAAAATCTTGTATCCATCCATGCATTGGCGCAGGATGGGGGCTGGAAGGGTCAATTCGCCCCGTGCGGCACTTCTTTTGGGAGAAAGCAATATTGGGTTAACAGCGTGTACGTCGTGTGGTTTGATATGTGTTCTGTATGTTGTCTGGTTCGATATGTGTTCTGTATGTTGTGTGGTTCGATATGTGTTCTGTATGTTCTGTTGTTTAATATGTGTTCTGTATGTTGTGTGGTTTGATATGTGTTCTGTATGTTGTGTGGTTTGATATGTGTTCTGTATGTTGTGTGGTTTGATATGTGTTCTGTATGTTGTGTGGTTTGATGTGTGTTCTGTATGTTGTGTGGTTTGATATGTGTTCTGTATGTTGTGTGGTTTGATGTGTGTTCTGTATGTTGTGTGGTTTGATATGTGTTCTGTACGTTGTGTGGTTTGACCCCACCTATCCAATCTACCCCCTCCTACCCAACATATCCAATCTACCCCCGCCTACCCCACCTATCCAATCTACCCCTGCCTACCCCACCTATCCAATCTACCCCCGACTACCCTGCCTACCCCACCTATCCAATCTACCTCCATCTACCCCACCTATCCAATCTACCCTGCCTACCCCACCTCTGCAATCTACCCCCGCCTACCCCAACTATCCAATCTTCCTCCACCTACTCATACCTATCCAATCTACCTTGCCTACCCCACCTATCCAATCTACCTTGCATACCCTACCTATCCAATCTACCCCGCCTACCCCACCTATCCAATCTGCCTTGCCTACCCCACCTATCCAATCTACCTACCGCCTACCCTGCCTACCCCACCTATCCAATCAACCCCTGCCTACCCCGCCTATCTAATCTACCCCAGCCTACCCGGCCTATCCAATCTACCCCCGCCTACCCCACCTATCCAATCTACCCCTGCCTACCCCACCTATCCAATCTACCCCTTCCTACCCCACCTATCCAATCTACCCCTGCCTACCCCACCTATCCAATCTACCCCTGCCTACCTCACTCAATCCATGAATAGGAGCTTAGGTTGCTTCTATCAAATAATAAAATATTTATGTTGCAAAAATCCATTCTCAATCAACAGTACCCCCCAAGAAGGCCCAACTTGAAACTAGGAGAAAGGTATTTTGTGTTTTCTTTTTGGAATTTTAAAATGTTTTTTAATCGATTAAATCAAAACAATAATTTTTTTTCTTGGAAAAGATCAAAACATCTTTTTTTTACCCCTAGGAATCAATTTTTTCAACGAAAAGTTGTGTTTCTTCTCGCAATGAAGTTAATGAAAACGATACTAGCATGTTCTGTTGGTGGTTTGATAACCGACAAGAATGTCATGGTGGCGTTGCATAAACAGCGTTCGATTTGTTGTTAATGCTACACGCGATTGTATCGTATTGGGGGGGGGGGGGTTGTTGAATATTTATGTGGGGATTGGAAAACAAGTTTTAAAATAATTTTGACGGATTCCTTTAACTTTGCCAAACTGATTTTTTTATTGATCTGGCCAACATCATCCTTGTCCATACCATTTCACCGCTTATAACATCATCCTTGTCCATACCATTTCACCGCTTATAACATCATCCTTGTCCATACCATTTCACCGCTTATAACATCATCCTTGTCCATACCATTTCACCGCTTACAACATCATCCTTGTCCATACCATTTCACCGCTTATAACATCATCCTTGTCCATACCATTTCACCGCTTATAACATCATCCTTGTCCATACCATTTCACCGCTGACAACATCATCCTTGTCCATACCATTTCACCGCTGACAACATCATCCTTGTCCATACCATTTCACCGCTGACAACATCATCCTTGTCCATACCATTTCACCGCTTACAACATCAGTATTTTTTTTTGTACGGCAATACGTGCCTTTTGTTTAGCAGCCACTCACAGTTTTATTTTGGGTGGAGGAGGGGGGCGGGGGGGGGGGACAGAGGATAGGGAATATTCTAGTCCAAAAAACTCATCATGGATGCTGTTCTGTATAGCAAAATTATCCAGGACTATTTATGATTTTAAAAAAAAAAATTGTTTTAAAATATAAATCAAGGAAATAAAAAAAATTGTTGACGTCAATTTATTTTCACATCAAAAAATTACGAGCTTCCTCCCCCCCCCTCCCAACCCCCACTTGACGTCAATTTATGGACCGCCTCTTAGTTATTTTTTATGTGTAGTTTCATGGATATAAAAAAAATTAAAGATTTTAACTCTAAAAACTATTTATGTCAATGTCAAAGTTGACTTTATATTTTATACCCTATTTAATTTATTGTCGCTACAGAAGAGTCTTTGCAACGAACAAAAGTTTTAAAAAAGAAAAATAATTTGATCCATTTCACTGGCAGCTTTTTGTGTTTGTCATTTTACAATGTATTTACTCTTGTCATTTGTTCAGCCTAGCACTGGACCCTATCCATGCACCATGCCTGGGTTGTGTTACCCTCCCCTTGTTTTACCCCACTTACTGTCAGGGTTCTGTAAACTCCCCATTTTTTTTTTACTGCTGCTTCCTGGATTATGTAACCCACTCTTTGTTTTACTCCACTTACTGCCTGGATCATGTTACCCACTCTTTGTTTTACTCCACTTACTGGCTGGATCATGTTACCCACTCTTTGTTTTACTCCACTTACTGCCTGGATCATGTTACCCACTCCTTGTTTTACTCCACTTACTGCCTGGATCATGTTACCCACTCCTTGTTTTACTCCACTTACTGCCTGGATCATGTTACCCACTCCTTGTTTTACTCCACTTACTGCCTGGATCATGTTCCCCACTCCTTGTCTTACTCCACTTACTGCCTGGATCATGTTACCCACTCTTTGTTTTACTCCACTTACTGCCTGGATCATGTTACCCACTCTTTGTTTTACTCCACTTACTGCCTGGATCATGTTACCCACTCCTTGTTTTACTCCACTTACTGCCTGGATCATGTTACCCACTCCTTGTCTTACTCCTGCTGCCTGTGTTGTATTATCCCGTTACCTTAAACCAGGGGTCAAAAACCCACGCTTCCGGGATAGTGAACATAAACGCTTCTCTGACTGGGGTCTCCCAAAGGACCTCGGTCGGCAGATTTAATTGATACATATTTATTACATCCTCCAAAAAAAAACTATTTCCGAGCCGTCTTCACCAAATCAGGTCCATGTTTTATTACCCACGCCTCATGTATACTCGTGTTGCCATGTTACTGTTCTCATTTCTTGCATAAGGATCCAACCCTGAAATAATCTGGCTAATCCTGACAAAACTTGGCTAAAAACTGACTAATCCTGACAAAACCTGACTAAAACTGACTAATCCTGACAAAACCTGGCAAAAACTGACTAATCCTGATAAAACCTGGCTAAAACTGACTAATCCTGACTAAAAAACGTTACTGTTGGCATTTTAACACGTGTTCTATGTTCTCCTACAACTGCAGACCAACTTCAGTCGGGGTCTGCTACTGTTCCGCCTGAGGGCCAAGACCTACTCCAGGAAAGACCCAGCAGAGAAGGGATATGAGTCTGCTTAATGGTGAAGGCGTTCCGCCGTGGGGATTCGCCAATGGGGCCTCACGTGGGCAATGAAGGAATACTGCCCTGTGGATGCGCCAATGGGTCTCACGTGGGCAATGAAGGAATACTGCCGTGTGGATGCGCCAACGGTCCACACGTGGGTAGGGAAGGACTACTGCCCTGTGAGACGTTCATGGGTTTCACTGGGGTGTTGAAGGTGGTATTTTGTCACTATAAGAGAGTAGTTTATCCAATGTGGGACACCCATGGGTGTTCCTAGGGTAATGACGCACATCTGCCTTGTAAGACACCCATGGATGCCTCTGGAGTAATGGAAAAATTATGCCCTGTTGTTACACCACCATGGATGCCTCTGGAATAATGACGCCCTTCTGCCCTGTGGTTAGACGCCCATGGATGCCTCTGAAACAGTGAGGCACTTCTTCCCTGCAAGCCGGACGATACAGGAAGAGAGAGCCGATTCTTACCGTGAATCATTTCAGTGTCATTAGAATCTGATACCGTCGCCTCCTTCCTCCTGTTAAACGGGATGTCTTTCTGTCTTTATATATATATATATCAGTGGATTTTTGTGTGACTTCACCAGATATTCCTATTGTTATTCCACGTATATAGTAATTTAAAGGTTCTTTTTTATAAATGAATATATTGTTGTTTAAAACTTTCTCCCGAAAAGTGGTGCTCAGCTTTATTGAAGTCAAACCTGTCTTAGATTCTCAATTTTCAATTAAATATTTGTTAATATAAACATTAATTCAAGCTATTTGGCTTTTTTTTCTTCTTTAAAAAAGAATAAATAAATAAAAACTCGATGACATTTCACATGTGAAATCTATACACGCACAGTGTGTATAAAAAATAAATATTGTCCAAGACAGAACATCACACTAATGAAACAGTTTTCATCTTTAGGGAAGAAATCTCAAAGCATTTTTTTGGTTTGTTCTTGGTTTCCACTTTAATTCAATCATCAGAATCTGAACAAATCTTAAACGTTCACAAATCAATTTTGATTTTTAAAAAAGGAGATGGCAACAAGACATTAAATTAACCCTCCAAAATCTTCTAACAATCACAAATTATTTCAATAACCCCATTAACAATCACTACAGAATATAATTTAAATTTAGTTTTCCATAGAATGCTCATAACAATTTAAAAATTGATAGGAAATGGTTATCAACAAACCCACACACAAAAGAAATGGATTGAAACTATTTACAGCTGGCAAGTGTAACAAAAGGATACCAAATAATGAGAATGGAATTCAATCTTGGCTTATACCAGTGGTTCTTAACCTGGGTTCGATCGAACCCCAGGGGTTCGGTGAGTCAGTCTCAGGGGTTCGGCGGAGGTCCAAAAATAAAAAAAAATAAAAATCATATTTTATTTTTCGTGTTAAGAGGGGTTCGGTGAATGCGCCTATGAAACTTGGTGGGGTTCGGTATCTCCAAAAGTTAAGAACCACTGGCTTATACATGCGTGAACATGAAATCGTTTCTATTAACCCGAACTCGAATATTCGACTACCGATGCGAAGTTTATTTCTAGATTGTACTAGATTGTATCGATACTAGTATTACTAGCGTTATATTTTTTCATTAACAAATTATTGCAATAGTCGCATTAATTACGGCAAGAGCTTTAAATAATACAACTGTAAAAATGCATCTTCAATTAACTGAAAAGGGGCAGAGGCGTAGCGAGTGTTTGGCGCCCGGGGACAAGATTCACGCCCAGTGACAAGATTCATTTTAAAGCGCCCCCTTTTCTTTTTTTCAAATCTCAAACCCATCATTTTCTTCAATAAAATAATACCAAAGCACATTTTGGCGCCCTTAACTGGGCGGACATCTGTCACACCTCCCCCTCCCCTCGCTACGCCTCTGAAAGGGCGGGGGCGTGATAAGGCACCCAATCTTGGAGTTACCGCTAGAGCATAAGCGAGTAATTCCCCCCTCCCCCCTCCCGTTAAAGGGGCGACACAGGCTTTAGCTTTAAAAATCAACATCATCAACAAAATGTTAAAGAATCATAACAATCAGTCGTCTATGGCTTCGCAATATGCAATGCAAACTGGAAAAAAAACACATCAAATATATGAACAAGTATTTCAACAATAAAGTTAACAGATGATCCCACGCAGTGGGGATGTCAACGCAACGCAATATTCACAAAGTTAATATCAGAAGAAAAAAGCACAATACCACGTGACAGCCAAAGGCACCAATAAGAGACAGCAAAAAAAAATTAAAAATTACAGGTTGTTTTTTTTGAAGAGGTGATACGGACCGATGGAAAAGCCTGCTAGGTCGCTACTTGATGGCTACTGGTAGCCGGACACATCATTAGTCGCTACTCGTCTTCCTTTATAAAGCCAAGATGGTAGGAATCCCTGGTGGCCACGCACTGCATGGTTCCATTAAGCTTGAATGAATTCATTCGATTGGTCAGGTGTAACTTCGAAATGCATAACGGGAAGGATGCCTCGTTTTCGTTTCTTTAAGCAAGATGATAGCATCCGTTAATGTATGAGTCATTTTTTTTCCAGAAACAGACAAGGGAGGGGTTCTCAAATATTCTCATATGAGGCTATGACATTCAAAATAATAAATCCCTAGGTGATTTTAACGTATGTTTCGTCTAACTAACCGTATTATAACAGAAAATCATTTGTTGACCATCGGGTAATTACCAAACATACGTTTTCCCATCCTATCAGAACTAAATCATATGCGCAGTGCAAAAGATTGGCCAGACATCAGAAATATCTTGATGGCCAGTTGTTCGAAAAAGTGTCCTGATATCAGAAATAACTTGATGGCCAGGTGTTCAAAAAAAATAGCCAGTCATCATAAATAGCTTGATGGTCAGGTGTTAAAAAAAATAGCCAGATATCAGAAATAACTTGATGGCCAGGTGTTCAAAAAAATGGCCAGATATCAGCCGTGAAGACTTTTAAACTCACCTTTGTCGTCTGCTTCTTGGGTTTGACGTAGTGCCTCTTCCGTTCAGCTACTGCAGGACGGAGGGAGGACAAGGGTTAAAAGCGGAAGGAATAGGTCATGTTATTGTGCCACCAGAGTTCATGTTATTGTGTCACCATAGGTCATGTTATTGTGTCCCTATATGTCATGTTATTGTGCCACGAGAGGTCATGTTATTGTGTCACCATAGGTAATGTTATTGTGTCACCATAGGTCATGTTATTGTATCACCATAGGTCATGTTATTGTGTCACCATAGGTCATGTTATTGTGCCACCAGAGGTCATGTTATTGTGTCACCAGAGGTCATGTTATTGTGTCACCATATGTCATCTTATTGTATCACCATAGGTCATGTTATTGTGTCATCATATGTCATCTTATTGTGTCACCACAGGCCATCTTATTGTGTCACCAAAGGTCATGTTATTGTGTCACCATATGTCATGTTATTGTGCCACCATAGGTCATGTTATTGTGCCACCATATGTCATGTTATTGTGCCACCATATGTCATGTTATTGTTCCACCATAGGTCATGTTATTGTGCCACCATATGTCATGTTATTGTGCCACCATATGTCATGTTATTGTGCCACCATAGGTCATGTTATTGTGTCACCAATTGGTCATGTTATTGTGCCACCATATGTCATGTTATTGTACCACCATAGGTCATGTTATTGTGCCACCATAGGTCATGTTATTGTTGGGGACAACTATTTAACAACCTAAAATTGCTTGTAAAAGGTAATCTATTTTCCCCCTACAATTAGATGAATATCTGAAGGGGAAACCTTATACCGCTACTAAGTTACAAGCTTTAGCAGTTGGGGCAATGAAAATTGTCTTTAGATGAATGTCTCAAAAACTAAAGAAATGGTTGACGATTTCTAGAAGTTGGAATCATATAGAACAAGTAGAGACATATATGTACCTAGGTGTCACCATATAGAACAAGTAGAGACATATATGTACCTAGGTGTCACCATATAGAACAAGTAGAGACATATATGTACCTAGGTGTCACCTTAAAGAGCAAGTGGAGATTTATATGTACCTAGGTGTCGCCATATAGAGCAAGTATAGACTTTTATGTACCTAGGTGTCACTATATAGTGCAAGTACAGACATATATGTGCCTTGGTGTCACCTTAAAGAGCAAGTGGAGATTTATATGTACCTAGGTGTCGCCATATAGAGCAAGTATAGACTTTTATGTACCTAGGTGTCACTATATAGTGCAAGTACAGACATATATGTGCCTTGGTGTCACCTAGGTACATATTATATAGACTGGCAGAACACACAGAGACCGAATGATGGAGCAAAGGGCCGTAGAACAGTTTCACCTAAGCCAGCAGTCTACCCAAGCTGCCCAAATTTAATGACGAGAGCAAGGCAGAGCAGTCTGTTCAGGAAGTAAGGCTATTCGGTATTCCTACAGCTTCAGCCGATGCCCGCAGTCTCAGCGGTCATCTGGATAATAGGTGCCCTGGAGGGACGTGCTCGTCGAGACGTTATGGACTAAGCTCTTTCTTCTATAGACACTCCAGATAAACTACTGCACTTGATTTTGCAGGACTGTGGTGATCACCGCGACGTCACAACTCTATCCGCCGCATTCTACCGCCGGCAACAATACCTTTGGGGAAACTGTCGAGGACATGCAAAAGAATTGCGCAGCAACTCCAAGTTAACCAACGCTGCCTGACCTGCGATTCTCGCAGAAGACATCTCGCGGGACGTTTTCATCCACGGTCTGCAACCACCCGCCCAGAGATGTCAAGACCCATACGCCAGGCTCCACACAGGCCGCTTCTTTGGTGACGTTCGTACGGAAGCACAACGATGGATGCGGGAGGACTTGTCTGATGTCTTCGCCGCCCAGCACTCAGTAGCACCGTCACCTGACCTGAGCCAGCTGACCACACACATTGTGAATCGTATATGGTCTGAGAACTACAGCTTTTATTTTCGTGGTACAAGCCGTTGAACAGACAATCAAATCTCTCACATATGCAGCTGACTCGAACTATCCGTTTACACACTAACTATCACTAAGGGCTTGCATTTATAGCTGATTTCTACACTAGAGAATTACTTTAGATGTCTTGTGTTTAGGTGCTATAATTGTAGAATGGGATCTTGATTAAAAATGTGTATTTATTTACGTGCTGAAAATGAATATGTACTAAGTAATTAAAAAAAAAAAAATTTCATTTATTTTTGCATGGATCAATAAAGAATCTTATCTTATGGCATAAGTTATCTGGCTTATCAGATGTGTGTTCCACCCCACCCACCCCCACCCCCCCGCCAACAAAAATGACCCCCCATTTATTACCCTTAGAATTAACTCCAAAGAATTCCTCTCTGTCAGCCTTCTGTTGTCTGAAAGAAAAAGAAAATGATTATTAAATTAGGGTAACCAAATTATGAACTGGAAAAAACTGTACAACCCAAAGAGGATTGGGGTGGGGGTGGGGTATACCCACCAGCTAAAGAGGGGTCCGGGGACCTCCACCGGAAACTGTTCATTGAAATATGCTCATTTTAACTATTTTGATATCTAGAATTCTTGTTTAAATGTATCTTCATTTTTGTAATTTAATTTAAGCTCTGAGTCATATCATAAACAAAAAATAATAATTTTACTGTGAATAATTATTTATTTATACATATTTTACAACATAATACAACACAAGAAATTCAATTTCTCTAGTCTAGGATTTAAATTGAGGATATTTGGCTGTTGTCCCAGCCATATTTGGCTGTTGTCCCAGCCATATTTGGCGGTTGTCCCAGCCATTATTAAAACCCCCTTCTTATCTAATATAAAGTTGTCAAACTAGAACAGTCCATTTCGAAATTTAAGAGACGCGTGTCTTTTGCTATACATAATAAGATCTATGGCAGGGACACTGTCGTTTACGCAGCGTCGGCACAGTGGTGGAGAGGGGGGGGCAGTGCAGCCATCACGCGAGCCCAACTTACTACTCAGCTGGCACTGGCTACACAGCTAGCCAAAAAATTACTTGAAATTATATTATAAATTAGGAAGTTATAGTGATTTGAAAATGTGTTTGGTCTTAGAAACGGGACACGTAGGCGTCCCGAGAGACTTTGTCGGGACACCGGGTACGCTCGTTAAAAAACGGGACGTCTGGTCACCCTAGATTAAATGAACCGTTGAATGTCACCAGTCTAGGTGATTGTATGTGCTGGTATACATTACATGTGGGGTTTCTGATTGAAGTCTTAGGTTTATCACAGTTTTTCATAGCCACATTTAATCTTCACCTTGATAAGGCACATGTTCATCTTCACCTTGATAAGCCACATGTTCATCTTCACCTTGATAAGCCACATGTTCATCTTCACCTTGATAAGCCACATGTTCATCTTCACCTTGATAAGCCACATGTTCATCTTCACCTTGATAAGCCACATGTTCATCTTTTCCACCAGCACAATAGTAACTGTATATTTGAACATCGCCACATTGAGTTGGGTCTCACCTGGCCAACACATTCCTTGTCTATAGTCTAACCTTTCGTCCCTTAATACCAGCATTTTCTTTAAATTCCTTGTCTATAGTCTAACCTTTCGTCCCTTAATACCAGCATTTTCTTTAAATGGCAATAATTGCCATACTTTGATCTGTCTTTGTATTTTATATTTCAGCCAATCCATTTGGGGTGAGGGGGGTGTACTGAAGGTAATATCGTAGGCCTGATATTTTAATATTTTCATTAAATCTTTATTTTATGTATTTTTTCTTAGATTTAATAAAAATAAAAATTTCAAATAAAAAAAATAATTTAAAAAATAATGACAATTTAGACTTTACATTTTAAACCTCATTTAATGTCTAATATAGGTAGCCCTAATTAAATGTCTAAGACAGGTAGCCCTCATTTCATGTCTAAGATAGGTAGCCCTCATTTAATGACTAAGATAGGTAGCTCTTATTTAATGTCTAAAATAGGTAGCCCTCATTTAATGTCTAAGATAGGTGGCTCTCATTTAATGTCTAAGATAAGTGGCTCTCATTTAATGTCTAAGATAAGTGGCTCTCATTTAATGTCTAAGATAGGTAGCCCTCATTTCATGTCTAAGATAGGTAGCCCTCATTTAATGTCTAAGATAGGTGGCGCTATAAAAATCCTTTAGATCAGGGGTGTCAAACTCAATAGCTCGGCGGGCCAAAACTCAAATCAGATGTAAGGTTGCGGGCCGAACAGGATAAACATTCAATAAACTGAAAATTAATATTAAAAAAAACAACATTATTATAAAAACAAGTAAGTTCGTTTATGTTGGGAGTAACGTTCTGTGTCATGGAGATTCTCATGATGGACTGCAAGTGTTCATCAGGGAGACGACTCCTGTGTGATGTTTTGTTAATCTTTATCACATAAAACAGCTGCTCACACATATAATATGTGCTACCCAACATGCTCAAGGTTCGAGCCGCATGTAGACGAAGCTGGGGCATCTCTCTCCAGGAATGAAACGAGTGAACTGTGCTGGCCCAATTGTGTCGTACTTTGCCTTTAGTGTCACATTACACTGCAGCTCTAGTAGCTACGTGTTTCAGCAAAGTGTGCATTTGGAAAAACTATAGCAATGTCTTGGATATAACCGCATGCCGGTCAAGACCTCGCGGGCCTGATATAATTGTTCGTCGGGCCGGATGTCGCCCGCGGGCCTTGAGTTTGACACATGTGCTTTAGATGAATAATGATGTTAAAATGTGGAAGTTGTCCCATTTAAAACGGTTATAAAAATGCTGGAAAACTAACTTATTAAATAATCTAAATCTCTGGAAAATTAGAGACAGGCCTCCAAATCAGTGGATATTATTACTTTTAATCCATGCAGTAGCCAATTTATGAAATTATATTTATATACTTATACATCCGATGCAAGGAAAAAAACAAAATTAGGGGCCCAGGCCGTGACCAGAACATTTTTACAAGTTCACAACCCCCCCCCCCAACCTAACCAATATTAAATTCTGAAGAAATGATGGATATTTGTATGTGCTAAGTTTGATCACGATTCATCAATCCATGTTGAAACGTATGCAAAACACCGACAGACGGACAGGACATACAAATCCCTAAGAGTAAGAGTCCTGTGACTCCCGCATCTTGACGCACTGATGGCTCTCTCTCTCTCTCTCAACGGTTCCTCGCTCCAACTCCCACCTGTTTCTAACATTGAAAAGGAAGATATGTTGTCTAAGACTTCCTTTTCGGTTGACAGCGTGTTTACCAGAGCGGTGAAATGTCAAAGCAGACACCGTGGTGGTGCTTCATGGTGCTATCCCAGAGTTGTTCTGTCATCTTTTTTTTTTTTTTAAATTCGGTCCCCATTCGTGTTTTGTACGCATGAACGAAACCAATGGTCGCCTATGAAGACGTTTTTCCCCCTCCAACCAGAGCGGTGAAATGTCAAAGCAGACACCGTGGTGGTGCTTCATGGTGCTATCCCAGAGTTGTTCTGTCATCTTTTTTTTTTTTTTAAATTCGGTCCCCATTCGTGATTTGTACGCATGAACGAAACCAATGGTCGCCTATGAAGACGTTTTTCCCCCTCCGTCAAGACACCCGTTTCCAACTACAGCTGCCAGACACGTACATATCTTCCTTTTCACTACTAGGAATACGTGGCTGTCGGAGCGATGAAGCGTTGACCAAACGCGTACGTTCGTTTAAGATGCGGGCATTCCGGTACTGTTACTCTTAGCGCACACTGGACAGATTTGAAACTCCACTTACAGTTTATGTACCCACCAGTCTTCAAACTCTATCGGCAATCTGAAATGAACATTATCAATACTTACAAGAGATACACGATTCAGAAACATTGGATATTACTTAAATAAACCAAAAAGTCGGGGGGGGGGATCAGAGGGGAGGGACATTTCCATCGCCTCCTCAAACCGTTATGACGTGCTATGATAAGAAATGAGGCATAAAGAATGGGACATTTTTAAGATCCGTCTAAACAAAAATTTCTCCCCATTTGACCTACTGATATGTTTACTGTAACATTAGAAGGAAACTCTGAATTCAAACCCGGAGTTGGAGTCCCGTAAGGCGCATACAATGACAATTCCTGCAACCGTACCCATCCCTGGTCGTCTTGACGTAGAGTCTTGCCACTGGATACGGTGGGCCCGGACGAGAGAGTGAGGTTGACGCCGCGCAACTCTGCCTCACTTTAAACAAAAGTCACTAGCGCAAGTCATCAGTCACCAGACGACTCGATGGTCATCGTCGATCCTCGACGGACGAACAACAACTGTAACATAATCCATTCTAACCGTAATAACCCGTTGCTTACAAGTAAAGCTGCTCACCGCAAGGGATGGTTCCTTAATACTTTATTGGTGAGTTACAGGATTTTTTTGTTGTTGTTTTTTTGGTAGTAGCAGACCACTATTTGTGGTAGCTTTGACCCCTAAGCCAATCATCTTTTGATGAAAGAGCCACCCCCCAAAAAAAAGGGTTGCGTTGCTTCCTGAATAACAAAACAAAACCGTCCAAAAAAAATTTATCCAAATTTCTGGTCTTAGCTATTCACAGCTCTGAGAGCGAATGGGGTGGTTACCTCCTCTTTTTCTTGTCATCTTCATGGGCGCCTGTTGCTATCACGATGTCCTCCTTCGCGGGTGCCTTTGCCGCTGTCATAGATCTGAATGTAAGACATGTGTGTACTGGGGACCAGGCCAGCTGCAAATCTACTCTACAGAATCAAAGCGATGAACATCTTGGTGGCAAGTGCCAGTGACAGTGTGTGAAAGGGTATGACACGTGACGGTGTGTCAAAGTGTATGACACGTAGCAGTGTGTGAAAGGGTATGACACTTGGCAGTATGTAAAAGTGTATGACACGTGACAGTATGTAAAAGGGTATGACACGTGGCAGTGTGTAAAAGTGTATGACACGTAGCAGTGTGTGAAAGGGTATGACACGTGGCAGTATGTAAAAGTGTATGACACGTGGCAGTGTGTCAAAGTGTATGACAGTGGCAGTGTGTCAAAGTGTATGACACGTGGCAGTGTGTGAAAGGGTATGACACGTGGCAGTGTGTGAAAGGGTATGACACGTGGCAGTGTGTGAAAGGGTATGACACGTGGCAGTGTGTGAAAGGGTATGACACGTAGCATGCTCACAAACATTATCAAAATCCCACCCAAAAAAACGCGCGAACAACCCAATCCAAAAATGGTGAGCTATAAAGAAATTGTTGTTGTTGTACATGCATGTTTCCCTTCCTATGGTTTCTTGCTTAAACCTCCCCCCGCCCCCCGACCAACAGACAAGATAACCACTTACAATCCACCCAACCAGTTGACAAGATTAACCACTTACAAATCCACCCAACCAGTTGATAAGATTAACCACTGACAAATCCACCCAACCAGTGTATAAGATTAACCACTGACAAATCCACCCAACCAGTTGACAAGATTAACCACTTATATATCCAAATAAACATCCACAATTTAACGATTAAACCATTTATACATTCCCCTAACATACTAGAATAACCATTCATAATCATATCTCCACAACATACTAGATTAACCATTTATAAATCACCCAACATACTAGATTAACCACTTGTACATCCGCTAACATACAGGATTAACCACATTTAAATCCACCACCAACCAATATATAAGAGCGGCTACTTACGGTGTAGTCCCATCAAATTGTTTATTTTCTCTGTGGATAAACCAATCACAATGTTGAGAATATGATTCTCGCTGCCCCAGGTTTTGCTTATCCCGGGACTAAGGGATAAATGTAACTTTCGTCCAGGCATCCCGGGACTTTGTGGGTTAAAATTAATTATATATAAAATGCAATGTAAACTGAATTAAATTATAGAAGAGTTGGCAATTAAAATATTGCAAAATTTCTTTTGGATCATTAAAAATGAATGGCGAAAAAAAGTTTTAAGGTTTCTGAGCAGGGCCGGCCTTAAGCCACTGCAACCTATGCAGCCGCAGTGGGCCCCGCACTTTTGTTTCTAATACAAAATCTTAATTTTCACTTATTATCCTTATCCCTACCCAGACTGGGCCCCGCGCAATCCGTTTCCCATAGGGCCCCGCAATTGTTGGGGCCGGCCCTGTTTCTGGGAGGCTGGTTACTTGATGTCAGTGGTGTCACTAGCGGGTGCGAGGGGTGTGCATAGTACCGGGTGACACCGTGACAGGTGGTGGGCGCCAAATAGAAAATGAAAACTTTACAGCGTCCCTAGAACAGGGTGCCACCAGAGCAGGGTGCAAGCAGAACAGGGCGCCACCGTAACAGGGTCCACAACAGCAAGGTGTCACCAGAACAGGTTGCCACCATAACAGGGGTCCACCACAGCAAGGTGTCACTAGAGCAGGTTGCCACCATAACAGGGGTGCACCACAGCAAGGTGTCACCAGAGCAGGTTGCCACCATAACAGGGGTGCACCACAGCAAGGTGTCACTAGAGCAGGTTGCCACCATAACAGGGGTGCACCACAGCAAGGTGTCACCAGAGCAGGTTGCCACCATAACAGGGGTGCACCACAGCAAGGTGTCACCAGAGCAGGTTGCCACCATAACAGGGGTGCACCACAGCAAGGTGTCACCAGAGCAGGTTGCCACCATAACAGGGGTGCACCACAGCAAGGTGTCACCAGAGCAGGTTGCCACCATAACAGGGGTGCACCACAGCAAGGTGTCACCAGAGCAGGTTGCCACCATAACAGGGGTGCACCACAGCAAGGTGTCACCAGAGCAGGTTGCCACCATAACAGGGGTGCACCACAGCAAGGTGTCACCAGAGCAGGTTGCCACCATAACAGGGGTGCACCACAGCAAGGTGTCACCAGAGCAGGTTGCCACCATAACAGGGGTGCACCACAGCAAGGTGTCACCAGAGCAGGTTGCCACCATAAGTCCCCACGTGGTGTCGTTCCACAGTGGTCTGCAGGTTGCCACCATAACAGGGGTGCACCACAGCAAGGTGTCACCAGAGCAGGTTGCCACCATAACAGGGGTGCACCACAGCAAGGTGTCACCAGAACAGGTTGCCACCAGAATAGGATGTCACCATACAGAGAATGAGGCCATCAAAGTAGGTTGCCACCAGAATAGGGTGTCACCATACAGAGAATTAGGCCATCAAAGTAGGTTGCCACCAGAATAGGGTGTCCCAACACAGAGAATCAGACCATCAAAGTAGGTTGCCACCAGAATAGGGTGTCACCATACAGAGAATGAGGCCATCAAAGGAGGTTGCCACCAGAATAGGGTGTCACCATACAGAGAATCAGACCATCAAAGTAGGTTGCCACCAGAATAGGGTGCCCCAACACAGAGAATCAGACCATCAAAGTAGGTTGCCACCAGAATAGGGTGTCACCACACAGAGAATGAGGCCATCAAAGTAGGTTGCCACCCGAATAGGGTGTCACCATACAGAGTGAGGCCATCAAAGAAGTTTGCCACCAGAATAGGGTGTCACTATAGAGAGAATGAGGCCATCAAAGTAGGTTGCCACCAGAATAGGGTGTCACCATACAGAAAAAGTAGGTTGCCCCAGAGCATGGCTGGGTATCTCTCCCTATCCTCTCATTAAGCCTAGAATCAATTCTCACGATCGGCGTGCTCTGTCTTCATATGAACTATTGTGTCTGTGGCTTCATGTGACTCATTGTGTCTGTGGCTTCATGTGACTCATTGTGTCTGTGGCTTCATGTGACTCATTGTGTCTGTGGCTTCATGTGACTCATTGTGTCTGTGGCTTCATGTGACTCATTGTGTCTGTGGCTTCATGTGACTCATTGTGTCTGTGGCTTCATGTGACTCATTGTGTCTGTGGCTTC
The DNA here is from genome assembly GCA_964033795.1 of Lymnaea stagnalis. Lineage (NCBI taxonomy): Eukaryota > Metazoa > Mollusca > Gastropoda > Lymnaeidae > Lymnaea > Lymnaea stagnalis. The sequence continues at coordinate 1,928,840 of CAXITT010000055.1, forward strand.
ATGTGACTCATTGTGTCTGTGGCTTCATGTGACTCATTGTGTCTGTGGCTTCATGTGACTCATTGTGTCTGTGGCTTCATGTGACTCATTGTGTCTGTGGCTTCATGTGACTCATTGTGTCTGTGGCTTCATGTGACTCATTGTGTCTGTGGCTTCATGTGACTCATTGTGTCTGTGGCTTCATGTGACTCATTGTGTCTGTGGCTTCATGTGACTCATTGTGTCTGTGGCTTCATGTGACTCATTGTGTCTGTGGCTTCATGTGACTCATTGTGTCTGTGGCTTCATGTGACTCATTGTGTCTGTGGCTTCATGTGACTCATTGTGTCTGTGGCTTCATGTGACTCATTGTGTCTGTGGCTTCATGTGACTCATTGTGTCTGTGGCTTCATGTGACTCATTGTGTCTGTGGCTTCATGTGACTCATTGTGTCTGTGGCTTCATGTNGGGGGGGGGGGGGTGACACCATAAGTTTACAGCACCGGGTGACACCAACCCTAGTGACGCCCCTGGTGATATTTTATTTTTAAAAGTGGAAAATGCCGTGTCATGATTACAGACAGGTTCACGCAGATTTGTCACTGACATGGTGACGTTGAGAAGTAGGTCTTCAAAAAAAAAAATTGTGTGTGTGTGGGGTGGGGGGGGTGGGTGGGTGTCATATAAGAGAGAATTTTGTAAAAGACCTAAGAATGTTTATATTATAGTGTCTAAGATATTTGATACAATTTATTGATGATGACCAGTCTTAGACATTGGAAACAATTTTTTGATGATGACCTAAGACCTTTGAAACAATTTATTGATGATGACCTGTCAAAGACATTTGAAACAATTTATTGATGATGACCCGTCAAAGACCCATGAAACAATTTATTGATGATGACCTGTCAAAGATCTTTGAAACAATTTATTGATGATGACCCGTCAAAGACCCATAAAACAATTTATTGATGATGACCAGTCAAAGACCTCTGAAACAATTTATTGATGATGACCTGTCAAAGACCTTTGAAACAATTTATTGATGATGACCTATCAAAGACCTATGAAACGGTTCACTGATGACCACTTACGATGACACGTAAAGTCCGTTCTGTAGATGCGTCGAATTGATCAGTGGTATATGGATATGAGTCCTGCAGAAGAAACAACATTATCCACTGGATTCGACATTTCTTAGAATCAAGTTAATTTTTCTGTTGATTTTGGGTGCACTAAACAGGTTACGTGTTCATGTAATCACAGGTGCACTAAACAGGTTACGTGTTCATGTAATCACAGGTGCACTAAACAGGTTACGTGTTCATGTAATCACAGGTGCGCTAAACAGGTTACGTGTTCATGTAATCACAGGTGCACTAAACAGGTTACGTGTTCATGTAATCACAGGTGCACTAAACAGGTTACGTGTTCATGTAATCACAGGTGCACTAAACAGGTTACGTGTTCATGTAATCACAGGTGCGCTAAACAGGTTACGCGTTCATGTAATCACAGGTGCGCTAAACAGGTTACCTGTTCATGTAATCACAGGTGCACTAAACAGGTTACGTGTTCATGTAATCACAGGTGCACTAAACAGGTTACGTGTTCATGTAATCACAGGTGCGCTAAACAGGTTACGTGTTCATGTAATCACAGGTGCGCTAAACGTTTTAATTGCTTAAAGTTCAGATGATTATAGGTCCATGTTACGCACTGCTGTCTATTGTGAGAAATTAATCTCTTATTTTAAGTGATGGCTCATACTAAACAGTGGATAACAAAGGACGATACCATTTGGGAAAAACAAGAGCGAAATACGACACTCAAAACAGTACTAATTACAATTAATAAGATTTATTTAGTTATCTAAATAATTACAAAGTAAAAAGAATTATATTTTAAAAAATCATCAACTTACAGAGTATGGTAGGTCTTGTACCGGTACACAGTTAATACAATGTGCCAATCAATAAGGTACAGTGATAAATGCTAATAAACACACATATACGGAAACACAAAAATAACACACTCTTGTCTCGTGAAGTCAAAATCTCCTTTCCGTCCATAAATGAACCCCACTTTTATAGTCTACCCTACTGAAAGATCTCAAACTGTCTTACACATTGTCTACCTTTCTAGTTCACTCCCGAAATTTCCACAAAATTCTATTAGAACATATTAATATTTTTAGTTGGTAGTGATAGTAAACAAAGGCCACGATCAAAGGGTATTAGTCACGCCCAATACGAACGCAGCCTAATTTGGGTTCAGCCAGAGTTCAAGGCACGGGGAAAGTGACGTAAACACGTCTTCTACATAACAGTGCACTAAACAGGTTAATTTTTTTATGTTTAGAGCTAAAGACGTTAATGTCAGATCATTATGTGTGCGCTAAACAAGTTGATGATTTATGTCATTATAGTTGCACTAAACAAGTTAATTATTTAGATAATAATAAGTGCACTAAACACGTTTATTATTTAGATAATGATAAGTGCACTAACACGTTTATTATTTAGATAATGATAAGTGCACTAAACAAGTTAATTATTTAGATGATGATAAGTGCACTAAACAAGTTAATTATTTAGATGATGATAAGTGCACTAAAAATGTTAATTATTTAGATTATAATAAGTGCACTAAAACATGTTAATTATTTAGAGTATTATAAGTGCACTAAACACGTTACTTTTTTAGATGATATAATGCACTAAACACGTAAATTATTTAGATGATCATAGGTGAGCTCAAGACATTTCATTGTTCCGGTGGATTCCTCTGAGAAATGGAATACTATTAAAATGCTGGTTCTGTTGTAGTAGTTTCCCTCCACCAACCAACTCATCGGCTTCCTTGTATTTTTCATGGTTATAACAAGATCGGATCGCATCTTAAAGGAATGACACAAAGGTGTTTAGAAATATGTTGAATGACTTAAGTCGGACCACCTATTTAATAGTATATGGTGCCCCTCCCCAACTATTCACACCTACCATATCATATGTACATATATGACTTGCTTATGGCCCCTCTCCTTTTTTCGTTCATCCAAAAACTCTTCCCATGTACCTCACTAGGCTTCAGGAAAAAAACTTTGAATTTTTAATTTAAAAAAAAAATAAAATAAAAAAAATAAAAATATTGGGGGGAAAAGGGGGGTGGGGGTTGGCATTTGTAATGGCAGGAAAGGATCTTGTCCCCTCATACAGTTAAACAAGGCATATTGGCCTAATGATCATGTACACAGATCTGTTGTATCTTAACATCTCTGAGGTTATCGTGGTTTAAGGAAACGAGACCTTGACCTCACCTGGGCTGAACGTTACGCCTCGCGCTTCTGCCTAAATCTCTCAGCTCCGATACGTCCCTGGGAGAAGACAGTGAAAATATCATTGTTATTACTGGAACTGCTTCGATTTCGCTTGTGTCAGCCACTACGTCTGGTTTCGGGAGTGAACACTACAGCTAGCCAGGTGTAGCACCCAGATTTGCTCATCATAGTTTGCCTCGGCAGTGAAATCGAAGAGGGACAACAGTTAGGAACTTTGGGGGGGGGGGGGGGATAATAATTGTAACCTAGATTCTTGTTTGATAATTTATAACTATTCGATACAATAAATAAAACGTGTTTGTATATAAGAATAAGCCAATTTCATTGTGTTCGACATAACTACTGGGCACGCCCCGCGTGGGCAGACAAAGGGTGTGCTCGGTACCTGCCGTACATAAGACAGCTCCCACAGGGCTGCCGGTTGTGATATTTCGCAGTCGGAAAGTTAGGCAGAGCCAGGGTAGGGATCATGATTACAAGTTGCCGTTGACGGGTATGAGGCCAGAGGCGAGGGTGGTAACCTCTGGCCGAGGATTCAAATAATGCAGCCGTGAGAACGCTGCCCCTTGGCAACCGTTTCGTCCCAGCTATAGCGTGAACTAGTCGCGTTGTGGAAGCCCACTGTGGAATCCCTCTTATAGGGCGTCCGACGCTTTCCCGGGATGGGTGGGGGAAGATATTAGGACGTAAATTTTTCCATCCCAACTCCTGAGAAAGTCGATCGAGTGCACTGTTTAAACGCATAGTGTCGGATCGACCGGGTGCCTCCTCGTTGGGGCGGCCCCCAGGCGGGGTCCTGGTCGAGCGCCCAGGCGCCCAGGTGAGGGACTTGGGTGAGGGGCCCGTGTGGGGGCCGTCCTGACGAGTGGGCATCTCCAACGTGCCGCTCCGCGGCCCGATACGTCGGACCGGGGAGGGGTAATTTGGGGGGGGGGGGCATAAGAGTCTAGACTCGCCCCGCTGACACCATTTCTTAATGTAACATTTCATTGTGTTCGGCGCTTTCATAAGTGTTTTTTTTTTTTAAAAAGCCACAATGTGGGCTAAGTATCCTCATAAAATAATATTTTCATTTCTTAATGGGGTTCTTAAAAAAGAAAATGGTGGTGTTTTTAATTTGTTTTCAAGAAATTGAATCGATTTAAATCATTTAAAATAAATCAGTTTTTTTTTTTTTAAATTCAAGTATAAGTAATCTTTAATATATATTCTAAGTGTTATTATTATATATAGGAAAGATAATTTTTAAAATTATATTTCTTCATATTTAAAAATAAAATTATAAAAAATAAAATAAATAAACTTATTTGAAATTTGAACGATGGGGAAATTGACCAAATTCACTGTAAATATACAAAGTATAAAATGGTGCAGCAATTGTACAAGTGTTAACGTACACTACAAATAATGTCTCTCAGCCAAAGCTTGCGGATGTTTCAATCACAGAGGAATGCATACGAGTTATATATCCTGGTGATTAAATAACTCCACAGTTTGATTCAGGTCAAATGAGTTTGATTTGAATGATTGCGGTGCTAGACATCTCAAAACTGGTTTATTAAAAAATGTTTGTAGGAACTGCCTCGGGGCACACGAGGTGCTTATAGGACCTTGCCTCGGAACACACGAGGTGCTTATAGGACCTTGCCGTGGGCCACAGGAGGAGCTATAGGACGTTGCCTAGAGCAACACAAGATGCTTATAGGACCTTGCCTCGGGCCACACGAGGAGCTATAGGACCTTGACTCGGGCCGCACTGAAAGCATATAATTAATTACAAGGCTAATTATTTATATATGTTAAAAGTCTTGATAATAGATCATCACATGTGAATAATCTTGTTGTATACTTGCATCACGACAAATGAACAATCTAGATATATCATCCGATGTCGATGTATACAACCATGTTATGTATACCTACAGACTCACATGTGGACAATCGTGTTATGTATACCTACAGCCTAACAGGTGGACAATTATGTTATGCATACCTAAAGCCTTACAGGTGGACAATCATGTTATGTATACCTACAGCCTCACATGTGGACAATCATGTTATATACCTACAGCCTCACAGGTGGACAACTATGTTATAATAATAAAGTTTATTTGAAAAACACGCTTCATCCCCAAAAGCTCGAAGAGCGGTACAAAGTCAACCACATTAGAAAGAGAAATAAAAACAATCTAAAATGTACCACATATAAAAAAACAGACGCAACAATATAAAATTACATACGAGCATGCCAAGTCAAAGTCTTTCATCCCGTTTCAACCATAAGCAACACAGGTCAATATACATTAACTGAAAAAGATGGTAGATAGCATCACCCCAGAAGGTGTTTGCGAAATAGATGTGTTTTTAAATGGGTTTTAAAAGAGTCCAGTGTCTATCTGTTTCTGAGAGCGACTGGAAGGGCGTTCCAAATTGTTGGGCCGGCAAATGCAAAAGTGCGCTTTCCGTAAGTCTCAAGGCGAACACACGGTCTCGATATTTTGCCACCATCGGATGAGCGGAGCTCACTAGTGGGTACATAAGGCGTCATGAGTGCTTTGAGATAAGACGTCGCCATGTCATGCAAGCAGCGGTAGCACAAAGTTGCAATTTTGTACTCTTTGCGAGCGCGCACCGGCAGCCAGTGCAGCTCTCTCAGTTTTAGTATGGTCAAATTTGCGTTTGCGAAGAACAATGCGAGCCGCATTATTCTGTGCTCTTTGAATTTTATCCAGGAGCGTAGCTGGGAGACCCACCATGAGAGCATTGCAGTAGTCCATGCGTGATAACACAAATGCAGACATCAGCCTCTTTGAAGCATCTAACGTTAAGAGAGGTCTGATATGACTAATCCTGCGCAGCTCTAGGAAAATTGCCTTGCAAAGCATGTTAATATGATTTTCCATAGTAGGTGTTCTGTCTAAATAGACACCCAGGTCTCGCACTGTATGAGCAAACTCAATCTGCATACCTATTGCCTCACATGTGTACAATCTTGTTATATATACCTAAAGCCTCACATATGTACAATCTTGTTATGTATACCTACAGCCTCACATATGTACAATCTTTATATATACCTACAACCTCACATGTGGACAATCTTGTTTTATATCCCTACAACCTCACATGTGTACAATCTTTATATATACCTACAACCTCACATATGTACAATCTTTATATATACCTACAACCTCACATGTGGACAATCTTGTTTTATATCCCTACAACCTCACATGTGTACAATCTTGTTTTATATACCTACAACCTCACATGTGTACAATTTTGTTTTATATACCTACAACCTCACATGTGGACAATCTTGTTTTATATCCCTACAACCTCACATGTGTACAATCTTGTTTTATATACCTACAACCTCACATGTGTACAATTTTGTTTTATATACCTACAACCTCACATGTGGACAATCTTGTTTTATATACCTACAACCTCACATGTGTACAATCTTGTTTTATATACCTACAACCTCACATGTGGACAGTCTTGATGAATACTTACATGATAACCCCGTCAGCCGTTTGTACCACTGAATAGCAGCTTCTTTGGGCAGTCTTTCTTACTTTATGTCTGGCAAATAAATGCGCCTTTAGTTTGTGCTTTGAAATGTTTTTTTCAGAAATATCTGTGGATGTTCGTGTTGGCCAATACTATCATTTGCCCTTTGTCTTCTGGTCTAATGGCAGCCTAAAGCCCTCCTATTTCTACGCGCAAGTTCTTTATCAAGTAGATGCCGATATCCCGCGCCATTTTGAATCGAGAGGTCCAACGTGCATACAGCAGTTGTCGGCAAATCGCGGCTCGCGAGCCGCATGGGGCTCTCTAGCGACCTTAGTGCGGTTCGGCCAGTCGGCCACACATCGGAAAAACGTGTTCTTGAAAATAAATTTTGCTCTCAGAATTTTTTTTTATCGCGTTGCTGCTGATTTTGGCTCCTTTGACTCGTGATTTTGCCGACCACTGAGTGTAGAGCAATATTATTTCTTATTTATTTAACCCGTCTTATCTTGTCGTTCTATGATGCACGTTTCCCTTTTCTATTCCTGGTTACCATATTCTCAAATAAAAGCTTTATTCTCATGACCTCGTTTCCTGAATTTTAATTTTTCTTTTTTTAATTTAACGGTAGTGACCACCACCACCACCACCACGCAGCAATCGGCGAATACAACTTAACAGAAATAATCTTAAACTTCTAAAACGGTATCCTAATTATAAAAGGTTCATTTATAATCACTTTTACAGTAGACATGTCCAACTCGGCTGTACAATAACACTACCAAACGTATTAGCATTGGTCAGTTTTACAGGGACCTTAAGGATGGTTTATATTTTCCTGGTGGTGCATGAGTAAAACAATAAATGCTTGAGAACCACTACTGTGCATAATAAAAGCTGTGGTGTAATGTAAGGTTGTAAATGACTAGTTATTGCGGTTACCTTCTCCTTGCAAACAACCAAAAATCTACACCAAAGAAGACGAGTGACAGCAGGACGGTGGAGGCCACGATGAAGCCGCTCAGCTTGAATCTCTCCCTGAAAACAAACAAAAAAACAACACAAAAATTAGGTCAATTTGACCCGTTGGTATTCTTTATTCACAGTTAGCGGAAATTTGTTTAAAAGAAATTTCGTAGACGGAAAAATTGATCGACGGAAATTTGGTGGAATCTTTTTTTTTTTTTTTTTCAGTTCATACGTTAAAATTTTCGTCAAATTTCTTATTGAACGCACTATACTTATATATTAAAACAAAATAATGCATTGGCATAATGCATGTGACAGTTCCATGGCTGACCATGACACTCGATAGGACACTTCCATGGCTGACCATGACACTCGATGGGACACTCGCATGGCTGACCATGACACTCGATGGGACACTTCCATGGCTGACCATGACACTCGTTGGGACACTTCCATGGCTGACCATGACACTAGATGGGACACTTCCATCTCTGACCATGACACTCGATGGGACACTTCCATGGCTGACCATGACACTCGATGGGACACTTCCATGGCTGACCATGACACTCGATGGGACACTTCCATGGCTGACCATGACACTCGATGGGACACTTCCATGGCTGACCATGACACTCGATGGGACACTTCCATGGCTGACCATGACACTCGATGGGACACCTCAATAGCTGACCATTAACATTTTTAGTCTTAAAACTTCGTCAGCAGCCTCATCTATCGCATACAAATATTATGTTTCTCTCACAGTCTCCCTATATGCGACAGCCTCATCTATCGCATACAAATATTATGTTTCTCTCACAGTCTCCCTATATGCGACAGCCTCATCTATCGCATACAAATATTATGTTTCTCTCACAGTCTCCCTATATGCGACAGCCTCATCTATCGCATGCAAATATTATGTTTCTCTCACAGTCTCTCTATATGCGACAGCCTCATCTATCGCATACAAATATTATGTTTCTCTCACAGTCTCTCTATATGCGTCAGCCTCACAACAACATGTCGTTTATAGCCACGCAGTCTCACTATAGTGGACAGCCTCACAATCTAATGTCGTTTATAGCCACGTAGTCTCAATATAGTGGACAGCCTCACAATCTAATGTCATTAATAGCCACGTAGTCTCAATATAGTGGACAGCCTCACAATCTAATGTCGTTAATAGCCACGTAGTCTCAATATAGTGGACAGCCTCACAACAACATGTGGTTTATAGCCACGTAGTCTCAATATAGTGGACAGCCTCACAACATGTGGTTTATAGCCACGTAGTCTCACTATAGTGGACAGCCTCACAATCTAATGTCGTTAATAGCCACGTAGTCTCAGAATAAATCTGAAACAATCAACCTCCCAGTCCCCATGCCATGATGTCGAGTAATCAAACTCACTGTCTCGCCACTTATATGAAGTAATCGAATTTACTCAAGAGGTCCTTCTCAGTCTCACCTCTCGCATGAAGTAATCGACCTCAAAGTCTCACCGCTTACATGCAGTAATCGACTTCCCACACGTGGGCCCTTGACAGCCTCACTACTTACATGAAGTAATCGACTTCACAAACGAGGTCTTTCCCCGTCCAGCTGCCGTTGACCAGACAGCTTCTGACGTAATCCCCAGACACGTAGTGGAAGTTCCTCAAGCATGTCGTAGAAACGGTGTTCTCATCTTCCATTTGCTCGGACTCGTAATGTCCCCTTGTAAAAAGATTGCCATTGTAACAATTTTCAAACACAGAATCATGTTACACTGCATAATGATTGGCTTTTACACTTAATTGTCACAAACAGTAATACGTTAAAAAAACACGGAATTATTGGCATTGTAACAATTTTTTACAAATGGAATAACGTAACTGTCCGGAACGAGTATTAAAATTATGCGTAATCTCCAATCCAGCGTTTTATTGCATTAACATATATCAGATGAGGTTTTTGTGGACAATTTTCCCGAGATAGGGAGTTTATTTCCATATCTATATGATTATAATACCATTAATGAGAGTTTTGTCATTATACAAGCGTGAGGTTTAAAAACAAAATAAAAAAACTGCCACATTATTTGAACGAAATCTCTCATTGTTGAAGTAGAAAAGCCAGCCTCGTTCTCGTATTGGCCCACGCTTCCACTAGAATTGAACTGATGAGATCGCTCTGTTTTAACATTCCGTGGATTCGGGAAAATGACTTATCCACAAAATATCACGTTGCAATTTGACTTTCAGCTTTGATTTAAATCAAACATTAAGTCAAGAGTGTTCTCAAATCTTTGATCACGATCGTGCGTTACGCCATAGGCACGAGAGGGAGAGAGCCCGAGGTCGCTATTTAGAATCCCCCCCCCCCCCGGA
>CAXITT010000055.1:1942809-1970659 GCA_964033795.1 Lymnaea stagnalis
CCCCCCCCCCCCCCCGAAAAAAAAAATGAATTGTAGTATAAATAAATATACAAATATTTTTTACTTTGTGCTGATCTATTTTAATGACACAAAATTTTAGGGAAAACATTTATTGCATCTTTAGCTCGTTAAATAACAAGTTAGAACGTTTTAAAACTTAAATTTTATAATGCAGAATTAATTAAAAGGTTGTTAAAGACAAATTATCATTGTTTGTGGAAGTAAAAATATGATTATTGTCAGTAAAGCTACAATTGTAGCACAGTTTCTAGCTGCTATCATCTTCCCAGGGAGTACCCAGGTGTGGCTATATCGTAATAATGGGCATAGTCGGTGATTTATCATTTTCATCTTGCGGAACTGATATACTAGACAAGTCAACATCATCCTCATCTAACAATTCAGCACTTAAAATAGATGCATTGTCGGTGTGAGCAATAATTGCCATAAGCTCTCTCTGCCTCCTGGCAGCTACTTACATTAGTCGAATCCATTTTTGTTGAGGGGCAGGTGGTAATTTCTTATGCATTGTCGGTGCTGTGTAACTTGCTATTTCAACATGACTTGTGGTGCAAAATAGATGTTACAGATTTTGCAAATCCGTTGAAGCAGTGATGTTATTATTTTTAGTCACTTTACTTTCACCTAATTCTCAAAATATCGTATTCCTACTCTATCAATACCATTTATCTTGACCGCACACGACTCATTAACCCTGTCATTGTTCCATGCCTGCAACATGACCGCAAACATACCACCCTAGTCATTTGCGACAAATAGAATCTACAGTAGAAAAGATGCCAACTTTTGACTTCTCTTGCATTAACTGAATGTGCTAACATTCTGACCAGCCATCTCAGTGCACAGACAGACGCACTTTAAATAAATCTAATATTGTTAAAAGCCTAAAAATTATATAACTATTTTAATTTACACTCATTAAATGTGTTAAAATAATGTAATAACCATTCAATTTTAAAGATTAAAATTTTAATAGAAAAAACACGATTGTTGACGTCAACTAATCTAAATCCCCCTCCCCCTTGTCAACAATTGTCAAACATTTCAACCCCTACCCCTCTTATTTTTTAAACATATATTTATGGACGACCCCTTAATAAAAAAAAATATTTTAAAAATTATGATGTGATTTCTTCTTCTTCTTCTATATCTTAAGGGCCCACGATCAATTTATTGATCATTTTGGCTCCTATGCATGTAGATGGGATTTGCAATGTTTCTGTTACTGGTGGTGATGAGGAAATTATGCACTAGGAATTTATTGATCATTTTGGCTCCTATGCATGTAGATGGGATTTGCAATGTTTCTGTTACTGGTGGTGATGAGGAAATTATGCACTAGGGGTTTGAAGGCTTGAGGCAATAGACACAAATGTGTCTAGTGTTGTCGCCTCAACTGTTCCTTTTGAAAGATAACAATTAACATTAAGAAAATAAAATAATAAAATAAAAAAGACATCTATATTTATTAAAAATTAATTAAATTTACTATGACAATAAATAATAATTATAAAACTTTAAGTTGATTTGTTTCTATACTGTCTAGTTGTACTTTTAAGAAATCCTGAGGACCAATTTAAAATGAACATGTAATGAAATACAATTATTTACTTTTAGTGTTCTTAAATTTTAAAATATTGCTAGATGGAAGTATTAAAGCTGGAAAATAATCATTAGAACTCCGATTTCTCGTTCCTAATTTAGGTTACATTTTTATTTGAATATTACTTTTAAAATTATACTTTATACTTCATAAACAACACATATTGTGTGCTATTAGAAAATGCAATAAAATCTGCCCATGTCTGGTTTTTCTTGCAGACGAAAGACAATAAGTTTAAATTGGGTAGATATTTTGTTCATTTAACTAAAAATTAAGTTTTAACCAGAAAAGATCGTTAGAACGGGAAATTGTAAAATGTTTCAAACAAATATATTTAGATTATTTTAAGGTTGATTCTTTTTGAAGAGTTTTCAGTTTGTATACTCGATTAATGAGTGAATTAAAGTATACGACTGACCGAGTCAAGTCTCAGACGAGTTAGTACTAGTACTAGTAGACTAGTAGTCATTGTAGACTTATGTTAATTTTTAAATAATTCTATTCTATATATTATATCATGGCCTACTATTTTAAACTAAAAATTACTATTAAATATTTTAACTATGAATTTGGTTTATTTTATCAATGGTATATATTGTTAAGTAAAGTAATGATAAAGCTTATACTTATACTTCTTACTTATTACTAATACTATCACTATCATTTGTATCCATTTATTTTTAATAATGTTTAATACTTTTTAATTACTTTACTTAACTTAACTACTAAGACTTTATTTTAAAATTTTAATTAATTTACATTTTTTATTTAAAAAATACTTTCATTATTTAAATTATTTAAATTAAAATAATTAAAAATACTGTACAGTACATATTTTTTTTTTTAAAAGAAAGGAACATTTAAACAATTTTACAAGTAAACTTATTAAAGTAAAGCTAATTTATTAATTTTACAGATTATCCAGTTTTTATTTTGAAGAAGAAAAGGTAAAATAAAATAAATAAAATTTAAGATGACGGGGGATAGTAACATAATGAGTTTGCGAGCTCCACCTGATATAAAACATAAACACAATTGTTCGCCTATTATGACGTAAGTAAACTGTATTTGTAACTGTTTCTTTAATATCCTATTTTCTTGTTGCATGCAGTTATAGTTAGCATATTTTAATAGTTATAGTTATATGCTATTTTTACTGTCAGTAAAGACATGGTGCAGTTCATATAATTCTTTACAACACTTTACTTTTAATCTTTTCCTATTAAAATAATTGGCTCATACAAGTGAAAACGCAAAGAAGAAACTGTAAAAACTAACTTTAAGCATTCTTTGCGTGATATGGATGCGTCGGGCGCTTTCTGGCCCATTACGGTAGTAGCAAAAAAAAAGGGTGTGGGGCAGAAGGTCGCATAAAATTATTGTAAAAACTCGAATTAACGTGGGGTCCCCTCCACTCCACTATATATGTGAATCTAAATTAATAATGTTTAATCACTATAGGCATCACATATTTGACTATGAGTACACTGACGATAACACTGTCAAGTTCGAATGTCTACTGAACCATCACTACGTGTCTGGTGAGCTCACTAGTACGTGCTTAGATAATGGAACATGGACCAACCCTAGTGGGATTGTCTGTGAAGTGGATTACTACATGTAAGTATTGAAATGATTGTTTCAGATCTACCCGACTAACAAAATTATCGCTGGACCCTTTAACGTTATCAGTTTCCCGAAAGCAGTAGCAATACAAGATACAACTATTTCGTCAACATAAACATTTTCGTTTGTCAATGTACCTGTTTGGGTGCAACATAGCTCATAGCAATATGACTAAATATCCCAGAATACTGCAGGCCTCTACCTGTCATCTGAGACATTACTGGGGGTGATATTTTTATAGTTTAAAAATTTTGCATAAAGTGTCTTAAATAGCTTAAGTCTAAAACGAAAGTAGATCAAACATCTTCAAGTAAACAAGAAAAAACAAAATCGTAGATATGAAACAGTAAGATACTTGATTAGATTCAAATCAATGGAAATGTGTTTTGATTACATTGTACATTTTCATAAGTAATTATATCCAATCTTGACTATTTTCGAGTGGTTATCTGCAATCTCTCTTTCACACTTGTGTCAAACTCAAGGCCCGCGTCACACATCCGGCCCGCCGTACAATTATACCAGGCCCACGAGGTCTTGACCAGCGTATAATTATATTCAAGTTAACGCTAGGGTGTTTCCCAATGCACACTTTGTTGAAAAACTTAGCTTACTTTATTGACTTTCAAGCACATAAATGTAATTTCGAGCCGTTTAGTAACCCATTTGTTATAGACGTGGACACTGCACCTGTAAATTTGCAGATGGAGCTAACAGAACTGCATTTTAATGGGACACTAAAGGCAAAGTACGACACTGTTGACCTGCTCAGTTCACTCGTTTCATTCCGAAGAGATGCCCCCAGCCTTATCGAAATGCGGCTCGAACCATGAACATGTTGGGTAGCACATATACATGTGAGCAGTTGTTTTCTGTGATTAAGATTAACAAGATACCACACAGGAGTCGTCTCACTAATGAACACTTGCAGTCCATCATGAGAATCTCAATGACACAGAACGTTACTCCCAACATAACCGAACTTACTTGTTTCTGTAAACTTGGAAACGTGTCAAACATCCAGCTCTGACAAACTAGCATAGGAACGAAAATGGGCATGCCAATGATTTTTAATTATTAAACCTTTTTTTTTTCATTTGTATAAATTTTTTTTAAAAATATTAATTTCCCGCTTATTGAATGTTTATCCTGTTCGGCCCGCAACCTTACATATGATTTGAGTTTTTGCCCGCCAAGCGATTGAGTTTGACACCCCTGCTCTAGCAGGTCCCATGGGACAAAAATTCTTAACCTACTCAAAAGTGAGCAGTATATTAACATGGAAATACGCATGTTCGTCGAAGATATAACTTTATTTGACTCGATCCATTGCAAATCCACCTTTGCCCGTAAAACAGCTTGGGTTCGTAAACATGTTGCAATATAAACGAGATTGTTTATTTTTTCACGTTTACACGCACAATTAATACCTGGCAACCCTTCCAATTTTGTCGGAACTATCCGGATTATTTACCTTCTCATTCCGACCTTCCAACAAACTCCTAAAAAGTCCGATTTTCCGAATATTATGATTTTTTCACCCGTCATAAAAAATGCGGAAGGGACAAAAGAACAAACAATCAAAGACAAAACAATCGGTTACGACAGGAAGTGGTGCATTTCGATGATGCCACTTCCTTTGTTTTTACTGAGTGTCTACATGTCCGGCGACCGGGCGAATACGTTCTCAAGATATTCGTCCCGCTATTATATTTTCGACCACGTCACATGACCGCCGCAACAAAATTGTGCGAGATAATTGTCCGTCAGCCTCGTTACGTGACCGCTAATAGTCGATCAGAGTTTACGGTACTTCATTTCAACACATTCAATATAGTCTGGGCATTAACATGAAAAAGAAATACGTTCATTTCTACAATATAAATACTAGAACCATTGCTGGTATATATAATGTACAAATGGTTAAAATGTGACAATATTAAAATGTGACATGCCCGCCGGATGAATAAATCCGAAACCATTTGTTAGGTCACCAGAGACACTGTCTTGTTTTTATCGAAGCGAACCGCGACCTCCAAATCATTTTTCAATCGTCAATTGATCCGATCGGCATTCATCCTTTTACTAGGCTAAAAAATAATTCAGTTGTGTTTTTTTAAGCTTTTCTTAATTAAATGAATAAATCTATTGAAAATGGTCGGTACAATGATATTAATAACCATATTTTAACACCCCCCCAAAAAAAACAAAAAAAAACAACAAACAAACAACAAAAAAACAACTGCAGAAAAGCAGGTGAATCTACCACATCCATGTCTAATCAGATCGGAAGTTTTTTTTAACGGATTCTTATAGAAGGAAATATTTATCAAGCCAACTCCGATCGTTTTAATGCCAGAGTCAAAGAAATGTTTCCAGACTCCCGGATTGCTAGAAGATTGTAAATAAAAATTACAATGAAACAAAGGCAAGCATGAAAGTTGATACTCGTTCTAACTTGTTTGTAACTAAAAATACCATCAGTTGTAATTCTAGCCTTCTATTGTCCATAGAGCTGTTACGCAAGTGCAAAAACGGCCACTAGGGATATGTTGGAAAACTCAATTTAAAACTGAACTATTAGCAGCCTGTGTACATATGTAAATAAAATGGATATTCTGTTCTGTATATATCTGTAGGCCTATATAAACATTTCCTTATAATTTTCGTTGATAAAATCAAAAAACTTTTAAACTAATCATAAGTCTAACGTGCGGGTCGACAAATGTACTTCGGCCTGCGGTCCGTTCTAGAATATCGTACCAGCAAACTTCATTTACAGCAGGCTATGAATAATGCGCTGCCCACTCTTTAGCTAAAATTTTCTGTTGTTTACAAGGAGTTGCAATCATCCCCACAAATTTTCAAATATTTTGTACATGGTTTCACAGTCACACAAAGATCACTCATTGAGTTGCTTATAGCCTTTTTTCTGGCTCATCTCTAATTGTAGAACCAATACTAAAGAAAGCATTCTCTGAAGAGTCGATTTTAATTTTTTTTTTAAATTTAAGTTTAAAGAGAATGCTGATGCACAGATAATTGCGTTTGACAAACATTTATTTCTCAGAAGAATGAATTGGTATACTATAGAAATAATTTCCAAATAATGGCATCTGAATCGCAGCAAACTGGCCGATTTAGTTAGCAGTAAACATGCAGTTTTCGCATGAAACTATTTAGTAAAATCATATCATGCAAACATAATTTGATCCATTATGTTATGATATATATTACATAAAGGATAGAATTGTGAAAATCGATATATATAGCTTGACATACATCATGTTGATACCCCATCCAATCAGGCAACGTTACCGGTTAGCTGCATTAATAGTGGCCATAACCGTCGTGTTCTCAGCTGTCTTCCTGGGTTATGACTTCATCACCTATAGATGTCACTAGTACGTCCTGATATTTCATTGGTTTTTTTTTTTTTTTTGTTTGTTATATCTGTTTTTAATATTTTAAATTACTTTGTATAACCGATTTCATGTCACATTCCTTGTTCCATTGAAATAGGTTGTTTGTTTTTTTGTTTTGTTTTTAAATTTAATTTATTTTTATATCCTGTTTATAAATGTTTCTGTGTTTTTTGTTCGTAAAATTCTAGACAGACGTGTTCTATAATTTTGTTAAAATTAATTATCTTCTTATTGTAAATGTAAACTGCCATTTATGTTAGGGGTTCAACAATTTTTTTAAAAAAATGTATATATATATTTATTAGCATATCATCTCTTTGATTGTAGACTATATGATTACGGGTGATTGGTTTGCACTGTAAGTAATAATTGACCAAAAAGTAATCATAATCAGCTAGTAATTTAATTTATAAAAAGCCTTGCATAATATAACACTCTAGCTCTGATCTTTTTTTACAACTTCATTATGAAAGTTTAGCAACCAGCCGGGTGTCATTGTGTGCAGTGTTTCTTTCAGAAATTTTCTCCCTGAAGGGCACTTTAGATTTTCGGGTGGGGGGAGGGGGCCACCAGATTTTTCGGGGGGGGTGGCAGTGCCAGCAGTTCCAGTTGATTTTTTGTTGGATATATTTTTGCTCAGGGGGGGGGGGGGGGGGGCGGGCCCTTTGGTTTTCCCCCCCCCCCCCCCCCCCCCCCCCCGAGATATAGCTGAAAGAAACCCTGATTGTGTGTAAAATATCACAAGAATGGTAGGTAACAGCGTAGCAATGATCTGAAGCGTCATAACCAGAAATAACATGTAATCATTTTTTTTTTAATGTTTTTTCTTTAATTCTTTATTGGATTTTTGTCAATTCAAGTACTCTTATTTTTTGTATTTAGTGTCCGACTACGCAAAACTTATCGCGCCCGACTTTATGCACAGGGACCGCTAGCTATTTTGTAAGTATACTTCCATATACATAGGATACTTTTTCTTATTTAACATTATCTCTACTATGGTGATAACGGTATGCCTTTTTTCCCGTTGGTCGACATAGATTGTCTGTTCTGAAATATACTGAATTTTTCCACCTCTCTCTTTTTTAAATATCTCCTGCAGTAGTGTCGAAATCTGACCATTCATGTGTTTCCGATACCATGAAAAAAGCTACTGTTAACTTTTTAGGTCATAAAATGTATCACAGCCACGGTGATGGGTAAAGGATGATTAAATCAACGTATTGAGACATTTACTTTTAGGTCTTTTCGGTCGATCCTTACATAATTGTCATTAGTCACCATGAAAATAGTTCTTTTATAGTGGTGTATTGTATGTTAACTTTAAAATCTAAATGCCAGATGTAAAAACGAGTATATTAAAGATGAGATGTGTATAGAGCAAGATTTCTCGGCCTGTGGTGCTCACACCAAGTGGCACGTGGTGGCATTTCAGTAGGTGCGAGGAAAGTTGGTTATGAGTACAAAGGAGAGACATTGTATAGCGTTTGAGATGTCATATGAATATGTATTCATTTTTAAAGAAATTTCTTCATTAACATTTTCCTTAATAGAGTACGTCACACAAGTTTATTATGAAAGTGTTACCGTTCTCTTTGCAATTCAATAATAAATGAGAAGTCCATTATTTTCAATTTTTATAATGGATTGTTATGTGTGTAGGGGGCACGAGACTTTTTTAAATAATTAAAAGTGGTTGCGAGCATAGTCAAATAATTCGTAGAACTGCATAGTATAGAAAAGGTGGGGAAAAACTGGTATAGCAATTATACACCAATAATAGACATATGTTTATTACATATCTCACCTTAATTTAAATTCATAAATAAATCTATAAAGGTGTGATGGAGCTATTTACCTGATACAGCACAAAACATTTTATTTGACGAGACCAATTTAGTTTATATATATATATTTAGTTTTAGTGTTCGGAGTTTATCATAACAATTCTTTACATAGGAAAGAGTCCTACTGTGGTGTGATAATTAAATTTTTCAGTCAATTGTTCTTTGAATCAATGTTTAATTTTTTATGAGTATTTTTAAGATAACCCATAATAAATTGCATTACATTTTTGTTGTTGTTGCTTTACCCAATTTTATTAAATGTTTGTTTACATTCATCTCTTCCTCCCCCCTCCCCCCGTCTACTCTGGATCGATTGTTGGTGTTTCTAAGTGACTTTGAAAAGTCAAGAGCAAAGGAAGTACTGACTGATCGTCTGTAAGTATCACTACTTGGTGAACGAACAGTGATACGTGTTGTTCGTTGCCCTTAGTTATCGTATCTGAAATGAATAATTCTATTTTCGGTTAGTACGCAGGTAACTTGACATTTATAGCTGTGCCTAAAAGCCTAGACAAGCACACAAAAAACAACAACAAAAAGCAAACAAACAACAACAGCACCCCAGGGGGATGGGACCCGTTAACCTTGGATGGCAACTCATCTAAGAGAAGAAAAACTCTGACATTTAACCCCGGAGATGGTGTCCCGTAGGTGTTATTATATTGACACAATGAAAATTCCGACAACTCCTGCGATGTAGAGCGCATGAGAGCACAGTGAGACACAAGAAACACCGATGGTGATCCACCGAATCCTGGTCTATTTCCAGTCGTCTTGACTAAGTCTTGCCATTGGAACAAATGGGCACGGACGAGAGAGTGGGGCTGATGAAGGGAGCAACTCTCCCTCACTTGAAACAAAATACAGCTCTAGTCAATGCTATTACACCGATGTAGGACACATGTGTCATTGGATCATAAAAAGATTGGAGGCGATTCTACTTTTCCTTGATTACGAGCTTTCTCTGGGCGTCAGTGAGACATTTACTCTCTGAGGATGGAGCTCCAACATTGAGTCTGCTTCATCAACTTGTGCAAACCTGATATCTTTATACCTTTGAGTGGATAATTCATTGATTATATTTCTACGAGTATTACTCAATGGAGGTATCACTTAGTTTATCAGGATAGTATGCCAAAAAAGACAGCAGCGGGGATAAAATAAGTATCTATATATTTACATTTTATGCATAACAGTAAGACGCATGTGTCCCATAATTCCTAAAATACATTATCGTGAACAGCATAAGAAGAAAACCAATAATGAGTTCTATTTATAAGCTATAATGCAGAGTTCCTAAAGTTCTTTTAAATAATCAAATATATATAATAATATATTATTAACCACAAGTAATATTTCATTGCAACTCTTAATTCGATAAAATCAAACTATTTTATTTTATTTTCCTCCTCTATTCCACAGCCCAAACAGGCGCTTTAGTAGAATTAATAAATTCACGTAAGTATATGACTTTAGTAAGGAGAAATCGTTTTTAAAATGTATTATAGTTTTCGGAGGTATAATGTGCGGAGGTATTATGTGCAAAATTTCCTTTTTTACCTGTGAACTTACAAAATATTATTTTACTATTAACAATGACTTTTTGAGGCCCCCTACCACTTTTCGGTTGTGTCCCCTCTGTATTCATAGTTGATAGTTCATTTTTTCCCTCATATTATAACTTTGGGTCCCTTAAATAGTCGAGGGCCCCCCCCCACCCCCACACACACACAGCCACAAGGGTTGCAGGACCAACGCCGCGGCTCTGATCGCCATGCAAGTTTGACCACATAAGGCTGATTCTTGTGTGTCTTCTATTCTCACAGAGATAGCAGAGGCAGATTGGTTTCTACCTACAGCCTGTTTGCTGACCTGAGCATCACAACAGGGTAACCTCATTTTTACCATTTCTTTCCACAACACATGGTCATTTGCACGTGATTAATTAGTAATAATGTACGAACACATCGTACTGTGTTTACACGAGAGAACCTCTGTCTCCACCTTGAGATTATTAAAAATAAGTTAAGTCTTGCATTCTCTACATTTAGATTATCATAACCCAGGTAAGTCTTACAGTCTCTACATTTGGATTATCATACTACAGATAAGTCTTAGAGTCTCTACATTTGGGTTATAATAATACAGATAAGTCTTAGAGTCTCTACATTTGGACTATCATAAGCAAGATAACTCTTACATTAAAAGTCTCTACTTCATTTAATCTAGATAAGTTTTACAGTCTCTAAATTTAGATTATCATAATCCAGATAAGTTTTACAGTTTCTACATTTAGATTAATCATAATCAAGATAAGTCTGAAGAAATATACACAGGTTAGAGCAAAAACTGAAGAAGGACAATACAAAAATGTTTAGTGTGACTGTTCAATGTGATCATTCCATGAAAACTTAATAGTGAAAAAGATTATTTGTACTTTTTGTCATTTGGCCTCCTTTCTCTTTATTACAAGATTATTATCACACTCCTAAATTATGTCATATAAACATAGTTGCACTAATGTTTAGGTTATTTAAGGGAGAACAAGTTATTGCATACAAAAGATTTATCTGAACTTTTAAAGTTGTTTCTTGGTTTCCAGCATTGATAGTGGATTTTCAGTTTTATATAGGCCTATATTTTGTTAATCTTGCTACTGACACCTTAGTGAAAAAGTGAAGTCTCACTTCCACAATCATTAGTAGACCAAACACTTATTTTTAAAAAATATATAAATCACCCAGAGAGGTGTTATCTAGCTGCACAACTTAATCATTCACACGTTGGATATATTCAAATTAAGAAGTATTGACAGAATCTTTGTCAATTTTTACTTACCATTACCCCAATTATTTTTAAATGCACCAAGAGACACCTCAGGGCAAAGAGGATAGGTTGTATTTTAAAACTAGATAACTTTGTTGTAGAAAGGATGATGTGGGTAATGCAAATGTGATGGGTTGTGATGAGAGATAAAAAAACTAATGGTGATATATCAAAAACTGGTTTCACGTTTCAACATAGAACACACCAGTTAAGGCACACATAATTATATTAAGAGTACACAAAATATGTGTAATGTTTAAATATTAATATGTATCATTATTTTTTAGTTTAAATCTCAATTTTTATCCTTCCTTCTTTGTTTAAATCTCAGTATGTATCCTTCATTCTCTATTTAAATCTCAATATGTTAAGTTTTCTTTGTTTTAATCTCAGTATGTATCCTTCATTCTCTCTTTAAATCTCAAAGTGTAAATTTTTCTTTGTTTAAATCTCAATATGTTAATTTTTCTTTGTTTAAATCTCAATATGTTAATTTTTCTTTGTTTAAATCTCAGTATGTATCCTTCATTCTCTCTTTAAAACTCAATATGTAAATTTTACTCTCTTTAAATCTCAGTATTTATCCTTCATTCTCTCTTTCAGTCTCAATATGTTAATTTTTCTTTGTTTAAATCGCAGTATGTATCCTTCATTCTCTCTTTAAATCTCAATATGTTAATTTTACTCTCTTTAAATCTCAGTATTTATCCTTCATTCTCTCTTTAAGTCTCAATATGTTAATTTTTCTTTGTTTAAATCTCAGTATGTATCCTTCATTCTCTCTTTAAGTCTCAATATGTTAATTTTACTCTCTTTAAATCTCTGCATGTATCATTATACTTTCTTTTTAAAAATTGAAGTATGTATACTTCTTATCTGTGTTTAAATCTCAGTGTGTTTCCTTTTCTGTGTTCAAATGTCTATACCCGGCATTCTTTTTTTGTTTCAATCTCAGTATGAATTTTTACTTCTTTGTTTAAATCTCAATATGTATCATTATTTCTTTATTTAAATCTCAGTAATTATTCCTATTTCTTTGTTTAAATCTAATTATGCATTCTTTTTTCTTTGTGTACATCTCAATATGTATCATTCTTTCTTTGCTTCAATCTCAATATGCATCATTCTTTCTTTGCTTCAATCTCAATATGTATCATTATTCCTTTATTTAAATCTCAGTATGTATCATTCGTTCTTTGTCTAGAGGCTCTAGTGAAGCATCGGACTCTACCAAGTAAGTGTTGATCATATTTTAGACTAACTGAATGGAATAGATGAATGTGTTGATTAAATTAGTGAATAAGCCACAATGACTGTCCTCTATTTGCTCTGTTTTATCATTTATTGTTATTTCAGCGATGATCTCACTCTTGTTTGCTTTATCGAATTCCACTGACTGATTAGTCTATGCTAGTCTTTGACATATAACTCAATGCCAAATTCATATCAGTTTGGACTGTTATAATGACACTTTGTGTCATTTTTAAATAGAGGATATTGTTCTTGAAATGAGCATACTTTTCAACGTTCAGCTACACTAAAACTAAGTTTTAAGTATGCTAAGATCACTGACTGTTTTGTCACTTGCATTTCTTGCATTTCGATAGGAGGACACGAGATTACTACCAGCCAGGATCAAGGTCAGTTATCAACATTCAATCTTTTGCTCCTTTTGTTTATAGAAAACTTGTAACATGCATGTGCATAAATTATGTAATCACTTATGTGGGGCATTGAATGGTAGAGGATATCTGGTCGAGCCTTTGCTTGGCGACATCTACCTGGTTAACTTAACATGGTATGCATAACTATGATGAAATATTTGACTATAGAGTGTTTGAGGCTTGTGTAGTACTTTATGTGTCGCTGTTTTGGCATGCATTTTCCGCTATTTGTAGTGGCGTGTATAGTCCACATGTTAATTGAACTTAGAAAATACATTTAAAAAACTGTTTTGCCAAATACTGGAGGAGACTTTGTTTCTTTTTGTGTTTCTTATTTCTTTCCTTATCTTTTACAGTGCAATGCCCTCACTACGTCGGACAGTGTCGGCTCCTTACGGGTGGGTCTTTCATTTCCTAAAATAATGATACATAAATTATATAATTACACACAATTTTAATATTTTTGATAATGTAGTACATGTAATGAGTCCCACTAAAGACGTATAAGGTAACACGTCACGTGGCAACTAAACACCAAACCAAGGGGTGATAACAGATCACCAAACCAAGGGACGATAACCTAACACCAAACCAAGGGATGATAAAAGTGCTCATTAAGTGGTGTTTTGTTTCTTTGTTTTTTTTTAAACTTTTGTTTTGAGCATACAATTATTGATCTAATGGAACATATATATGTATATGTACTGGGGTGTCTATTTCTTTTATTTCAGTCTACCGCAAATGGAATCATCGTAAGTAGATTTAAATAATTTTACTGACTATTCATTGTTAGAATCTGCTCTCAACGTATAATTATTGCGGTTCTAGGATTCGGCAAGCCTATAGTTGCTCTCCAGATTTCATAACCATGCTCCGATGTCTAATAGTAGAAGTCATAATGCGAAAGTTTCATGCATTACTTAAGCATAATTTTCTATGAAAACGACACTTATTATTTCAATTTGTATAAACCCGTCTTATAAAAGGCTTGTGGTAGATTATAGGCTAATTAAAAGGCAAATATATAAAAAGAATAGCTATTGAATTTTGCGATATTACCACTTATTGAGATAAACAATTATTAAGACGGATCAATTTTTTTTATAATGGCGCCACGCTTCCTCTTAAAAAGAATTTAAGTGCAATATATATTATATTAGTCTCCATAGTTATAGTATATTATGTATTGCTGATTAATATGTCTTCATACAGAATCATTCATGTTAGTCAATGAACTACTTAGACTCCCTATATATGTTAGTCGCATATCGTTACCTCCACTACATATCATTTTTTTTTTTAAGGGTTGATCCATCTTCTCTGACCAGGTAAGTTATTGGCATATCTCTTAATGGGTTTTATAATATTTTTAAGTGGGTTGTTGGGGTTGTTTAATGCATATCTTTAAATTGATACATTGCTTCCTAATAAAATAATTAAATATTTCTACGGTAAAACGATCCCTGATTGTCCAGACATTTTATTTCATTGTAAATGTATTTACTTTAGTTATTTTGGATTTTAAAATAGTTAAACAATAACAGTTTACATCACAAAATAATAATCTGATTATTTGAAATGTTGTGAATACAGTGAATATATTATTGCCGTCTTCTTCTTCTTCTTAGCATGTGACGCTATATACTAGTTGGGGATAGGTCCTGGGTTATATTCTTTATGGTTCTTTCTATTTTTTTTTTGTATCAGGGTAACTTGGCCAAGTGATCCGCAATCTCACGCTTTTTGCTTTCCTGTGGATTCTATCCGAGAGTATGTAACACGCTTTTTGATCTTAGCTTTGTCTCAGGGTGGTATATCTATCTCCAGTATGTTGTGATACACAGAATGAAGCTAATGTAATTGATTTCGAAGATGTTTTCGAAACAATCGATATTTGATATAGTTTCAAAAAGGGGCTGTTTCTAGTTGTTTGGTACCGTTATGCAGTGTGTCTTGTAGTCAAGAATAGTATGCTTGAATTGTATTTCAGTTTTGATCTTGCTTTTCTTAGATATCCATGTATTTGTATGTTTTAAATGCATCTCTTTTTCTCTCTGTAATATTGTCGTGTCGTAAATGTGTAAGCCACCAAACTTGTTTTTAATTGTATTTCAATTATTTGACCCCCCCCCCCTCCTATTTTGTGTGGCACCTATTATTTCATAAGGTAAAATTTTAATATTTTCTGTGTTAACCTAAACATTTATTACGTTAATGTTTCATTTTATAAGATTTAAATATTTTACACTTATTTTTTCATCACTGTGGATCCCGTAAGATTCCTTTGTGATATTCTTCAGTTGAGTCAACATTTTCCAATGACTACATTATTCTGAGGTGCCACATCGGCTCTATAACAGGCTATCACATCAATAAGAGAGTCCTCACATTGTTTGCATGTCTACTGTTTTGTGTGAGAACATACTTTCAACCAAATAGAAAATTTGTTGCTAAGAAAAAGTATGCACATATTTCTCCATTCCCAGTTATTCATATTTATTATTCCCGTTTTAAGTTAGCGTTTACATTCCATTTCTCCCCACAGTGTTTTTCTAGTCTGTATTATTGTCTCCATCTTTAGCATTTAAGAATCCTGTTTCAATGTGTATGCATCGCATTTAAACTTTTCTTTGACTCCTACCAGTCACTATAGAATTCATCCCTCATGCCGGATTGCTTCCTTCCCTCAGTCGGTTAATAGAATTTTAAGTGTATAACATTGAATAAAAGATATTTATTAAATGTTCTAAAGTAAATGTTGCCCCGCAGTGTTTGTTTTCCCTTCTTTTGTACCCCATTCTAGGTTGCCCCCATTCTAGCGTATATATAGATCAAACAGTGTTAATGCAAAAAAACTCGCTAAGCTGGACCAAAAGTCTTGATGGTCTCACTAGTTAACGATTTTCTTAAACTCCCAAATTGTTCAGTGATATTTACTTATAATTTTGTATCGTCTTGCCTTTTTAATACTTTGGATTTTCATAATGGCTTCTTATGTACATTTTGTCATTTTAATTTGGTTTTCTCATTTTGCATTGTTGCATTGTCTCTTTTTTGTTTCACTTATGCATCATTCTCTTTGCACAACTTCAACCTATATGAACTAGTACTAGTGTCTCGTCGACAAGTCATAGATATAAAGATTTTTTTTTTTTTAAATCTTCAGTTATTATTACCCGCTACTGCGTTTAGAGAAACTTATTTAGAGTCTAGTTACACATAACAGAGAACCTAATGAATATGAAATATCATTCAGGAAACAAATATGACACGAAGCTAAAGGCGAGAAATCGTGTAATAAGTGTTAGTTGTTATTACAATTAAATAAAAAGATATCCAATAAACCCTTGAATTTTGACTGCTAACGAATTAAGAAATCGAAAAATCCTTAATCAAAAACTCTTGTGACGAGCTCTGATTAACTGCTTTCCCAAGACACTGTTTCCCGGGTTTTCTACTGACCTGACGTGAGCGTGGCGTGTTAGTCACTATGGGTTAGTATCCCTTAAGGGTGTTGGATGTTGCCTTCGTCAACCATGACCATCGGAGTACCCATGGGGTCAACCATTAAGTACGTCACGCTCTGTAGTGGGTTTAAGAAATTGAGACGGTTTGTGAGGGGGGGGGGGGGGAGCGTGTGCACCGTCACATATTTTAATTACTCTTTTATCGTACACATAAAACCTGAAATTAACAGAGATGTTTACCTTCCTGTTGTGATGGATGTATTGTGACCGAAGATGTCAGTTTTAAACATTCAATTGTTTAATAATAAAGTGTGTTTTTTAAATTCAATTTTAAATTTCTAAAACATTTGTTTAGTTTGAAATTGTGACGTTCTCACAATTTCGTCAGTAAAGATGTATGACCTATTAGACTATACCAATTGTTACGCAAATGTTCTCACAATTTCGTCAGTAAAGATGTATGACCTATTAGACTATACCAATTGTTACGCAAAGGTTCTCACAATTTCGTCAGTAAAGATGTATGACCTATTAGACTATACCAATTGTTACCTTCATAATGAAATAAAGCAATGTTCATCAGTATTGGAAATAGGACCAGAAGCAGTTTCATCAACAATCCAACAACGTCAACTCTGTACTGTCACCTCTTACATCTCATCTATCGATCGTTCTGGATCATCATACCAACTGTTTCTAAAATTTTTATTGTCCACTCACTTACACAAACGCCATTCCATACCTACACTTTGTCTATATTCCAGAAACCAATATGGCGCATTACGTCCCAGTTTGGGTAGAAGGTGAGTCCTATTATTCACATTCTAAATAGGTTGATTACGCTTTGTCCAATTCATTAAGACTTTGCTTGGTAATCGGGCAACTGTTAATTAATTCAGGTTATTTCGTATTTGTCTTTGTGCAATAGTAGTTCATTATATGGGTGTCTTCATAAGTTGAATGGAGCTTCTTATGTTAAGCCGAAAATGATAAAATATCCTAGTTTTTTTTTTATATTCTTATCAATGTTATTCCTTTCTATGATTAGAGTTTCTTATAAGGATTTTCTCCTGACACGTTTCGGGATTTTCTCCTGACATGCTTCGGAATTGTTTTTCCTGACATTGTGTGATTTCTCCCCATATTTTATAACATCAGTCATGGTAGAGATATTCCTGCATCATTATCTTATTTCCTATTGTATTTAACTTCACGCATGAATTTCTCTGCACTCTTTCTTTTTTTTTGTTGTAACTATATGATAGTAACTATGCTTTGTGCTTTTATATGCATTTCAATATTTTTAGTTTTATAAATGTTCTCTTTATTGTTAAAAGAGTTCTATCCATTTGAGTTAGATAAGTTCTATAACTGTGTCTTTCTCCTGTTGTTGGTACTTTTTTTTACACAAATAAACCCAATGCACAACTTACCATTCTTAAATTCTTAGTTCTCTAACATTAAAAAGCAAAACAGGACCTATATTATTCTCTATCCCACAGTTACAGTTATTAAATGGCACAGTGGTCTATATCCTGTAAATATGGCAAATCAAGTCAAGTAATATAACGTAATGCCATTATTGGCCTTATTCTGACCTCTGTCAATATATAAAATCTGATTTCTCGTCTTTATAGTAACTTGTCATATTATCCCGAAAGACGCGGACAAATACATGTTTGATTTTGGTTTTCATTAGCTTAGTTCTGTGGTGCCGTCAGTGAAACGAAAAAACTATTTAAAAATAAAAGAATTGAAAAAACAAATTTGTGTACAGAGAGAGCCTGGTATGAGTTTTTATTTTAAAGATCATCTATACACTGGATTAGTTTTGCAAAAGTTTCTATATAAACTTAAAATAACAGTTGTATTGCGCAAAGATCTGACATCCATATGCTGACGTCTACAGTAAAATCGTGTCTGTCATTGCAAAACTTAGCAATATCACTATTGGTGTACTACTTGTAAGTTACACCTAAATGAGTCCGTAACAGCCATTTTCTTCTCCCTAAGCTGTAGTAAATTATTTTTTAAAGTAGAGCCGAAACTACATGAGGATCCGAATAATTGAGCGGTGCCGAGCTCAGCAACATCTAAAAATATGTCTACCAAATTGTTTCGACCAAACTGTGTCGCCCAAACTGTCGACCAAACTGGGTCGACCAAATTGTGCCCTGTCTTTTGAGTCAAGCTTCAACATACCTTGATTTATTATTTTGTTCTCCTTTTTGCTTCTTAGTTCGCCGTTTTAGGCTAAAATAAGTACGGTTGCTTGCTGTCCTCCTTTCTTTCACCTCAGACATTATTTCATTGTGCTAATTTATAGTAGCTCCTAGATAGTGGAAAGTAGCCACTCATTAAAGGGTGTGGTTGCTTATTTTGATGGTGTCAAAAGTATGTGTGTTTCATGACATTACATAGTTTGATTTCGCTTCATTTACCTAACGACCATACAGCTTTAACTGAGGCATCTTCAAGTTCCTCGAATGCTTTAATGACGCCATTGCTGTTTCTGTCGAGTAGCGAGCGCTATGTCATCCTCATTATGCCAGGAACTGCAATCAATGGTAATACATCAAGTACCTGATGGATGTGCTTCTGTAATTATCTCTGGAAGTTGTTTGTGATATAGTTCCACCAATGCTCTCGTGTATGTTTCTCATGACTTTTTCTAACGTGATATTTAACGGGATGCATGCTAGTGAATCCCCTTGTCTGAGGCCCTGATAAACTGAGAACTCCCTCGAGTACTCTCCCTGTAACTTGATTCTACTTTTGGAGTGCCAGTTGCCAGTTGGTCATCGTGATATGTATAAACGTTGGTTAGATTGTTAGGGACTCCAGGTTCATGGACTTCAGGTTCCTGTATTGTAGAGCATCATACATAAAGATATAGATATCTGAGGGTGATCTATTCTGACGGAATCCACATTGATAGTCCCCCTAGGATCTGTTCACTATATCTTTACAGTTTTCTTGACATTAGTTTAGTGAGGATTTTATACGTAAAATTAATTAAGGAGATTCCTCGAAAATTTTAGCAATCCAACCTAGAACCTTTCTTGTAAATTAGGATTATGGGCGCATGCCCTATTCTATTTGCATTTATTCCTCCTACCAGATTCTGGATGTGAGGTCGTGTATTTGCCTATGCAGTTCGTTTTCATCTAGTTTTATCAGTTCTGTAGTTATGAGGTCTATATTCCTGGGGCATTGTTACGTTTCGCGGTAAAGATAATATCTTTTGTTTCATTGAGTGTTATTTGGCTTGCTAATGGCTTTGTGTTTATTTGGTAGATCGTAATCCTCAATGGTTGCTCCATGTGAGCCATTGCGCATACCTTCAAAGTGTTGTGCCCATCTCTATAGTAACCTAATGCTGTCTGTGATCAATTCTCCATACATTCTTTTCCACATGTGTGATCTTACTTTAAAGCCATTCTTTTCCTGCTTTATCTTTAGATAAATTCCCCTCACATCTCTTTCTTTTGCCAATTCTTATATCCCTACTACTTTTCCCAATCACGTTTTCTTCTTTTTACAAATTTGGGTAGCCACCCTTCTTGGTTTATTAAATCATTCATATGTGCTTCCTGTCAATTTGAATACTTGTAAATCCATCAGGTGATATCCATGTCACTTTATGTATTTGTTCGTGTGTGTGTGTGTGTGTCAAAAAACTATGACAACCAATCTATGTCAACCAAACTATGTCAACCAAATTATGTCAACCAAACTATGTCAACCAAACTATGTCAACCAAACTATATCAACCAAACAATGTCAACCAAACTATGTCAACCAAACTATGTCAACCAAACTGTGTCGGCCAAGCTATGTCAACCAAACTATGCCAACCAAACTATGTCAACCAACCTATGTCAACCAAACTATGTCAACCAAACTATATCAACCTATGTCAACCAAACTATATCAACCTAACTATGTCAACCACACTATGTCAACCAAACTATGTCAACCAAACTATGTCAACCAAACTATGTCAACCAAACTATGTCAACCAAACTGTGTCAACCAAACTATGTCAACCTGTCAACCAAACTGTGTCGGCCAAGCTATGTCAACCAAACTATGTCAACCAAACGGTTTTAACCACTATTTTCAATAAATATCTTCCAGTTACAGTAAAACTGAGAGCTCTGTTATAAGCACTAGCCTCCTTCACACACACGCACACACACACACCCTGATGGACAGCGATTTTTTCTCTCTCTCTCTGTCTCTGTCTCTGTCTCTCTCTCTCTCTCTCTCTCTCTCTCTCTCTCTCTCTCTCTCTCTCTCAATATTACTTACCTGTTAAGGTGACTTTTTAAAACTCCTTCACACACACGCACACACACACACCCTGATGGACAGCGATTTTTTCTCTCTCTCTCTCTCTCTGTCTCTGTCTCTCTCTCTCTCTCTCTCTCTCTCTCTCTCTCTCTCTCTCTCTCTCTCAATATTACTTACCTGTTAAGGTGACTTTTTAAATTCAGAAACTTTTTAAAAATTCATTTCATGATAGTTGAACTTCTTGCAAATGGTTATCATTAAATTCGGCCATATTATTATTCTATCAGCAGGTACGATTACAGGGAGAACGACAACACATACGTGTCCGGTAAGTTACTTGAATCAAAAAATGTACTCTGGATCTTTTAAAAAAAAAAAAAAAAAAAAAAAAAAAAAAAAAAAAAAAAAAAAAAAAAAAAAAACTTTGAAAATTTTAAAAAAAAAAAAAAAAAAAAAAAGCCATAGAAAAAACAAACTATTGTGATAAGTTTATTATTTGGTCTGAAAAGCTCAACGAAAGGATCAAAGAGTTTGTCTACTACAGATGCTCTTAAAGTTTAAGTGAAACATAGTTCGCTGTTGGCCCCCACTGGAGCACTTACTTTACATCGGTTGCCGTCTACTCTGCTCTTTTTAGTTTCATAAACTGATCTTGTTGCTGTTTTAAATATTAAAGACATACAAACTTGAACAGAACTTTAAGCTTAACAGAAATTTTTCAATTGCTAAAAATCAATCTAAGGTAAATAAACGAATTTTGAATAGACTTCCTAAATGGTGTATTTTAATGTATAGTTAGTTCCATCTTCAATGTCAATGGTGTGTATTTTAAATATGGAGCCCATACAGTGTTTCTTTTTGGGGGGTGGGGAGTAACACAAGGGGGCGCTAGGGTTGGGTTCATGATGTCAGGGGGCGCAGGGATGGGTTTCTGATGCCAATGGGGCGGTGACCAAAATAATATTTAAATGATCATTTCAATGATTTTTTAATGTCACTCCTTGGTATTTGTTGCCCCACAGACATGCATGGTTTAGTTTCGACTTATAATAAATCCGAGATAATATGACTGTGAAAAAATTAATGTGTTTACATTCTAATTATTCTTTGGTATGATAATACATGGTCAGAATAAGGCANGGGGGGGGGGGTGGGGGGGTTGCTTGATATAATGGTTCAAATTTACTAAATACAAAGTATGTAACGATGTGACTAAAAACTTATGAACGCCCAATGAGAAAGGAAAATTGTGCTCTAGTCTACGGTATAATTGCACCTTTATTTTAATTGATATTAAATCCTAGAAATTATTGTTGGTGCTCTGGTAATGGGGTGCATAAAACTGGAAAGGGGGGGGGGAAACAACCTATTTCTCCGTGTTTGGTCGGTTTAATAAAGTTGAAGATGGTAATGACACATTTTCAACTAATGCACTAATATTTTTATGTGTGTGCAATATGAAGTGGAAGGAACTGTTCCGATTCATAGCAACGACGATAAGAATAACGTAAAAGTATTGTTTCACTTATTCCCAATGTTTACATCTCCCGGGCAGCTGGAGCGAGAGCTCGTCACGTACAGAGAGCAGGAGGCTAAGAAAGATATGCGGATTGTGGCAACACCCGTTGACGAAAGGAGTGTTTCATCCTATACCGGCGATGCGAAGAGGCCTTCCATCTTAAAAAAGGGGACCAAAAATGTACAATAAGTTTCTCACTGCTCATAGGATTCAAATCCCATGATTTTACAAAAAAATTTTGTTTTTGGTGATAATTATAAATTATCATTTTTAT
Source organism: Lymnaea stagnalis (assembly GCA_964033795.1). Classification (NCBI taxonomy): domain Eukaryota; kingdom Metazoa; phylum Mollusca; class Gastropoda; family Lymnaeidae; genus Lymnaea; species Lymnaea stagnalis. The sequence continues at coordinate 1,965,378 of CAXITT010000055.1, forward strand.
GTTTTGTTTTAATACTTTGTGTTGGTTTCATGACAGATCCATAGTGTTGTGTTGCCTTTGGGTTTTTTTTATATTGGATGTGTTCATTGTGACTAATGTTAGAATATGTCATACATTTAATTTGAAATGTAACCAACTATACATTTACTGTTTGAATTGTGCTAATTGTTTCGCTTTTCTTTTCAAAATTGTTTATATAATGTATCAGACTTTATTCAGTTATTTAGTATGGAAAATGTAGCAGAACTTTTTGTACATATACTTATTTAAGATGTACAAATTTAATTTATTTCTTGTTTGAAATGTAAAAGAAACGTTGTATGCAGTGAAATAATATTGTAAGGTAACAAGCGATTCATTTAATTGTTCAGTTTTGGCGAATTATTTATGATAGTTTTTGTTACCATTTTAAAAAAAATTATTTATGTATAATTTTTTTTTTTAAACTCTATGATAGATAATATTTACTAGTAAAAATACATTAATGGTTACTGAATTAAGGCGGGGGGTCTGCAACCTTTTTTGGAGTGAAGAGCCATTTTGTCAATTTTATCTGCTAAAAAAATATTTTTGAGCCGAATGTGGCACATGAAGAATGGAGTAATATTTGAGTTCTCATACTTAAGCTTTAAAAACGACATTATCATCAAGTCAACATTTGACAATAGGTATGCAGGCTTTGTGTTTAAAGACATGCAAGTCAAAGGTGGTAACTGGAGCAATATCTTGAATGATATTATTATATATATATATATGTTTTTTTGTGGTTGAAAATGGTAATATATATTACTTGAAAACATCAAAAAAAAATTAATAAAGAAAATAAACGTATTTATTGATAATGTAATTTCAAAGAGCCACAGGTTGCCGACCGCTGAATTAAGTGGATATATTGTTGTAACACATAGAAATATTGTTGATTGGTGACTAATATGTTTATGAATATTTGTGAAAATATTTCTAGTTTGAGAGAGGGTGGGGAAATGCAAATAATGTATCAAGTTTATTTCTAAAAAATGTTCCTTCTCTAACAGGACAAAGAGTTACAAATGTCCCTCACCACCACCTCACATTGAAAAAAAACATTTCGCGGCTCGTTTATAATTTTTTTTCTGTAACTGTTTAGCAGCATCTAAAAATTTGCTAGTGTACTTTTATATTTACATTTGCTTTAACTGTTAAAATTTTTTCTTCAGAGTTTTGTTGCCATTGTTCTTTAAACTTAAGTGGTTGTTTTTTTCTTCTTAAGTGATACAAAACGTGTTCAACTGTGATGACGTTATCATCACTTTGTTTGTATTAAACGAGTTAATTCCGTTCATTGCCCGTGGTTTGTTCTATTATCTTCCCTTTATGTTTTAGGTGACTGGGTTTAGTTAAGCCAGTTCTAATTTAGGTCTACACTGTCATGAGATAGTGGAAACAAGAAACAAAGGAAGATGTGCACATTTTTACAATAAAAACTTATATCGTAGAGAAAATAAAGTTCAACTATTGATTACTGCATAGTAATATAATCTCAGTGTAAAGATTTCACATTCAAAAACTCTCCCATAATCCTAGCAATAGATTTGAAGGGCAGCTCGAAATTGGACCCACAGCAATAGAGTCAACAAAGACTTATCCACCCTTGTCATATTTTGGACGAATCTATTGACCTTAAAATGAACTCTGATGGAATGTACAGCTCTTCTAATATTTCGTAAAAATTATTTACCCCTGATGAACAAACAAATAAGAAAATGTTTTGCGACTTAGCTCAGCAGTTCTCAGCTTGTTTAGTGCCGTGACCCCTTGATAACATTTGCCAAGTTATGGTGCCCCACAACCAGGATTATTCCTAGCAACAGGTCTTGGCAAATTATGTTGTTGCATTAATTCACTTATCAATAACTGATAATAAGTATTTAAAAAATTATCAATAATTGTTTTTTAAACTTTAAATCAGGCATGACATAATAATTTTAATAATTAAAACAATCATTTCACATTTGAGTAATTTTGACCTATTAAAAATCGTTTTCAAAATTTGCAGAAGGATCAACCGTCTACTTTGAAATGTGTATGTTGTATAATGAACAAAAGTTTCAAAATGTGAGTGGAAGCTACCAATATAATATATTAATATATATATATATAATAAGGATATATTACTGCGTCCAAGACGCAAGAAGTAATTAAATAGTTTAACAAGATATTTTAGGTTTAATAAAAAGACAAGACAATTAAACGCTGAATTGTCGTATCTTTTTGTCAAGTCTCAACATTTCGTGTTACACTATTTATTTAATTATAAAGTTGATGCTTTTAAAGGTCAGTACAGAGAATGTGCTCGTAAGCAACCTAAATTCTTGGGCTGTCCTCGCAATTGTGCAATTCAGATGTTTCTCTTCACCAAATCTACGTCTGTATTTAGACTTGATAACAAGAAAGCTTGAAATATATTGTTTTTTGCAGATGCTTAAATATCCGAATTTCTCAATCGAGCCTTGGTTTAGTGTCATGTCTTAGGGGTCGCTAACCTCCTGTTGAGAACCGTTGAATCTAGATCACCCAACTGGTCCCACCGTGATGATTTAAGACTGCCACTGCACCATTACGTGGGCCGTTACTGTACTGCTGTTCCTGCAGTGGTCGTTGAAGACTTTCAATGGACTGATGTGGGGAGAGTTTCTATACCGCCTTTGTCAGTGTTTATTGTACTGATGTCACGTTGATTACATTCGTCCCCAAACATCCGCCCTTGACATATTAGTTAATTGGTCATTACAGTACAGCCTAACCCGGGCCAGCTATTCCGCATTCTGTCGTGTTTCTAAACCCATTCATCACTGGAGAAGCGAACGTCTCTCACCACAAGGGCACGCGTTACAGCCGGTTCACCGATATCCGCGTTGCGTTACGTCCTGTATAGAAACCGCATCAAGATCTGGTGTGAAATCTTGACGTGGAAAACCGCCTTGGCTATGTCGCAGACTGACGGTGACACTATTAAGGTATCCCCGCGGGCATTTGACACTTGAAGGGGGAGCACCATTTGTCCAATTATTTTCGCCAATCGCCTACGTCACAGTGGTCAAACCGTTATGCCGTATTCGTTCAGGTGAATTGGAAGGTTTGGTGGTACGCCTTCGACATGTGTACTGCTTCCAGATTACGCCAACCTTTGTTGGATGGACCTGTTGTTCAACCGAGCTTCTATTATTCCGTAGCGAACGGTAACTGTTGTGGTAGGTGTTGAAAGCGATTTGAAGGTGGACCTCAATTGTTAAGTGCGATAGAGCGGTATTGAGAGGCCTGATTTCATAACGGATGGTCATGATTTTTTTTTTTAGCGCCCGAATAACGGGGGCACTTACTAAGGGTAAGACTGTTGACGGAAGTAACGGTTGTTGGTGGGCTGTGGTACACTTACAATGATTGTTGGTTTAAGCAGAACAACTGTTGGTGTTGGCTTTGGTGAAATGGTTTCAGGAGCGTGTGTGGGGTGGGGTGTGTGGCAGTGCTAGATAGAAGATCTAGGATATCATGGACACGCTGAGTTGGATTATCAGTTGTAAGTGTAAGGAGGACTGGAGGAACATTTGTTCAACAAATAGATCCATATGATTATGATGTCTTATACTATTATTAATTCTACTATTCTACTACAAAATTATATAAACTGGTGAAATGCGTCAACATTTCACAGAAATACTCAAGCCTACAAGCCTGACTATGGGAATCATACCGCCCTGTACAAGGCAATACCTGGACACCCCCCCCCCCCCCCCCCCACCTCAAATTATTTTTTTACCATTTAAACAAAAATTATAATGAATTATAAAGATATTTTAAGAAATAAACTTTATTTTTTCATCATATTAAATATGCTTTATCTAAGCAACGTTATATTACGATAGCTTCAAATAGGTCTATATGTGATAATAATGCAGGTCATATTTTGTTACATGCATTCCTCTCAGCCTCACTTTTTTTTTACCCCAATGATATTACAAGAAGTCACCAGCCAAACAAATATGGCAGCAGTGCATGAACGTCCCACCAACTTAAGCTACTTGACAAAACATGCATTCCAGTAACGCACTTTATAAGATTCCTTATATTTAGTGTTGACTTATGGCAACTTATGGGAATGTTACTTTGCGCGCCTTTTAAACACAGCGTTACAGCCATACATGTATACCTACATAGGGTACCTAGAGAATTATTGTGTATCATTATAACAGTCATTTGTTTTTCAAATCGGCTTCTCGTTCAGTTAAAATCACTATTAAAACAAATTTTATTAAAAAAATGTCAAGACCTTAGACACTTAATGGATTCTCCAATCTTGAATTTTTTTTCGCCTCCCATAACCACCAGCTCACAGACCACCTATAGAGGTGACATAGACTCGTGGTGGCGGGGAACAATGGCGTCTCCCATACTTGGTCGGCAGACAGGCACGATACAAAAGGTAGAAAACACATAAATCCTACCCCCACCTCAAGTGTAAGGAGGTGAGATTAGTCAGGTAAATTTCCCTCATTCTTTAGGGAGCTTCTCGGGGGTATACGCTTACAGCCTAATTTACATAACAAATTATACCATTGTCACTCTAAGGTTTGTCCCTTGTCTGCTAATATGCATTTTTTACACCGTCTTTACAGTGTTCATTGGCCAACCTTTTTTAAATTTTTTTTTTAGATTGTATGTAATGTTATTTGGGACGGGTTTCTGGAAGATGCGGGTCAAACAGAACTTATCTCTATTTTTTTTAATTGGGGGGGGNCGACCCTATGATATCAGTTATTAATTATTATTATTTCACCGGTTCTGGCGGCCCATTGGGAATCTTCCCGGTGTCCCGGCGGCCCAGTCCACCCCTGGGGGGTGGGGGGGTGTAGGGGGCACTTTTTGCTGACTGATATTATTTATGTGACCTCGACTGCATGAATCCGAACCCAGATGCCGGCCATACAAACTAAAATACAAAGAAATAAACTTTAAAAACAAATTCGACTGTACTGTTTTAATGTTGAGAGCTTGCGCTACAGAAGACAAATACATGCGCCGTACATGTTTAAAAAAAAAAAAAAAGAAGAAATTATGTTAATCCACTCGAGAAACCAGCTGAAAAATTGCTGAAATTCCTAAGCATGCGTTGAATACCAGGATTCTCCAAATATTTTTGTAAAAAGAAAAATACAACTTTGACGAATACATAATAAGGTCAGAAAGACGTACCACTTTGAAATCGTCATGTTCTCCAGCTGGACTGGCTGCGGGGGGGGGGGGGG
>CAXITT010000055.1:1970674-1998232 GCA_964033795.1 Lymnaea stagnalis
TGTAAAAAAAAAAAAAAAGGCAAAAAAAAGGACCCTTTGTAAAACGTGTTTTTTCCCCGGGGGGGGGGGGGGGGGGGGGGGGGGGGGGGTGCTATGGTCGTTTCCTTAATAAATAACTCATTTCGTCCGCGGCTTTGGGTCTACTTTTATGTCGCCGTCTGGAGTTTAAAAGTCAATTTTCACTGGCGGCGCCGCACCATTGTCGGACCAAGCGGACTCTGGGTGGGCCTTTCATCTGGACCAAATGTCCATTGCAGGTCTGACCGGTGGTCGGGGTATGCGCCGTTACGTCAGCTACAACCACGGGAGTCGAGTGTTTATGGCGCTAATGTCTTCATTTCATCCGAGCGACCTGTGGTAGGCAGGGGGGGTGAAATCGAAAACGGTTCAAGCTGGTTTTATGGCAGCTTTGTGTCGTGTCACGCCTGACTTGGCCTGGAATTAATCATGCAGAAGTTATGGCTGAGAACTCGGACACTGACGAGGCGTCAGCAGAGGCGACACCTGGGAGGGGCTCGGGAAAAAGAGTGTCTCGGCTAAGGAACCGCTGCATCTGCGTTTAAATCGATCCCCCGTCTTCTCTTTGCTGTAATGTGGATGACGGCTCACCAAGCATGAAAGGCAATGAGTGAAACAATTAAAGTATAGGAAAAACTTTGAAAAAAGGATGCAGCGAAACAACAAAGAGCCTTCTTCAGTGAACAAACAAGAGTTAAAAAAAATAAAAATAAACCGCTGCGTAGTATCTGAGGAGGACAGCAAGGGGAAGGTAGTCGAGAGAGCCACGACAACAAGGGGAAGGTAGTCGAGAGAGCCACGACAACAAGGGGAAGCTAGTTGAGAGAGCCACGACAACAAGGGGAAGGTAGTTGAGAGAGCCACGACAACAAGGGGAAGGTAGTCGAGAGAGCCACGACAACAAGGGGAAGCTAGTTGAGAGAGCCACGACAACAAGGGGAAGGTAGTTGAGAGAGCCACGACAACAAGGGGAAGGTAGTCGAGAGAGCCACGACAACAAGGGGAAGCTAGTTGAGAGAGCCACGACAACAAGGGGAAGGTAGTTGAGAGAGCCACGACAACAAGGGGAAGGTAGTCGAGAGAGCCACGACAACAAGGGGAAGCTAGTTGAGAGAGCCACGACAACAAGGGGAAGGTAGTTGAGAGAGCCACGACAACAAGGGGAAGGTAGTCGAGAGAGCCACGACAACAAGGGGAAGGTAGTCGAGAGAGCCACGACAACAAGAGGAAGGTAGTTGAGAGAGCCACGACAACAAGAGGAAGGTAGTCGAGAGAGCCACGACAACAAGAGGAAGGTAGTCGAGAGAGCCACGACAACAAGGGGAAGGTAGTCGAGAGAGCCAGCGTGACTTCTGTAAGTTTGGAATACAAAAGGATCAATAACAAAATTTAAAGGGTCCCTATTCTATTGTCTGATCGGAATATACAACCCGTGGGAGACGGGAGACGGGGGTGTTTATTTTCAAAAACAAAAGCTAACCTTGATAAAGCAGTATAAGTTTTAAGTAACACAATGACCAGCCAGGATGAGGAGACGAGTTTTGGGCTCTGGACAAAACAAAAATTCACCCCCCCACCCCACGCCTCCACACACACACAAATTTGAAAAAAAAAAAGATTACAATAATAGTACAATCTGCCATTTAGGGCCCCCATGAGGGAAGGGCCATAAGTGATTTACTCGGTGACTCATTGAAATCAATCCCACCAGAAGTTTGTAGTAGGCTTGCTGTACAAATCAATCCCACTATAAGTTTATTGTACAAATTAATCCCACCATAAGTTTATTGTACAAATTAATCCCACCATAAGTTTATTGTACAAATTAATCCCACCATAAGTTTATTGTACAAATCAATCCCACCATAAGTTTATTGTACAAATTAATCCCACCATAAGTTTTTTAGTAGGCTGACTATACAAATTAATCCCACCATAAGTTTGTAGTAGGCTGACTATACAAATTAATCCCACCATAAGTTTGTAGTAGGCTGACTATACAAATTAATCCCACCATAAGTTTTTAGTAGGCTGACTATACAAATTAATCCCACCATAAGTTTGTAGTAGGCTGACTATACAAATTAATCCCACCATAAGTTTATTGTACAAATCAATCCCACCATAAGTTTATTGTACAAATTAATCCCACCATAAATTTATTGTACAAATCAATCCCACCATAAGTTTATTTTACAAATTAATCCCACCATAAGTTTTTTAGTAGGCTGATTATACAAATTAATCCCACCATAAGTTTTTTAGTAGGCTGATTATACAAATTAATCCCACCATAAGTTTGTAGTAGGCTGACTATACAAATTAATCCCACCATACGTTTGTAGTAGGCTGACTATACAAATTAATCTCACCATAAGTTTGTAGAAGGCTGACTATACAAATTAATCCCACCATAAGTTTGTAGTAGGCTGACTATACAAATCAATCCCACCATAAGTTTGTAGTAGGCTGACTATACAAATTAATCCCACCATAAGTTTGTAGTAGGCTGACTATACAAATTAATCCCACCATAAGTTTGTAGTAGGCTGACTATACAAATTAATCCCACCATAAGTTTATTGTACAAATCAATCCCACCATAAGTTTGTAGTAGGCTGACTATACAAATCAATCCCACCATAAGTTTGTAGTAGGCTGACTATACAAATTAATCCCACCATAAGTTTGTAGTAGGCTGACTATACAAATTAATCCCACCATAAGTTTATTGTACAAATCAATCCCACCATAAGTTTGTAGTAGGCTGACTATACAAATTAATCCCACCATAAGTTTGTAGTAGGCTGACTATACAAATTAATCCCACCATAAGTTTATTGTACAAATCAATCCCACCATAAGTTTATTGTACAAATTAATCCCACCATAAATTTATTGTACAAATCAATCCCACCATAAGTTTATTTTACAAATTAATCCCACCATAAGTTTTTTAGTAGGCTGATTATACAAATTAATCCCACCATAAGTTTGTAGTAGGCTGACTATACAAATTAATCCCACCATAAGTTTGTAGTAGGCTGACTATACAAATTAATCTCACCATAAGTTTGTAGAAGGCTGACTATACAAATTAATCCCACCATAAGTTTGTAGTAGGCTGACTATACAAATCAATCCCACCATAAGTTTGTAGTAGGCTGACTATACAAATTAATCCCACCATAAGTTTGTAGTAGGCTGACTATACAAATTAATCCCACCATAAGTTTGTAGTAGGCTGACTATACAAATCAATCCCACCATAAGTTTGTAGTAGGCTGACTATACAAATCAATCCCACCATAAGTTTGTAGTAGGCTGACTATACAAATTAATCCCACCATAAGTTTGTAGTAGGCTGACTATACAAATTAATCCCACCATAAGTTTATTGTACAAATCAATCCCACCATAAGTTTGTAGTAGGCTGACTATACAAATTAATCCCACCATAAGTTTGTAGTAGGCTGACTATACAAATTAATCCCACCATAAGTTTATTGTACAAATCAATCCCACCATAAGTTTGTAGTAGGCTGACTATACAAATTAATCCCACCATAAGTTTATTGTACAAATTAATCCCACCATAAGTTTGTAGTAGGCTGACTATACAAATCAATCCCACTATAAGTTTGTAGTAGTCTGACTATGCACATCAATCCCACCATAAGTTTATTGTACAAATTAATCCCACCATAAGTTTATTGTACAAATTAATCTCACCATAAGTTTGTAGTAGGCCGGTAGGCTCACCATAGGACGGTGGCTGACATGGTACTATTCATTGTCAAGTGAGTTAGACATTTAAAGGCAGAATTGTGGTGTTAATGAATGGTAGCGCCTCCAGAATTGTGGTGTTAATGAATGGTAGCGCCTCCACAAAAGTACAACAGGCGTGCGTTACACCACTTACACAACAGGAGTACGTTCCTCCAACCCCCTCCCTTTCCCGGGGAAGGGCGTCCTCCTTCAAAATACCCTGGCTCTCTTCTTGAACTCGTCCCACCGAGTGATGTACCACGTGGTCTCATTACAACGGGTTTCCTGGTAACGGAGTGTACTTGTGTGGAAACGACCATTGTAACGTCGAACGTCTCGTGCTTTTCAACTCTTGAAATCCCTCTCTCTATAGGTCTATTTATTTTGACTTTAATTGATCAAATGACAGAAATGCCTACTGCCTACTGCGTTTCTATGGCAGTTCTGAGTTAGTTCATGCTACAGAAACAATGCATTGCTTCTCCTTAAATTATGGGAGTTTTTATTTATTATTATTTTTTTAATATATTCCTCGTAAATTCCAATATTAAGTATGATAGAAAGAGAGATCAAAATTAAAAGTGAAAGAGATTAACGATTAAAGATTAAAAGTAAATAGATTAAAGATTAAAATCAAAAGTGAAAGAGATTAAAGATTAAAATTAAAAGAGATTAACCATTAAAGATTAAAAGTGAAAGAGATTAACCATTAAAGATTAAAAGTGAAAGAGATTAAAGATTAAAATTAACAGTGAAATAGATTAAAGATTAAAATTAACAGTGAAATAGATTAAAGATTAAAATTAAAAGCGAAAGAAATTAAAGATTAAAATTGAAGTTTTTAATATAACATGTAACACGCAGTATGAAAGTTGTGAGCGTTGATGCGCTTTTAACGATCAACACATTCATTTTGATTGAGAACGTGTAGAGATGTTACTAACTATAGTTGTTATTGTGTGTGACGTGACGGATGCATCCCTACAGAAGAAGTTATTTTCCTAATGCAGACACGATGTAAATAACAATTAGATCCACTTCAAATTAAAACCAAAGTCACATCGGTAAAATTTAACTTTTGAAATCATTTGTAGATATCAACACCCCCCCCCCCCACACATACACACATAAAAAGGTAACATAAATAAAGAATATCAAAAATCCAAACCTTAAATGCAACATTAAATATACGGTGCCAACTAAAATACCCCCAGTAAGTGGCATAGCTAGGGTTGGTGGCCGCCGGTGCGGTAAACTCATGGTGTTACCCCCCCCCCCCTTCCCTCCTCCTGACTTCCACAATGGATTTCTTCTTCTTAAAATAAGTCTAAAGTATGACGATGACAATAAAAAATTAATTTAAGGTCTGGAGGTCTGAAGGTCTGAAGGTAAATGTATTTAAGAACTGTAACATTTATTTAACATCGCCCGACCACATCGTATCAAAGGAAAGCTTTATTTCTCGAAATTTAGATAAATATAGCTCCCTGCTCCAAACACTTCAATCGGCGTTAAATCATGGTCAAACCGGTATTTTTCTGACCTAATTATAGGGTCATCTCATTTCTGACACATCAACATTGAACTATTACAAAGTGAAAAATTGAAATGTGAACGGTTACCCTTTTATGAAATTCAGTTAGACCGAGCAGTGTGTGCTCTGTAAATATGCAATTTTTTCAATTTGGTGGCACCCCCTGAGATGGTGTCACCCGGTGTGGTCCGCACCTCACTAGCTACGCCACTGCCTCCGGTGTCATCTAAATCATTGGTTTCCAAACGTTTAAGTTTGGCGGACCGGTGAACAAGTTTTGAAATTTTACATGTGACAGGTGCATGATTTATTTGTATTCTTTTATTTCTATTTGACAATAAATATTTATGTTATGGGGACTGGCAGCGTTAGGCATGCGGACCGGTGAAGGTCCACAGACCGCCATTTGGGGACTACTGATATAAATAATTCAAGTCCCACCTCAATAACCCCGAGGGTCATCTTCAGCCCCCCCACCCACCCAGTGTATTTAATTATTTGTGTTTCAAAGCATTTATTTACATTAAAAATTATTTTTTTAAAAGTATAATTGCTTTTTTGATTGTTCGGACTACTATTGACTTTAAAAATAAATAAAAAAATAAAACAACGACCAACTCACTGATTGGGATTAACCCAAGATAAGTCATCGCTCAAACCTGGACCGTCTGTTTGTCATTTGCGTTGACATTATGACATGTTTAATTAGCTTGGGATCAACGTAAGACAATCAAAGGATGGTGTGATATAGGCCTTCTATTAGTTAATGCTACCATTTGACTCATTCTTCTTGTATGTACACCGCTATTTCCTTAACAGTGACTTTTGTTTACGTTTATTGTTGACGTCAGAGAAATGCTCTGTGTTTTTGAAACACGCGTGTTTTTTTTTTTTTTTTTTGGTTGGGGGGGGAGGGGTGTGTGTTGGAAGGGCTTTCACTTAATTAAGCCTGTAAACGGCTCACATTATCTGTAGCAGTGGGCATTCGATTCAATGTGATGAAATATTTATTCCGTTATCTAGTTTTTATTATTTTTTTTAAAGCAACGCTGGAAATGTCTATATCCCTTTAATTAGAGAACTGCCTTAAACAAATAATATAAATATAGCTCTTGTGTTTGCTTAGACAAGACAAGATCCTCTATGTAGAATGTAGATCTTTGTGATCCAAAGTTAATATATTATGACGTAATAATTTGATATGAATTTTAACGTGACCTAAAAAATGTCATTTTGTTATTGATTTTATATAGTAGGAACCATAAGGTATCTGCAAGACTGGCACACACTTTAATGAGGTCATTTTGAAATTCTTACGTAACACTTTTGTACCCGCCCACTATAGGACATCCACCCTCCTCACCTCCCCCTCACCACCTCCCCCCTTCCCCATTACGCAGATCTATTTATAGTATGTAAACATTGTCGCTGAGTACGTGGGGGCGGGACCATCCAGACCTCTCGCTCGCTCGCCCGTCAGCCACAATTTCGCAGGGACCGAATCGCGGCTTTACATTACAAATTCATGTGGCACAGCGCATGTGCCGTCCGTAGAACGTCTTCACTGAGAAAAAAATCATGGCTGCGGGAAGCAGTCATATTCGAATTTGGCCGCCGTTAATAATTGGATATTTATTAAATTCTGTTGCTGTGGTTTACTGTCGTGAAGGTAAGAAAATGTTTACATATTTATTTGATACAAATTTGCATTTTTTCCCTATCTTTAATCGGAACGACTGGGGTGGTTTCCTTGTATACACTCTCACATCGCTCTGTGCATAACAACGCAGCCCTGCTGTGAGGGAAGCAGTATAACTTCATCATCATGCGACTTACGTCGTCTGCTAGGGCTAGTGCCACCATAAACATTAACATGCACTTATTAATATTTAAAAAAAACCTTGTGAATATGCTATAACAAAAAAATACACATATGTTATAAAAAAGGGGCTGATGTTTGCTAGTTTTGAAAATAAATTTAATTTGTTCACACTAACTGATTTAAAAGTTTTAAATAAGAGCTTTGTTTAACATAATATAAAACTTAAATTACAATCCAAAAGAAAACCTCCTTCACGCGACAACGTACGGCGGATGCTGGGTTGGAAAGTTTATTATCTGTGGAAATTCGATTACTAAAATATCAATAAAACTGGATATTTTAGTCCTGTCCTTTGGCCCGACCATTTGCTCGATTTTTAGATTATTATTTATGAATTAGATATCCATAATAAACTATAATATATATTTAGAAATGCTAATTTTAAGTTTCAAAAGAGACTATTCCATTCTGATTCTGAGTGCAGTGAGTGTGGTGTGATCAGAAATGTAACATATTTCAATTTCATGAATCATGATAATAATAATAATAGGCTAATTTTTAAGACTAAATTTAAGTAGCAGTCTTAACAATATTAGCTTATACTTATTATTATTAATAATAATATATAATAAAACTAATGACGTTTACCATAATAATAAATAAGTTAATCAAAATTTCAATTTTATTTTAAAGCTTAATCTATAAATACTATAATTTATAATAATAATAGTTAGTAGTATAGAATAGAATGCCATATAATATTGCTTTATCTGGATTCACCCACTAATCACTAATAAATAAAGTAACACTTAAGCTTAATAAAACACAGACTCTTCAAATGAATGTACTAACATCAATGAACTGTTTAAATCAAATACACCAAGTTTAAAATAAACTGAGCTTCAGAAGAATAGATTATAAACGAAATTATATTATCTTGTTATGGGTGATACGGGTGAGGAATATTCAGACATCACTTTAACTTTATTCAATTTTGAGATTTAAATTTTATTAAGCAGATTTTCTTTATTGTTTGCCTGACATCAACATTTTAATAACTATATTATATACTATATCATAGTATTTTGATAAACCATGTTTGGGAAGGATAGCCTAACTATTTACACAACCCATAAACTAAAACCCTCTTGCAATTTGTGTCCTAGATCAGTTTTGTTAAAATAAGACTGCATATTTTGGAGGGATTTTTTTCTAGTTATTCCTACTACCCTTATATTAAAAAAAATTACAAATGTATTTTAGTAGACACACTTCTTTGACTGGTCGTTGGGGGGGACGACACAAATACCGCTGTTCTAAAAGTATGCTATCATCTATGTCTATGTTGTTGTTTTTAACCAAAAGAAGAAAAAAAATAAGTCACAGCAGATTTTATTCTGTTGACTCACAGATACTTTTATTTTAGTACAAGTAAGGTAGCTTCTTTAAAAAATAATATCTGAAATAGTTTACCTTGTCTAATTGGTATTTATGCATACCATTTTAATTATAACATAATTTTAATTATAAAATAATTTTAATTATTATATTTCTAGTTAACTGTATATCCATTTTGACTATCATGTGGCCCAATTATGTTCATTTATTTATCAATATTTTACAATTGTGACAAGTTTCTAAAGTAGCTCTTAATTGTTTTTTTTTTTTTTTTTTTGTGGTGCTAATTAAACGATCTATCAAAACCCAGAAAAATCCATTTTGACTATCATGTGGCCCAATTATGTTCATTTATTTATCAATATTTTACAATTGTGACAAGTTTCTAAAGTAGCTCTTAATTGTTTTTTTTTTTTTTTTTTTGTGTGGTGCTAATTAAACGATCTATCAAAACCCAGAAACTAAGCAATATGTGGCGCCTTCTGATGCCTCTTGATTTGACAAGGCATACAACACGTCTTAGGTACGAGGATTAAATGTGAGAGGTAACAGGTAGTTTTGATAACAGCAGGCAAACATTACAATACAAGGAGCTCTCCGGCCATTGAATAGAAGGCAATAGCTTCGGGGTAGGGATATGTGACTTGCCGTCTCAACCCCAGGCGTGGGTGTGGGTGGTGGGTTAAGTGTCGAAAACCTTTTATACGACCTGGGGTTGAGGAACAGGAAAAAAAAAAGGGGGGGGGGGTGATATATTTTCTTCAAACCCCAACAAAGCAGGACATTTTTAAGATCTTCTTACCTAGATAGGACTTTGAAAATAATGTGTTGTAGATGCGTTAAAAATGTCCCCGCTGAGACAGGGATATTGGTCGTATACAAGATGTATGGGGGCCAACCGAGTCTTGATGTTTGCTCATGTTTTCTTTCATTTAACATTCTCCACACACAGGCTTGAGCCGGGTTGGATGTAACTCGAGTCTACCTTCTATTATACTATCTGTGGGGCACTTATTGCAGTTGGTTTAACATATCCATCATAATTATTTCCCTGGCCTAAAGGGATCTAGCAGGGATGACAGAAAATAATTGTGTTTAAGAGAATTGTTAAACAAGGATTTGTTTTAGTTATTAATCGTCTGGTGGGTTTTTTTATTTAAAAAAACCAACAACAAACAAACAATCCTCCATCAGCCTCGAGAGCATGTACACAATTAAATGTAATAACAGCTAAAATAAACAGTTCATTAAAGTTTGCACTGATATTCACTCACAATCAAAGGGGTTTATTAAATTCCAAAATTTTGTATAGAAGAAAATCTGATATAGACTGATGTAGAATAACGCAAGCCTGCTACACAAAGCTGTCCATAAACAACATCAACAATAATGTATCATGCCCATGCCTTTTAGTTTTATTATAGGCAACAAAAAATCGGTGCTTTGGTACCAGAGACACGTTTGTTGTAAGTCGTGCTGCATGATTTGTGTTCTGTCCCATGGCATTTTTCTCATTTTGAGGCTCGCAAAATTGTATGTGCTAAAAGCAAACATTACGTTAGGTTAGCTAGTATACTTAGGTTAACTAGCATACTTAGGTTAACTAGTATACATAGGTTAGCTAGTATACTTAGGTTAGCTAGTATACTTAGGTTAGCTAGTATACATAGGTTAGCTAGTATACTTAGGTTAGCTAGTATACTTAGGTTAGCTAGTATACTTAGGTTAGCTAGTATACATAGGTTAGCTAGTATACTTAGGTTAGCTAGTATACTTAGGTTAGCTAGTATACTTAGGTTAGCTAGTATACTTAGGTTAGCTAGTATACTTAGGTTAGCTAGTATACTTAGGTTAGCTAGTATAGAATCCAATCGATCATATGAATCCAATCGATCATATGAAAGGTTAGCTAGTATACTTAGGTTAGCTAGTATACTTAGGTTAGCTAGTATACTTAGGTTAGCTAGTATACTTAGGTTAGCTAGTATACATAGGTTAGCTAGTATACTTAGGTTAGCTAGTATACTTAGGTTAGCTAGTATACTTAGGTTAGCTAGTATACTTAGGTTAGCTAGTATACTTAGGTTAGCTAGTATACTTAGGTTAGCTAGTATACTTCATAGCGTTTTTTTAAAAATAAAAACTGAAGTTTAATATTTCCACTTAGAGCTTATAACAGAATTACTAAACGTTCAGGTTTTAATTCTAATGGGTCTCCATTTTATAATGCGTGGTTTCTTTCGCTTCCACTGTTGATAGAGAAAAAAAAAGTTTATCTACGCAGTATCGTGTCCACTCATTCTAATGTGTTTGGACATTTTTTTTTTTTTTTCAAGGGGGGAAATTCCGACCTGCTGAGATATAACGGTCCAATTATGTCAATGGTCGTGTTCGCCTATTTACCTGTCAATCGTGTACGCGTGAAAGCGTAAATGACTTGTTGAATAAAAAGGTTATGTGCCGTGTGGGTACGGTCAAATTATTCCGTCAAATACGTTGATATGGAGTTTTACGGCAATTAACGTTTCCGGTGTGTCAGTCCCCTCTTACCTCTCCGCGCTTTTTAATTAAAATCAATTAAAAGTATTATAGCAATCCCGCCCTATGTCTTTGAGGGTTGAGGGAGGGTTGGATTGTAGTTAGTGATGTATACGTACTGCAGGGGAAAAGCTCGAAAGAGTTATTCATGTATATTGGCCCTAACCAGCAGCGAAGTGAATTCACTTACGATTTTATAGATTGTTGAGGTTGTACTAGATAGTGGTATGAGTCAAGCGTTCATGCATGCAGTCAAACAACATAGTTATTTCTTCTCATCGGTGACACTGTTTATTTAAAAGTGCCATACATTAAAAAAAAAATTAAAGGCTTTTTATTCGACTCCACATCATGACAGTTATGAGGTGCTTATAAGCGTCGTTTCCAGTATGGATATCTCTGTACATCAGTATGCGTGTGGTGTGTTGTTTGTCATGTTTACCTATATATTTCATTGTTCCAAGAAGTCCCCCCACCTCTTGTTCTCACAACTCGTCAATGATTGGCCTATAAAGTGACACTTTTGCTTCTCTGTCCCGTTTAGGCGGTGTTGAGAAATTGAATTCAATCCGCCGGTTGTCATAAAGTGATAGTGAGTACTGTGACTAAGTTAGTGTTACAGCGAGCCCGCGATGGGGAGATGATCCCATCAAAAGCCTCTTATTTTTAACTCGGGGACCGGTCTTGAATTCTCCGTGAAGTGCTTCGTCGCCTTTAAGAGAAATCGATAAGAAAATATATCGATTCACGTTGTTTTTTTTTTAAATATTTTATTTTTAAAGCGAAACGCTGCTGTGGGAGAGCTGGTGGCTTAAATCGGGTAAAAATAATGGTTCCTTAACGAGTGGGAAGGGATATGTTCGGAATTCGTATACATTCGTGGGGTTGTCAGATATTAGATGTGATGTTGCTTATAGGGGCCAACTTTCCTTATGACTTGTAAAGCTTTATAATGATCTTTAGTTGTTAATATAAATATAAAGCATAAAACATATTATATATATATATATATTTATATACATATATATATTTACTTACTTTCATATTAAATAAAAAGCTTGGTTTTAACATGCATGAATGTTGTATAGAATCAATAGACTTTGCAAGCGAAACATCAATGGTTTTAAAAGCTCCAAATTTTCCTTGAATTAATCGGAATAGGTTTAATCTTTGCTTTTTTTTTTCTTCTTTTTTTTTTTTTTTTATAATTTTTGGGGGGGGGGGTCTTTTTATTTTTTTTTTTTTTTTTTTTTTTTTTTTTTAAATTTTTGTAGTGGGGGGGGTCTCATCTGGATAAAACGCACTTTAACCTTATGGTTTATTGCAACTCTACTTGACAATAAAAATCTCCAATTATAAAATAATAACGCATCAACTTGGAGTTTCTTTTTAAAATACCTTATGTGTTGTGTTTGGCTTTGTTTTTTTTTATTTTTATTTCTTTAATGCTTCTAGAATTCTATAGTAAAAAAATTATTGCACGCTATGAATATGTTTGCTATGTAAAAACACTAAAAACACGATATTTATTTATTTATTTATTTATTTAGGCATTTTTATATAGCGCTTATCATAAAGCTCTAAGCGCTTTACAATTATTAAAACATGTAAACTAAGTAAATACAAATATATGTGTTAATTATCGCTGTCGGGGGGGGGGGGGGGGGGGGGGGGCGCAAGGGCGACGTTTGTGTTGTGTGTCTCTCGTCTGGACAAGGCAACGCGTTGAACAATGAAAAGGGCGCCTTTTGACGGATATCTCTCGCCTAGTGTATGAGTTAGTGAATATATTCGTATCATCCATTCTAAATCTATATCACGGTTCTCTGAAGTCTACGATTTTGGTACTTCTGCTGCCAGCAATGGTGTATTTATGCAAACTACAGATTTCTTACAGACTGCCCCAACTCTCGCTCGTCTGTCTCCCACACACTCCCCCCCAGCCCCTTTCCGTACCCTCACAGACCTGTGCGATGTTATGAAAAGCTGGCATTCACTGCCTCGGCAGATTGTAACAATATATCAACATGGCCGTATGATGGGCACAGCTCAGTCTCAACAATCTGGGAAACAGTATTATTATAAAATATATATAACATGTTATTTTGGGATAACTTTTTTAAAAAAAAGTATGGCATAACTTGCCGTATTATGAACTAATTTTATTTTTTTATAAATCGTAAATTTTACATATTTTTATTTCTATTTTTCATGTTTTTACACGAATACAATTAAATAAAGCGATGGACTGCTGATAGTCTTAGCACAGTCCCCCGCCCAATACTCCCACATTTTATATTGTACATTATTCGTTGTTGAGTTGTGTCATCTATGTAACAATAGCGATCCCTAAAGTAAGGGTATCACTTTTACTTGAAGAGATATCCTTGCAGACGGCGCTCTTTAGTTCGCGTCTAGGCTGTCACCGACACCTACGCCTAACAACTTCATTAAAAGCGTTTCCCACGTATATTAATATCCTGGCACAAACGAGCATTTAACCAAACCGCCACACCTGTGTAATACACACCGTACAATCAAGCCGCATCGTCCCTTGTTCCACTTTCTTCAGTCACCATTGACACTCGCTGGTACCACCGCACAATGCTATACCCCCGCCACAGTGAGCACGGGAAGAAGAGAGAGAGAGAGAGAGAGAGAGAGAAAAGCAGCAAGAAAAAATGGCGTACGCGTCCCCCTACAGGGGTGTTCGACCGTGTAAGTAACCGGCACACCGCCTTTCATGTCATTTAATCTCCGGATTGTTATTTCAAACTGATCCCATTAGCACGTCTGCCGCGAGAGAACATCCGCAGTTATTATCCGTATCAACAATAAGACTGCGCCATTCAATTATTACCGGTCTGTCTTATTCGATAATTTCTACAATTTTTGGAAGAGTGTGCGGGGTGGGGGGGAATTGTTTTTACAGTTCCTGTTGGCGACGGAGGCTAATTGGTGTAGCGTATAGGGAGGGCTAGAGTCTTTCACTGTTTCACGGTTATTACTTCCTAACGATCCAAGTCTGTGCTAGGAAGGAGTCCATTGTAACGAGCTGGGAATGTTTGGTTCATAATGTATATATATCTGTTGTGTTAGACCCATAGTTTTAACTATTTTCCCCTCTGTAGTTGTCATCAAAAGTACCCTCTGTTGTACCTTTATCGTCATCAACTGCACCGACTGTTAAACCTCTATTGTCATATAATATCCTATATTGGGATATGTACATTTTTTTTTATTCATGGAAAAAAAAGATAAGAAAACAACCCATATAAACCTACTGTACTGAGATGAAATGTAAATAAGGAACTGGGGTCTGGAGAGGGCGAGAGCCTGATAATCTAATGGCATACCCACTGCGAGACGCTTGCGAGTGAGAAAATGAACAAGTTCCGAGATACGAGCAGGGAGAGTGAGAGGCCGAGTTCTAACCGTAGCGTAAAATCGATAGCGTAGCACCCAGGTCTGTCAGTGTGTTTCAATGGTTGTTCTAATGAGCCGTTGCGGGTACCAGGCTGAGGGCAGGTAGTGATGGATTGATTAGGCAACGTTGATGCGTAGACACACAGAATATAACAGACAACTACCAGGAGGAAAAAAAAAACCCAACCTTTTGTATTTCCTCCGTTCGATTTCCATATTTTTATTAGTAATGCTGAATATCCTCCAATACTAATAGATCAAACTGTTTTACCATGAGTAACATCTCTCTTGAAGTTTTTGACAGTCGGCTGTGCCATATCTCTGCTGATGCCCACAGCACAAAATAAAATTTCGCAATTGAACCGTATAAACGGTTTTGTTATCGAATCGCTACCAAAAAAAAAAAAAAGTCTCAGTATCTTTAGGACAAGAAACCATAGCGTGTCGCTCGTTTCAATCACTTGATCCAGTTCCATCACTTGATCCAGTTCCATCACTTGATCCAGTTCCATCACTTGATCCAGTTCCATCACTTGATCCAGTTCCATCACTTGATCCAGTTCCATCACTTGATCCAGTTCCATCACTTGATCAGTCACGTAGAATTTGTATAGACTTTTAAAAGCGCTGTTCCACCCATCTTAACGTGTGCATTATTTACATTAAACATGTAGTTTGCGGCCCGTCCTCTGTGGATGCTGGTTGATTAAAACCAATCGATGGAACGAACACACGCCGCTGCTCTATGCTCAGAGCGTAAAGAATTCATGGAGGATTTAACATTCAATTATACAAGTACAGCAGACTATTTGCATGTTGTCTCAACCAGTGGTGCAACAGATGGAAGGACCAGAGAAGTGAACACCAATGCATATCAGAACTTGTAACGAAATTAAAGGACGGAATAATCCCAAATACATTTTTGAATTACAATGAATTGTCTTTATTTATCCTACCTCTGCCTAATTTCTCAGTCGCTGCATTCACGTCCTCGACATATTAAGCAATATTTTATTTAAAAACTCATTCGGTCATCAGTGCAATTAGCCTTGATGGGAAGATCATAGGTAAGCAATGAAGTAGTATCTCCACTTTTGCTCTTCAGGCAATGTTAGAAAACCCTTAGAAATAAAAGCAGACCGGGATTCCACCTACGCGGCCTTCTAAACAGGTCGCATGATGACCTGTAATTACAAGCATGACATCCAGCCTATCAACATATCCTTGTCATCAGTGGATCCACCATCCATCACAGGACCTGTCAACAGCAAATACGGGACGGGTTAAGTCCATGTTAAAAAAAGACCCGGCTACACGCTACACCAGCAGCTCCCTAACCTGGTCACGGCGGTCCCCGGTATTCTTGTCCACTCAGGTGACCCTTTGTCCCCACACCGGTTTTAGCTCTCGCCTCGTTCCATCAGTCATGACGTCACCCCCTCGTCCTCCCCCTCCCCCGCCGTGTACTGGAATGAGGCTAGATGCAAGGCAGTTAGATTCAGTTAAATCCAAGCCCCGTGTCTCTTACACCCCCTCTCTCCATACCCCCTCTCCCCCACCTCGGTATGTGCGTCTCATTTAATGATCGAGGTATTGACAGATTGAGATTACAAACATGTGTGTGCAAGGGCATGTGATTGAATTAACATCAGCTTAACCCTAGGCATTTATTTATACGTAGTGTAAAAGGATTCTCTCACATTTAACTGAGGTCTATTTCTTCCTTTTACCATACAGCCCTACAGAGATCAAATTTGTGCCACATTTTGTGTGGTAAACGGTGTAGTGGATGTGCACTGTGGATCGTTTTTCGCCAGTTAGCAGAAAGTTCTGTTCATTCTAACTTGTACCATATCGTTAGACCGCTAGGAACTGGCTCTCCAAAATCTCCGTCATCTCGTCCCATATCTGTTGTTGTTTATCTCTAGCCTACAGTTAACATTGTCCCATTGTAGCGTCAAGCCGTGACAAACGTCCTCCTAATGTCGACCACTGACTGCGACTTTGTTCAAGTGGACCCAACGGTGATGGTCATGACATGGGGAACATTCTTTATTTCTTCTTCTGTTTTTTTTTTTTTTTTTTTTCTTTTTTTTTTTTTTACCTTATCTTCAGTTGCGCATAAGTCATCCAGGCGCGCCTTTGAACACCATCAGCCATACTCCATCCGTTGCCACGCTTGGGTGATCCCCGTGCAAAAGGCTCCAAGCACCGTATAAATAGGGCGCCCTTTATCGACCCGGGCTTCCACAAAGGCTTGAAATGGGTTATCGCCCTTACTCACAATACTGTTTGCTGATGCTTTCAAACGTCTCAGGCCCCCTCTCTCTCTATACGCCGAGGTTGAGGCTGACTCCTTCTTTCAACGCTAAATGAAAATTCAAGCGGGATTAATCCGAGAGAAATTATCCTTTGTTGCTGCGTGGCTGCCCTTGATGTACTGAGCCAGCCGTACACCATAAAAAAAAAATCATACGGTTTACGGTTTAATTGTTTGGGACAAAACTCGGGTTTTCACACGTCTGCAGAGACACCTTGCGTGGAGCGTGCTGTCCATGTCACATGCGTGCTGTGCTTCTCGTTGCACCGTTGTCTTCTGTGTCTTAGGGCACAGTTGTCGTATGTCTCTTAGTGCACAGTTGTGTTCTATCTCTCAGTGCACGGTTGTGTATTATCTCCCAGTGCGTTGTTTGCAGCATCGTGTTATCCCCATTTAAACCAGTGAATCTGACTCGGACCATTTACCTAATGGCGCGATGGGAACGTAACGTGAATCTTTCAAGTCAGCAATGTTCTTGTAATCGGAACATTCCAAGTAGTTTTTAAAATTTTTTAAATAGTATTATCATTTTTAGTTGTAGAATTTGATGATAATGGGGCACCATGTCTTTTATATTCGTTTCTTTAAAGAGAGCTTTGTGTCCATCACGGCGCCTTTATTGAAAATAATAATAATACTAATTCAAGGTCTTTATCTTTGTGAGTGTTGATTTAAACTTTACGAGCCAGACTCAATTTTTTTTTTTTTTTAGATATAACGACGATTTGTCAGACAATGATAGATTAAATAGGATTTTATGATGCCATTGATGCCGTCGAGTTTATGACTTTGCCGCTGTTAGAGGTTTAGCCGAGTGCAGTGCATTGGGGAGAGAAATGGATTGCAGTAAGAGCCGTTTTACTTTTGTCTCTTCTCTGTGAACGTATTTTTCTTCTCTGTGAACGTTTGTCTCTTCTCTGTGAACGTTTGTCTCTTCTCTGTGAACGTTTGTCTCTTCTCTGTGAACGTTTGTCTCTTCTCTGTGAACGTTTGTCTCTTCTCTGTGAACGTTTGTCTCTTCTCTGTGAACGTTTGTCTCTTCTCTGTGAACGTTTGTCTCTTCTCTGTGAACGTTTGTCTCTTCTCTGTGAACGTTTGTCTCTTCTCTGTGAACGTTTGTCTCTTCTCTGTGAACGTCTGTTTCTTCTCTGTAAACATATTTCTCTTCTCTGTGAACATATTTCTCTTCTCTGTGAACATTTGTCTCTTCTCTGTGGATATTTTTATATTCTCTGTGAAAGTTTCTCTCTTCTTCGTGAAAGTTTGTTTGTGTTTGAAAACACAAGTATAGGCATATCAACACAGCGAAACTTGCATTAACAATGTACCGCGGCTTGGCTTATGTACCAGGTCTGTGCTTAAGTACCCGGGCTGGACTCATGTACCAGGGCTGGGCCCAAATGTGTTATAAGGGTTATTAGGGGTGGGATTATGAACCAAGTGCTAGGCCTGTGGATCAGAGTTGGGCCTGTGGATCAGAGTTGGGCCTGTGGTTCAGTGTTGGGCCTGTGGTTCAGTGTTGGGCCTGTGGATCAGAGTTGGGCCTGTGGATCAGAGTTGGCTCTGTGGTTCAGTGTTGGGCCTGTGGATCAGAGTTGGGCCTGTGGATCAGAGTTGGGCCTGTGGATCAGAGTTGGGCCTGTGGATCAGTGTATGGCTCTGTGGTTCTGTGTTGGGCCTGTGGATCAGAGTTGGGTCTGTGTATCAGAGTTGGGCCTGTAGATCAGAGTTGGGCCTGTGGATCAGAGTTGGGGCTGTGGATCAGAGTTGGGCCTGTGGTTAAGTGTTGGGCCTGTGGATCAGTGTTGAGCCTGTGGATCAGTGTTGGGTCTGTGGACCAGTGTTGGGCCTGTGGATCAGTGTTGGGCCTGTGGATCAGAGTTGGGCCTGTGGATCAGTGTTGGGCCTGTGGATCAGTGCTGAGCTTGTGTACCAGGCTAGGCATCCAACCAACGGTTGAAGTTAATGACACGGGAAATAACTAGAAAACACGAAAACCATCGAAGCACGCGATGCGCCCTCGTAATCACAAGGGGGCGGTGCGGTATAGTTGATCGTTTATAATTGTCGTCGACCGATCGTTTAAACCAGGTCGTTTTACGGAGTGTGGGTGGGGAGGTTTGGAGAGCTTGAATATATATACACACACACACTCACACACACACGCACATACAGTTTCCATGATAATTTACGAGGTTTTACATGGGATGGGAGATGGGATGCAACTGGGGACACAGTGAAAACGATATGTTTGAGGCGTGGAAGATAGAGAGAACAGAACGATATTGCAGGACACAGTGATTGGGGTGGAACGGTGTATGTGTGTGTGGGGGGGGGGGGGTGGGGGGGGGATTTAATCACATGTCATGTTTCGGAATGAGTTTTGTCGCCACTTGGCTAGACTTGGAAAACACAATCTCATCGGTTTAAAAAGTAAATTGACAAACGTTTAATGGTATCGGGGATTAGTATCAACTGGGGAAAAAGGAAAATGTGGGGAACTTTCCAATGTAAGAAACATGAAGCCTAATAGTGTTTAGTCTAAAGGAAGACGGCAAGACTTACTTCAAATAATCCCAACAGTAAAGGTAAACTTCTAAATACCATTAACAATTCAAACTTATCATTAGATAAACTGTTAACCGTGATAACTTTTTGTTTCTTGTAAATTTCTTGTTGTTGCCATGGGAACCAACTGAAACTAACAGTTATGGATAGATTATATTTTCAATGTATAAAGTTGAAAAAAACAACAACAAAAAACAACAAAAAACACAAAAACAACATTACCACTAGGAAAGGTATAGAACTTATAACACTTCCTCACCCTTGAAATATTTGAATAATTCCCTGAAAATCTTTAAAAAAAACAAAAAAAACCAAAACCAAACACATTCTGCTGTTGAGTCGGCTTGTACGTGATTTTAAATACGATGAGTTCATTTCCTAACAGGCCTGTCGGCAAGATAGGATCAGTTCAACGTTTGCCGAATGTTGACTATTTCTCTCCACCACCCCCCCCCCCCCCCCCAACCCCAGAAGTAGTGTTTTTGAGAGGAAGTGACGTACCTAATCCATGTCAGTGGCATGTTGGATTAATCTTATCCTCAAAGCCTTTAGCACACACTGTGGGTGCCACGCGCAGTACATTCCTGGCTATTTTAGCCACTTGTGTACATGATGTTGGTCTCCCCATGTTGGTGTCCCTATATTGGTACCGATGGTGGCTACCCATAAGTTTGCCGTGGATGTGTGCTTAGTCTCATATAACTCTGGTCTGTGTTGACACTGGGATGAGAGGAGTGCTATGTTTTTGTTTAATGTAGCTACTTTATGGAGGGAAGGCTGTAAAATGTTCTAGACGCCATACATCTCCTAGGCATAAAACGAGAACAGGATGAGTCATGGATCCAGAAATCATGTTTCTTTAAAATGTTCTTTTACCTGGAGTTTCACTGAACCACGAAGGCTGTAACGACCCCTTTCAGTTCTGTTTTTTACAATAAGGTCATAAAATCATTTTATTATTAAGTTATAAAAACGAGGAAAGCTGCAAGACATGGCATGAAAGCTAATCTTTACTAAACGTGTCGTACCTTGGACGTTGAGCACTTTGCGCAGAACTGATAATTGAAAACAAGTTTCTCAAATGAGATTCTTACTCCGCGCCTGACAACGTTTACCCCGTTTCTGACAACGTTTACCCCGTGTGTATGATGTCATTAAATCAACAGAATGCCACTCGTCTGCGTTTCTGAAAAGTGGCACTCGAGCTTGTACTAAACATCGTCATCGTGCTTCAAACACCCCCTCCCCCCTCATTTTTTCTTTCCTAGCCACAATAAACTTCTCCAGCATTCCTGTACCAGGATGGGTTGATTGTTTCAAGTGGGTGTGGAAGATAGTTTGGAAGGAAAAGGGGGGGGGGGGGGGGAATCCGCTGCGCAGCTATATCCATTGTATTTCTAAAAATGACAAGGTTTATACATATCTAAAACAGGGGTACGTAGAAAGATTAACAGGGTAAATTTTTTTTTACCTTAGGAAGGTGTCGCCAAAGAAAAAAAAATTGTAAGGAATTATAAATCTTTGTGGCTCTACGAAACTCCAGGTAAAAGACAGTTTAAAGAAACATGATTGGAGGATGCGTGACTCCTCCTCCCCCAAACCATGTTTTTCGTGCTCCGCCGCTGTTTATGTAAATTTCCCTAATCGTACCTTATTTAGCTATCAACATATATGAGTTGGCAGTCCCATAATTGGCCCAACAACTACTCCAGCCATTCTCCAACCATTGCTGCAAATTACACTTTGCTCCCAGTGCTCCCGATTCTTCTTCTTTTTCTTATGCCTTTTTTACCCGTCTGGGGCATAGGCCGTCCACAAGAATTTTCCATTCCTGTGCGTTCCTTTCCAGTTGTTTTCAGGTATATCCCATATTTTGCGTGTCTACCTCTAGCTCCTTGTATTCTTTGGCCTTCCTCTCTTTCGTTTTCCCTGTGGATTCCACGTTAGTGATTGCCTAGCGGTGCTATCTGGGGGTTTTCGGAGAGTATGCCCAAATCCACCTCCATCTTTTCTTTTTGATGACTTCGTCAATGGGCTCCTGATTAGGTCACCAAATATTAGATTCATAACGATGCCGTCAACGAGTCCCTGGTTTCACGTTGCCGCAACAACTTCACCGGGTAGTGCAGTCGCCAACCTTTGTCATCTTGTCAGCTAATGCTACAATAATTGCCGCAACAACTTCACCGGGTAGTGCAGTCGTCAACCTTTGTCATCTTGCCGGCTGATGCTACGATAATTACCGCAACATTTCATTGGTTGGTTGGGGGTGGCATTATATGATAGGACCTTCAAAACGAGTCATACAGCTCTACCATTGTCAGTAAAGGTATGTGAGCTCCCATTTTTGCACGGCCCTTCTGTCTGCGATAATGAGCTCCTTTCTGTCGGGCTTTTCTTTCTGTCGGGCTTTCCCTTCTGTCGGGCTTTCCTTTCTGTCGGGCTTTCCTTTCTGTCGGACTTTCCCTTCTGTCGGACTTTCCCTTCTGTCGGGCTTTCCTTTCTGTCGGGCTTTCCTTTCTGTCGGGCTTTCCTTTCTGTCGGGCTTTCCTTTCTGTCGGGCTTTCTCTTCTGTCGGGCTTTCCTTTCGGTCGGGCTTTCCTTTCTGTCAGGCTTTCCTTTCTGTCGGGCTTTCCTTTCTGTCGGGCTTTTAACGAAACGACACTGTTACGTTTATAATGCTCTGTGCGGTTTACTATTTCAAAAAAAACTCTCTTCGTTTTTTTTTTTCCTTGGAAGATTGATGGCGAGTTAAATGATATTTTTATGGGCTGCCGTCATGAGATATTCATTCGCAAGACAGTGTATTTTACATTTGGGGCTTGTAATACGTTAAATTAAATTATGACCTCTGAGAGCTACTTGCTTAAACATTTAATATACAATCAATCTTTAAATTGTAATCGTTACGTGAATATCTAACAATAAATTGGGATGGTTTGGCCGAGTTTCACAGGTTGATATAGTATTTGCTGGAGAAGTGAAATCTTCACAGGGCCCCCAGAGACAGTATTTACGGCAATCATCTTTGGCAGCAGTTTTCAAACCATTTTTTTTATTATCTTACAACAAACTAGAACTTATTATATTAGTGCCACGTCGTAATATTTAAAAAAAAAAAAAAAAAAAAAAAAAAAAAAAGTAATTTTAAAAAAAAAAAAAAAAAAAAAAAAAAAAAAAAAAAAAAAGGTTATTTTAGTGAAGAATCAGGTCAAGAAAATTATGTTTAACTTTCAGATTATATCACTTACACTATTTTTCTATACTTTTAAAGTGAAATATTATCAGATACTTACAGTAACTAATAGAGCAAAAAAAAAAAAAAAAAAAATTATAAAAAATTGATTTTTATTTTTAGGTCAAAAAAATTATTTTTAACTTTCAGATTATATCACTTACACTATTTTTCTATAATTTTAAAAGAAAATATTATCAAAAAATTACAGTAACTAAAAGAGCAAAAAAAAAAAAAAAAAAAATTATAAAAAATTGATTTATATTTTTATTAATTAAAATACAAATTCCGTAACACACCAGTTACAAACCGCTACTCCCGGTGGTCAGGTCAGTTCTGTTAAATGTTGCCAAAGTTCACGAGGGACACATTGTTAGGTGTTATCATGTCCAATACTTTCCGTTTCACGAGTCTTGTTTTTTAAACCATGTCCCAGTCCCAGCATGCGTCACCCCCACCTCTTTTTTTTAAATCTCCCCTACCCCCCCACAACCCGCAACTAGCAAAAATTGCCCGAGATGACCTCGTCCCGCAGTTATCACTCTGAAAACTTTCCCCGAACAGCAGTGTAAGACATCAGACAACACAAACTCGTGAAGATTTCAATGACATTTATTCTTTGTAGGGCGTAGTAGTGAAGTCATTCCATGTACATAATAAAGCCCTCGCTGCTGCACCGACCATGTTTTCACTTCGCCCTGGGAAGCGCTGCGGGCTAATCATAAACTAAATAAGATTTTTTTTTTCAAGTTACATAAAAACGCTCCCTAACCTTCTCTTTCATATAGTTCGTGTAAGGTTACGGGAAAGAAATGTAATTTGATGTATACACTAAATAAATGTAAACCCGTGTGTACTGATATGGCTAAGTGGTTTTGGCAGTGAACTGATCGTGTGTATCTTGAACGGGGAAGGTTTTGTTTGCTCGAGAATTAAAGAACAATCTTGGTTTTATTCATGTAACGCACGACCCCCCACTTTCTCACGAGCCAAGGGATTCTGTGTGTATGTGTGTGTATGTGTGTGTGTGTGCGTTCGTATGTTCAGGCGAGGACAAACCAACTATACCTGTCATTTCTATAAATTGCTAATTCGGCTTGATAAAGTCTAGTTTTATTTTTCACTGGTTTTTTTTTTTTTTTTTTTTGGGGTGGGGGTGATTTTGGCTATGGCCATGTCTTACAGATATCGTGAAATCTAAACATGGTTGAAATTAGTGAATCATCGTGGGAGGGGGGGGAGGAAAGCGGTTCTTTATGCTGATATCTTCATGCATTTTGATGAAGATGCTGAATGGAATAGTAATTTTAAAAGAAGTTTTCTTTTTTTCCATTGTGTATCTATTTAACTGTACGATTCTTTGATACGGAAACCTGCCCGCCTGCTGTTGTTGTGGGATTGTGGCAGCAAGAAAGGGAAGGACTCCAACTTCGCTCCAGGAATAAAACAAAATCAAACAATTTTGAATAAAGTCATCTTTCTAAAATAAAATCAGTCACTAAATCAGTCATTAAATCAGCGATTAAATAAGTCATTAAATCAGTCATTAAATCAGCGATTAAATAAGTCATTAAATCAGTCATTAAATCAGCGATTAAATAAGTCATTAAATCAGTCATTAAATAAGTCATTAAATCAGTCATTAAATCAGTCATTAAATCAGTCATTAAATCAGTCATTAAATCAGTCATTAAATCAGTCATTAAATAAGTCATTAAATCAGTCATTAAATTAGTCATTAAATCAGTCATTAAATCAGTCACTAAATCAGTCATTAAATCAGTCATTAAATCAGTCATTAAATCAGTCATTAAATCAGTCATTAAATCAGTCATTAAATCAGTCATTAAATAAGTCATTAAATCAGTCATTAAATCAGTCATTAAATAAGTCATTAAATCAGTCATTAAATAAGTCATTAAATAAGTCATTAAATCAGTCATTAAATCAGTCATTAAATCAGTCATTAAATCAGTCATTAAATCAGTCATTAAATGAGTCATTAAATGAGTCATTAAATTAGTCATTAAATAAGTCATTAAATCAGTCATTAAATCAGTCATTAAATAAGTCATTAAATCAGTCATTAAATCAGTCACTAAATCAGTCATTAAATCAGTCATTAAATCAGTCATTAAATCAGTCATTAAATCAGTCACTAAATCAGTCACTAAATCAGTCATTAAATCAGTCATTAAATCAGTCATTAAATCAGTCATTAAATCAGTCATTAAATCAGTCATTAAATCAGTCATTAAATCAGTCATTAAATCAGTCATTAAATCAGTCATTAAATCAGTCATTAAATCAGTCATTAAATCAGTCATTAAATCAGTCATTAAATCATTAAATCAGTCATTAAATCAGTCATTAAATCAGTCATTAAATCAGTCATTAAATCAGTCATTAAATCAGTCATTAAATCAGTCATTAAATCAGTCATTAAATCAGTCATTAAATCAGTCATTAAATCAGTCATTAAATCAGTCATTAAATCAGTCATTAAATCAGTCATTAAATCAGTCATTAAATCAGTCATTAAATAAGTCATTAAATAAGTCATTAAATCAGTCATTAAATCAGTCATTAAATCAGTCATTAAATAAGTCATTAAATCAGTCATTAAATCAGTCATTAAATCAGTCATTAAATCAGTCATTAAATAAGTCATTAAATCAGTCATTAAATCAGTCATTAAATAAATCATTAAATCAGTCATTAAATAGCCTCCCTGTTGTAGTCAGTAAAAATAGGAGAAACCCCACCTTCCCGGGCGCCCATCAACCCACGTAGCCGGGCACCCGACCTAGCAGACGAGTTTATATGAAGTCATTAAGTTCACCGGACATCAACATGGTCACCATTGCCTGTCGGTTTTTTTTTATTATATACCGTTTTAACGGCATTGAGGTTGGCTTTGTGAAGTTGTCGGACTAGATACCCATTCCGGAATCAAAATTCTATTTAAAAAAAAAACAAACAAAAAAAATTTATATTTTAATATTTATTTCGCAACCAGTAAGCATAGTGTTTCAAGGACTTCATTTGTTGTAAAGCATCTCTCAAGCAAAGAAACTTGTTTACCCCGTCCCTCACTCCCTTTACGCCCCCCCCCCTAAAATAATAATAATAATAATAAAAAAAATAATAATATTAGTACAAATAAAACAATACATTTATTTCGTTGCTTAAAAATCCCTATTTATGCGTATGTGTTATAGAAACAGATGACTGAATCATGCAACCCTGTGTTGGTGGTCTTTCATGTTTATACATGCGGCTCAGTTAGCATGCAGGTTACAATCCCCACAGAAGTATATAGTTCTCCTGAGCCGAGGGCCGTCTGCACAGAACCAAGCCACAAATGAACCGTAAATGTCCACAGTGCACTCTCTTGATTCCTTTAAATCCCTCTTTTATTGACAATTAAGGGAACCCAGCTGGCTCTGAGTACCATCAAGTCGTGGTCCTCAAACTGTACTTACTGAGCGCATCATTTTATCAACAACTTACTCAACAGGTTTAAATAAAACTTATTTATTATTTTTATTTACATGGGCGCTATATATCTTTTCAAACTTAAAAAAAAAAAAAGTGACAAGGATTTGGATAAAATATTGTAATACAGTCCACAGAAAACCCAGTTGTTTAGCGCGAGGCGAGCTCGAGGGTAATGGGAATCCCCGGCATTTCCAGGCGGCGGGTAGGCAGCGCCACTGGTAACCTAGAATTTTTACTCTCTGTCTGTCAACACGCTGGGTTTATGCGACCTCAGAATTTCTGTAATCAGACAACCTCACATTTATACCTCTCACTTGTGGGCTGGGGAAATGCGAAGTTAGTTTTTATAATGATGGAAGGAAAGCGAGAGCTGAAAAACTTGTGTGGAGGGTGGAAAGGGGATGGAGACACTCTGACTGACATGTGTATTAAAAGCAGTGGCATAAACAGATTTATGTCAAGCGCTGATTTATATCACCTGTTCAGCTTTATTTATAACAGGACTGTGTACTCGGTGTTCTGCACATCTATGTTTAGTTTCCCAGGAGTATGTGATATAATCTCATAACCAAACACGTATGTGCCGGGTCATAGTATATGTTCTATTGTCATACTCCTTTGTATCTTACGTCTATTTCTCATCCACGGTACGTTACCCATATTATGGCGTACAACTGTCCCAGCACCACATGTTATGCTGTACAACTGTGCTACACACCAATATTATGCTGTATAACTGTGCCACGTACCTCATGTTATGCTGTACAACTGTGCCACTTACCCCATGTTATGCTGTACAACTGTGCCACTTACCCCATGTTATGCTGTACAGCTGTGCCACTTACCCCATGTTATGCTGTACAACTGTGCCACTTACCCCATGTTACGCTGTACAACTGCGCTACTTACCCCATGTTACGCTGTACAACTGTGCCACTTACCCCATGTTATGCTGTACAACTGCGCTACTTACCCCATGTTATGCTGTACAACTTTGCCACTTACCCCATGTTATGCTGTACAACTGTGCCACTTACCCCATGTTACGCTGTACAACTGTGCCACTTACCCCATGTTATGCTGTACAACCGTGCCACTTACCCCATGTTATGCTGTACAACTGCGCTACTTACCCCATGTTATGCTGTACAACTGTGCCACTTACCCCATGTTATGCTGTACAACTTTGCCACTTACCCCATGTTATGCTGTACAACTGTGCCACTTACCCCATGTTATGCTGTACAACTGTGCCACTTACCCCATGTTATGCTGTACAACTGTGCCACTTACCCTATGTTACGCTGTACAACTGTGCCACTTACCCCATGTTATGCTGTACAACTGCGCTACTTACCCCATGTTATGCTGTACAACTGTGCCACTTACCCCATGTTATGCTGTACAACTGTGCCACTTACCCCATGTTA
>CAXITT010000055.1:2001571-2012569 GCA_964033795.1 Lymnaea stagnalis
CACACACACACACATCCTGGTTCTGTACCGCCTTTTACGTTTAAAAAATGGGATTTGAAAAAAAAAAAACAAAAAAAAAAAAAGCCGCATTTCCCCCACGCTTGATTGGATCCTAGCTCAAGGCATTAATCAATGAACAGAGAATCACGGCCTGGGTTATCCTCAACATATTTTGTACAGATCCTGGACTCGTATTAATTGAATAATATAAGCCTGTTTCTACTCTCTCTCTCTCTGTCTGTCTGTCTGTCTGTCTGTCTCTCTCTCTCTCTCTCTGTCTGTCTGGCTGTCTCTCTCTCTCTCGCTCTCTGTGTATGTGTGTGTGTCTGTCTCTCTCTCACCCTCCTTCCTTCCCCTCGTACTACCTACTCTCCTCTTAAGATTCCCCATCAATTCTGTCGTTCCCACTTCCTCTCCATGGTGCCGCACACATCTCCCGTCACATCTATCCATCATTATTTCCATGCCCATTCTCCGAATCCCCCTCCCCTCACATTCCCAGTCACCTCCCCAGCCCCTCCCCCACACATCTCCTCGATCCCCCACCCCTCAGCTCCCCCCAATCACCTTTTATTGCCGTCCAGGCAGTGCTAACCCATTCTTGATCACAAACCCGCGTCCTATTCTCACGCGACTCTCGCGGGGAGAAGGAGAAATCGGGAATTCGGCTCGATAAGAGAAATCAAGTCTTATAGCAAAAAAAGAAAAAAAAAAAAAAAAAAAGAAGGGTTAAAATAAAAAAAATAAAAAAAAAAAAAAAAAAAAATTAAAATGGATCCTGTTCTTTGTAGGATATCGAGATAACACACGAACATTGTCGTATTCATTCTCAACATGTAATACATAACAACGATATGTCAACACGATTATTCTCATAGACTGAACTCAGCCATTCTATAGTTGTAAATAATACGTAACAACGATATGTCTATATTTATAACTAGGCTAGACTTAAGCTGCGTGGTCATTAGTTGTATCCGGGGACATAGCAGGGACGCTATTAAATTAATACAGAAAAGGTAATCATGTAACTTAATGCGTCGTGAATAGACTGCGTGAACATTCCAATAGATTCGCATAGATTTTGTACAAATATCGATTCCCACAGTTTGGAATATAGTACACAATTATGTTTGCACACACATTCCTGTAGATTATGTATGAACATATATTTCCCAAAGACTGTTCATGAACGTTTATGGCCATACACGGTGATTGAAGATATTTTCCCCATAGATCGTGTGGCACTCCTAACCAGCTTTGGTGGTGTAAGTAGGAGCGCTAGTGACAAGTGAAGTGGCCTGGATCCAAGCTCACCAAACGGTATCTATAAAATAGCGAGTGTCTCCCCACCCACCCCCCCCACCCCTCCGTGCTCACGTTTGGGAAAATTTTTTTTTAACCCTTGGTCAAAAAAAAAAAAAAAAAAAAAAAAAAAAAAATCCTGCCTTCCAGCCACAACACTTGAAGATCGTGCCAGTGTACCTGCAAGAAATGACAGTACCCGGGAACAGATGCAGATGGGTTCGTTGAGCTCTCTCTCTATCTGTCTCTCACTCTCTCTCTCTATCTGTCTCTCACTCTCTCTCTCTCGCCCTCTTTGTTTCATGGTTTGAAAGTCGGAATGCTTGGAAGGTTGAGCCTTTTGCTAAGCTGTGTATTCCGTGACACACCACTTAGACTTAGGTAACATTTCCAAGTTCTGACTACAATCATTTAAATAGGCTCTAATTCTATGAGATCTTTTTTAGTGAATGAGCATTTTCGGAGCTTTCATAATTTTTTTTTTTTTGATTCCCGTGTCCAAGGTCAAGGTGATGTTGTATGATGCGTCAAATTTGATACGGACGTCATAGTTTAAAAATAGCTTTAAATGAATGATGAATTATTTTCATATTCAGAAAGTCTTGGCAGAATTTTGAAGGATGTCTCTGGTTTCCGTGATGAGACCAAGCCAGCGTAATATTTGACCGCTCCATTGAGCTAAGGCGCTCACTCTCCGCATTTGATCATTACAGTCTGCGCTGTGTGACCTGGCTGACTTGTGTCGTGGTGTGTGTGGGTGTGTGTTTGGCAGAGCCTGAGATTGAGGCTCCCCGTCCGTTGATGGACACAACTTGCATTTAGTTATTACGTCTGCGGCATCAGCCGACCCTCCATTCTCTCACTGGCATCGACATTTAATGTGGACATAATTCACCCCATTACGGCGTGGGGGGTTGTGGTGTGTGAACGGGAGGTGGTCTGGTTGCGGTGAGGCTTCGGAACAATTTTAATGTTTTTTAAAAAAAAAAAATAAAAAAAAAAAATTTTAATTGTCTCCCCTTGAGTATGTATTTTTTTTTAAAGGGAATTTCAGTTATGCTTTTTTTATTTAATCATAGTCAATGGGTCTTACAAAGTTACCCATGGGACAAATTAAATGACATGAAATATACGTAAACTTGGAAACGCCTTTGATCAAATCAAATTTACTTGACACTCGACCTGGAATCACTCCACAGCTAGTCTACTCCTAAAGCCTTTATGGTTTTTAATTGACTAAATATTTTCTCGGTGCTTGCAGTCCCATACTAGACTCGCGTTACTCGTTCTGACTTGGTGACGGTCCCAAAAAACTGGAGTTTTGCCAACCCATGAAAGCAGCGAAAGAGATGACTAGATAAATACAATTTAAAAAAAAAAAAAAATAATCCCTAGCCAAATGAACCCCGATCACGTGACGTCTTTGGTCTCCGCATACATAAAACAGCTTAAAAGATTCTAAAAAAAACTCGTTCACCCGAAAGGGAAGCTATCTTTGTGATCCACACCATGACCGCGGAGTTTTTAAATTGTTTTGAAACCTCACAACTCCATCAGAGTACCTCACTTTAAAAGATCAAAAAAAACCCGCAACTTTGAAACGAGATTAAAGAGCTTAAATGAGGAGGTTGTAGCGTTATTTAAATTAAGACTGAAAAAAATAAAACACACCAAGAACTTAGCAAAAATGGAAAGAAGCATTGCATAGTCCTAGGTTCGACCATGTTATGTCCAGTGAAGTATAGTCCTAGGTTCGACCATGTTATGTCCAGTGAAGTATAGTCCTAGGTTCGACCATGTTATGTCCAGTGAAGTATAGTCCTAGGTTCGACCATGTTATGTCCAGTGAAGTATAGTCCTAGGTTCGACCATGTTATGTCCAGTGAAGTATAGTCCTAGGTTCGGCCATGTTATGTCCAGTGAAGTACAGTCCTAGGTTTGACCATGTTATGTCCAGTGAAGTATAGTCCTAGGTTCGACCATGTTATGTCCAGTGAAGTATAGTCCTAGGTTTGACCATGTTATGTCCAGTGAAGTATAGTCCTAGGTTTGACCATGTTATGTCCAGTGAAGTATAGTCCTAGGTTTGACCATGTTATGCCCAGTAAAGTATAGTCCTAGGTTTGACCATGTTATGTCCAGTGAAGTATAGTCCTAGGTTTGACCATGTTATGTCCAGTGAAGTATAGTCCTAGGTTTGACCATGTTATGTCCAGTGAAGTGGCCTCTTAGCCAAAACGTTCTTTAAATTGTTATTTTTTGTTTAATGCCAGATTTAGTTTGTTTCTAATTATCACTCATCTCCGTGTACATCTGTTAGTATGCCCCATCTTTCTATCCGCCCAAACCTCTACTAAAAAAATACTTGATATAAGAAGACCGGCGGTGTTTGCAGAGACTTCGCATCCCACCACCACCACACCCACGGCTCACGATGAAAACCAAATGCAACGTATTTAAATAACAAGTTCCGTCGTTTCTCCCAATTTTTTCTCTGGACTTCTTATCAAAGTTGAACACCTTAAAAAGTTATATTTTTGGAAACGGTGATGTTATGGAACGTGTCCTTCCGGTGAATCGTTTATTTATTGACTGTCTTTTCAAGTGAGTTTTGCGTATTTGTAAACACCGGAGTGATGAGTTCAATCCTGATTGCTGGTGGGTGGTAGAATTTTAATCCTTAAATCCTGGCATTGCAACATTACTTTTTAATTAAGTACTCATCTTTAAAAAAAAAAAAATGTTAACATTTAATTATCGCGCCATCTTCTGGAGTTTGAAAATACAGCATTGTGTTTTCAACGTGTTAGTTCGTTTGTTTACACACACACACACACACACACACACATAAGGGTATTGAAGAAGGTCTTCCTTTGAAGTCTTTAATATTTTATAATTCATTTCACTTATGTATGTATATGTAAAAACGAATTGAAACCTATTTCTAGATGTCATATGCTGTTTGGCATATCATGGTCACCTCAATTTTCTATTTAGAAGATGGTGGATTTGAAATCATTGTTCCAATATCGATCTACAAAATAATCATTCACTGTAATTTAACGCAGCTGGAAAAGTTCATTCCAATGACGCCCCCCACCACCCTCCTACTCGCACCCCCTCTGGCTCAACATTTAGTTTCCGCTAACAAGCTTCCAACCCACGCCTGGTCCTTATCAAAGCCCCGTGTAACACATCATAAATTATTGCAAGGTTCCTT
This sequence comes from Lymnaea stagnalis, assembly GCA_964033795.1. Classification (NCBI taxonomy): domain Eukaryota; kingdom Metazoa; phylum Mollusca; class Gastropoda; family Lymnaeidae; genus Lymnaea; species Lymnaea stagnalis. The sequence goes on from CAXITT010000055.1 coordinate 2,006,097, forward strand.
ACTGGTGACATTTTAAGACACTTGATCAAGCTGCTTTCGCTGTATTATTGTTGGATTGAGCTCCCACTTTGCAATGTTGATTGTTGTATTGAGCTTCCACTTTGCAATGTTGATTTGTTGCATATCCGCACAACAAAAGCGCTGTCTGTAACGGGGGTCTAAAATAGGACTATTATTGTCCAGAACTGTGGCATGTTTAGCCAATTATGGGTTTCTGTGCAGCGCATGGTAAAGCTTATTATAGTGATATAGACTAATATAGCATGATGTATTCTTCAAAACCAGGTTTTGGACTTGGTTTCAATCACGTTGATTCAAATTATTTATGACTAAGTTTAAAAAAAACAAAAAAAACAACTACTATATACCGAATAAGAAGATTGTTGTATTTCCATTTATACAAACATATAAACTATATGTAGGCCCTAATCATAGTGTGTGTTTGCACCTGGGAAACCAATTTCTTTGATATATTTCATTGAAGAACAAAAGATTTTGACGTGCAATAAAATGTTGGTCTTATAAAACACTTTTATATTTTTATCATTTACCAACAGACGAAACAGACATTTTTTTTTTTAAAGGGAGAAGTTTATCTTGGATTCTAAGACTAGCCGACTAGCCTGAGGAAGGGACGAAAGAGCCTATTCCGTTTTGTGAGCCGGGCTCGTTGCCTTAAGGCTCTTTTTGGGAGACACGAAGCCTCACAACAAAACCGAGCTATCCCGTCCTCGCCGTGCCAGTTAATCCGTTCTTGTCCCCAGTGGTCCACGGCGTGGGTCCCCCCCAAGAGATTGCATTCCTCCCATTTCAGCGCCGCTGTAACCGTGAACAGGCCGTAAATCATGGTCACAAAGCCCCGTGGCCTGGCTCTATCGTTCTCCTTGGTTGCCAGGCTCTATCTAGTTAGGTCTTCACTGTTGTCCACTGTTGGAGTCAACCATCGCTTAGTGCAATTTATTCTTTGTATTTAGGGAAGTAATAGCCATATTTTATTTTAGGGCCATTTTATTATTTTTTTTCTATCCACTTTTAAAAACAAAGAATATTGAGATAACACCTGATGGAACATTACCTTTAGACAAGTTGTCTAACCCTCATTTGAAGAAGAAGATTTTTTTTTCTCTCAAATTTTGTGTCTCTAAATTGTCAAACAGCAGTATTGCGACTGGGTCTGTCTTTGGTTTAACTTTCCTCGCCATGACATGGCCTATTTTTTATTCGGGTTTCATTTCCGTTTCAATAACCCGAAATTTATCAGCCACCAACCAATCCACACAAACATGTAACACAGAGCAGGGATTTGTTCTCTATTGAACCTGTCGATCGCAAGGCCACAAATTGTGCATGTCGGGCTTACTAAAAGCTGTGCGTTTATAATTGCCACGCCGTCTTTTATCATTTTTAATCCTCCCATGTTCACAGCCACAGGCAGCCATATGCAGCCATAGCTTACTGACTGATACATTGTGTGAAGGGAAAAAACAACAACGACATCGCTGATGATCGATTAGCCGGCAATTTATCAACTTCAAAGTTATCTGATGTTCTCACCTGTACGATGTTCTCACCTGTACGTGGATATTAGAATATAAATTGTTAGCCTTTGAATCACCCATTAAAGTAACGGGAATCTCAGTCCAGATTCGTCTGCTATATTTAGCCTTTCACCAAACATTGCTAGACGTCCTCTCAGACCAGGGTAGATTTAGACTAGGTTTCAGGTCGATGAAACATTAAGACGGATAACACTCTATTGAATGGCTCGGACCGCTACTCTAGGTAGATAATGCTCGGGGAAAACCTATTGCATTTTTATTGCCCTTGTCAGGTTCATCTACTGTAGAGTAAATACGAAGCAACGGGGGGACTACCTCGGCTTGCTGAGTTGATATCGCAATCTTCATTACCCACCCAACCCCAGTTTCCCCTTCTATATCTCTTTTTTGCAGTTTTTCGTCTTAAATTTGCGAAGTTTTGAAATTCTTGCAGTCTGTCCGTATCGCATTGTTATCTTGACCGACCGCTGTGCCTGGGGACAAAGCCCGGTCATCGAATGTCCTCGGTGGCCAAAGTCAAGAGAAATTGTCTCCCGGTCCCGAAGAGTAGATAAGATAAACCCCGTATCTACACGAGGCCGGGGAAGACATAACTGCGATACAACGGGGAACGATGTGACACGAGTCCCAGCGAGTTCAGATCTAAATTTACACGCAACTAAATTTACAGCGGAAAGTTCAACACTATGATGATGTATACTAGAATAATGTCCACTTCTCAAAGTTGCAATATCTACACGATTTGTAAGGGGTCGTAATGCGAGTCATAGCGTTAATGGCAAGTCATCTGACATTCACTAACAGCTGTCACTCGTAAATTGTCATATATATGACGCTGGCACTTTCAGATAAATTATTTTAAAAAAAAATTATATTGGAATTTTGCTGATTTATTTTCGGTAAACAGCCATCGGTGTTCATAAATTCTGTTAATATCTTCTAGCATGTACCGGTGAGTGGAGCTCTCTTTGTGCTGGTTGGTTTCAACATAGGCGGTCCCTGTTACCCTCGGAGCTGTCTGTAAGATTAGACCCCGCTGGGAATGGTTGACTTAAAAGTTGGTTGCCCGGCAGATTGCGGCCTCTTGGCCCGGTCATCTTTTCAAGACAGAGACCCTCGTGCTTCTATAAATAAAGCTCTCGTGTCTCCCCATTGTGTTGTTCATGTCCAAGTACATGATAAGGCAAAGAGAGAAACGCTGTGCCGAGCAAATGTGATAACTGCACTTTTATTAACGTATACCTGACGTATACCCTTGTTTACGGATTTTAAACTAAAAACACGACTTATCGGGTACCCTTTTTAAGTTCTTAATACTTAATATGTGCCCCTGCCCTGGTGAAGTGAAGATTCTATTTCCTTTGAACTGACGCGTATATTTGCGAACGATTTTTCGCGTCATAATTTGAATCAACGTGAGACGTGAATACTTTGGGGCGAATACTATTTTATCCCCCAAATTGTTATTGCACCGACAACTCTGTAAGTGTAACCATTCAACTTAAAAGCACATCTCAGCGATACTCTGGAAATCCCTGCGATGCCGATGGGCTTCAACATTTTTTGCTTGCAGTGACAATAATCCCTGGTCCAACATCTTTGCAACAAATTGCCTTTTAGCACAACATATCCTTTACCATGGGTTGCCGTAATGGTATGTGTGCCTCGAAACGACCCTGGCTATCAATCCAAACTTCCTGTAAGATCCCAGACGTTGGTAGTAAGCTAATTTATCGTAACAAGTCAAAGCCGGGCCGAGCAAATCGTCACTGGCCGGGGTCTCGGCGCTTGGGGGGGTGGGGGGTGGGGGGTGGGTGGGTGAGAGATAAGTTTGAAGTGGTTTGTTTGAATGTTTGCCTATGCTGTGACGGGGTCCGATAATGAAAATGTAGGAACACTCAAAACACATTGTTTGGCCGTACCGCCCGTGTGTCGTGTGACGCTGTCATTAGACACAAACGCTAACTGAAATATAAGGCGCAATCAAGATCATGTTATGGATTGTAAACAACTTCAATCCCGTTTTTAAAAAAAAAATTCATGAGTTTTTCAATCGTAAGACTCATATTTCGCCGGTTAAATTTTGATTATGGGCCGGTTCCATCTGGAATTTTTCTTATACATATATATGCTTAAATGTGTTTTTTCATCACCTCTTGTTTGATTACATTGAAACAACGACAGAAAGCAGAATGTAGTATCACTACAGAAGACAGAAAGCAGAATGTAGTGTCACTACAGAAGACAGAAAGCAGAATGTAGTGTCACTACAGAAGACAGAAAGCAGAATGTAGTGTCACTACAGAAGACAGAAAGCAGAATTTAGTATCACTACAGAAGACAGAAAGCAGAATGTAGTGTCACTACAGAAGACAGAAAGCAGAATGTAGTATCACTACAGAAGACAGAAAGCAGAATGTAGTGCCACTACAGAAGACAGAAAGCAGAATGTAGTATCACTACAGAAGACAGAAAGCAGAATGTAGTTTCACCACAGAAGACAGAAAGCAGAATGTAGTTTCACCACAGAAGACAGAAAGCAGAATGTAGTGTCACTACAGAAGACAGAAAGCAGAATGTAGTATCACTACAGAAGACAGAAAGCAGAATGTAGTGTCACTACAGAAGACAGAAAGCAGAATGTAGTGTCACTACAGAATCATGGCAACCCCACTGAATAATGGTTTCATATGGAGACCTCCGGATACATAAACGTCCACTCAACTCAGTGTTACAAATACTATAATATGCACAAGGATAAAACAGTGGAAACCTGCCCAAGACGTGTGGTTAATTTCTTTACATTACTTTCTGGGCTTTCCCTCGATCCCTTCGAAACTTGTTCATTTGAGAACCACTCTTCTAGTGGCGATTCTTCACTCCAATAAGTCTCATCCAGAGTCGTACTTCTTAAAGTACATTAAAACGATACTGTCGTCATACCTGGCTTTAGATTTGAAAATTAAAAAATAGACCCGATACTCCTCTCCTGCTTGTTTATGTTGAATGCGTTTTGTCCAATTTAAACGTTAGCGTTGTTCTCAAATGAAATCTTCCACCAATGTCTGAAACACATGGCCTCTGTTAGGCAGTCGAGTCTCTTGATGCTGGGATTTCGAGCCTAAGGCGCGGACCGGGACGCTCTGTGGCTCTGAAGTGTGTGGAGCCACCCAGATCCTCAATGATAACAAACAAACAAATGGGAAATCGATACGCTGACCTCTTTTAACGTTAACTCCGTGATATGTATCTAAAGCCGTGGGCTACTCTCTTGTTTCTCGTTTACACAAAATCGTCTTTTGGTCTTGTACTTCTTTTTTCCCTCAAAGTTTTTTTTGTGTGCAATTAACTTCAAATGGCGATTTCTGTAGATTTTCTTTCATGTTTTTTTGTCTGCTTGATTTCATTCCTTCTTATTTTTTTAAAAAAAAAGTCTTCTTTTAGGTTATAGCAAAAAAAATTATTTTACCTGTATCTGTATCAATGTCTCTTTCTCTCACCTCTCATGTTAGTTTTACTATCCATTTCTCTCATCCTCCGCAGCCTCATTCCACTTAGCCTTATTCCCCCATAGCCTCGCTCCTCCTTAGTCTAATTCTCCATTAATCTTATTCATCCTTAGCATCATTCATCCTTAGTCTCACCCCTCCTTAGCCTCATTTATTCTTAGCCTCATTCCCCCTTAGCCTCATTCCTCCTTATCCTCAATTCTCCTTAGCCTTATTTCTCCTTAGCATAATTTCTCCTTAGCCTCATTTCTCCTTAGCCTCATTTCTCCTTAGCCTCATCCCTCCTTAGCCTCATTTATTCTTAGCCTCATTCCTCTTAAGCATCATTCTTCATTAGTCTTATTTATCCTTAGCCTCATTCCTCAGCCTCATTTCTCCTTAGCCTCATTCCTCAGCCTCATTCCTCCTTAGTCTCATTTCTCCTTAGCCTCATTTCTCCTTAGTCTCATCCCTCCTTAGCCTCATCCCATTCCCCATTAGCCTCCTTCCCCTTATCATCATTCCCATTTAACCTCATTCTCCCTTTGCCTTAGCCTTATTCCCGTCAGCCACATCCCCGGTGTCTTCATGAATGGCTCCATTTTTCCACCGTCTGATCATTCTTCACCAGGCCCTAACCGTTGTTTGTTGTTGTTGTCTGCTATAATTGGCCCGGGCTTTCCCCTGTCAAGTGACTTCTCCAGCAGGCCTGTCAGTCCTGATGTGCCTGCTTAAGCCCCGATCTCCCTGGCTGTTCACGCCACTCAGGTGGTGGTTACCTCCGAGACCCTCTCAAGGAGCGGATCCTTCATTATTTCGTGGCTCTTACCCAGAGTTCATACTTTCTCAAAAACTTAAAAAACCTCTAAGATAGTTGACTGTATGAATGAAATCAAGCCATTGCTCACACCCCCAACACACGTTCCTTGTGTGTGTGCAATGACTTCGTCTTGCTGCATTATGTTGTTGAAATACATGCCAGAATGATAATTTAGATTAATGACACGTACAAAATCGAATAAATTGGGATGTTAGCTCATATCCAGGCAGATGGCGGCGTATATTTCAGTAAGGACCTTTATTTTTACAATTTTGTTACGTAATATTTTTGTTTCCTTTAAAATGATTCAATCATATTTCTAAATTAAAAGCATGCGCCCTATCATATTGAGGATGGGACCCGGGACCGGGAGGGGGGGGGGGGGGGGGGGGGGGGGGGGGGGGGGGGGGGTTGGACTTGGCGGACATTTCTTGCACTCACCAGACGCAAATATTATTTAATGAGAAAGAAAAAACGAATGCAATTGACGTGACAGAAAATAATAAAAAAATCGATACAGATTTGAAGTTATTTAGGGGGTGGGGGAGGGGGGAGGTGGAGATTTTTGTGATTTTTATCTGGAAACAAGGGCGGGGGGGGTGACAA
>CAXITT010000056.1:14706-61785 GCA_964033795.1 Lymnaea stagnalis
TTTCGCCTTCATTTATAGTGGTCCCCACCCCCTTCTAGTTAAAATATCTCAAAAACTATTTAAGTCATAAAAATATAAAATAGCATCTTAGATAGCTAAGACAAAACTGCACAGATTACATATAAGTCGTTAGGGATGTGGATAAAGATTTTAATTATTACTCGGGATTAGTCCCCAGAATTAGTCATTTTATCCCAGGAAACTGGCCAGAAGGCAAAACTTAGACCGACTCGGTTTAGGTGTGACGTAGAAGCTCTCTGATATGTCCGCGCACGGTTTTAAAAAGGGGAGCACACGAGGTAGGGGTCATTTCGAGCTTTGGTCAGCATACCTGCATTGTGCCTTTGTTCAGTGCGGCCCATTGACACGCTCTATATTGTCCTTTTTTTCTTTCCCTTTTTCTTTTCCTTTTTCTTTCTCTTCTTCTTTCCCTTTTTCTTGTTTTCATCATAGGAGAGCATTAATTAAAAAGCTATAGTCCTCAAGACCTGATTGTTTCATTTTGATTTTATTATAAAACTGTAAGCTACGTCATCCACTCGGCTACAGTTTTTGGCGCTGCGAGCAGGGTCAATTTACACTACTAGTGTTTTGGCGTTGTCACCTAAGTCAACCCTAAACCACCACCCTACCACAGTTTTTTGGCGTCGTCGGCAGGATTCAATTTGAGGATAGCTTCGCAGAAATAAATTTAGAACTTTAGAAGAAAAAGGACAACTATAGAACTAAGAATGGAGCCAGCAGTCGTAGAACAAATACAAGTCGCCAACAGGCTGCCCAAACTCCCCAGATTTACCGGTGAGAGTGGAGCCGAGATCAATTATCCTATCGGTTTAAAGAAAAAGTGAAATATTTTGATTGAGTTATAATATTAGATACTTTTAGCTTAGGTTAGATTACAGTTAGTATTAGTCATGGAAACCAGGAGTAAATCGTCAGATAGAAAGGCAGCCTAAGCTGACGACATTAGAGAAACTGGAACGATCATTGGCTTAGAGGGGGCAGAATTAGCAGAGTACTGACAAATAGAATTAGAACAAATCAGACTTGTCGACATAGAGACCGAAAATATTCGATTTCGAATACAATTTGAATCGGAAGAGAGAATTAGGATATCAGAAATAAATGCCCGACAGATTGGGGAGCGACAGGAAAACAGACAAGATATCACACGACAAAGAAAAAAACTATCACCTCATGAAAAATTTCCGATATGACGAAAACAAAGACTTAGACGAATTCATAGTTAATTTTGAGCACATTGCAACACAGGTCAAAATACCTAAGGAAGAGTGGGTACTGGAGTTGCAAAGTAGGTTAACTGGGAAATCTCAATCATTCCTGATGACAGAGGACATTAGACAAGACAGACGGATTGAGACTCAGTGAAGCTGTTGCTTCTCAAACATTCCTGATGACAGAGGACATTAGACAAAGACAGACGGATTACGACTCAGTGAAGCTGTTGCTTCTCAAACATTCCTGATGACAGAGGACATTAGACACGACAGACGGATTACGACTCAGTGAAGCTGTTGCTTCTCAAACATTCCTGATGACAGTGGACATTAGACAAAGACAGACGGATTACGACTCAGTGAAGTTGTTGCTTCTCAAACATTCCTAATGACAGAGGACATTAGACAAAGACAGACGGATTACGACCCAGTGAAGCTTTTGCTTCTCAAACATTCCTGATGACTAAGGACATTAGACAAAGACAGACGGATTACGACTCAGTGAAGCTGTTGCTTCTCAAACATTCCTGATGACAGAGGACATTAGACAAAGACAGACGGATTACGACTCAGTGAAGCTGTTGCTTCTCAAACATTCCTGATGACAGAGGACATTAGACAAAGACAGACGGATTACGACTCAGTGAAACTGTTGCTTCTCAAACATTTTTGATGACTGAGGACATTAGACAAAGACAGACGGATTACGACTCAGTGAAGCTGTTGCTTCTCAAACATTTCTGATGACAGAGGACATTAGACAAAGACAGACGGATTACGACTCAGTGAAACTGTTGCTTCTCAAACATTTCTGATGACAGAGGACATTAGACAAAGACAGACGGATTACGACTCAGTGAAACTGTTGCTTCTCAAACATTTCTGATGACAGAGGACATTAGACAAAGACAGACGGATTACGACTCAGTGAAACTGTTGCTTCTCAAACATTTCTGATGACAGAGGACATTAGACAAAGACAGACGGATTACGACTCAGTGAAACTGTTGCTTCTCAAACATTTCTGATGACAGAGGACATTAGACAAAGACAGACGGATTACGACTCAGTGAAACTGTTGCTTCTCAAACATTTCTGATGACAGAGGACATTAGACAAAGACAGACGGATTACGACTCAGTGAAACTGTTGCTTCTCAAACATTTCTGATGACAGAGGACATTAGACAAAGACAGACGGATTACGACTCAGTGAAACTGTTGCTTCTCAAACATTTCTGATGACAGAGGACATTAGACAAAGACAGACGGATTACGACTCAGTGAAACTGTTGCTTCTCAAACATTTCTGATGACAGAGGACATTAGACAAAGACAGACGGATTACGACTCAGTGAAACTGTTGCTTCTCAAACATTTCTGATGACAGAGGACATTAGACAAAGACAGACGGATCACGACTCAGTGAAACTGTTGCTTCTCAAACATTTCTGATGACAGAGGACATTAGACAAAGCCAGACGGATTACGACTCAGTGAAACTGTTGCTTCTCAAACATTTCTGATGACAGAGGACATTAGACAAAGCCAGACGGATTACGACTCAGTGAAACTGTTGCTTCTCAAACATTTCTGATGACAGAGGACATTAGACAAAGCCAGACGGATTACGACTCAGTGAAACTGTTGCTTCTCAAACATTTCTGATGACAGAGGACATTAGACAAAGACAGACGGATTAAGACTCAGTGAAGCTGTTGCTTCTCAAACATTTCTGATGACAGAGGACATTAGACAAAGCCAGAAGGATTACGACTCAGTGAAGCTGTTGCTTCTCAAACATTTCTGATGACAGAGGACATTAGACAAAGACAGACGGATCACGACTCAGTGAAACTGTTGCTTCTCAAACATTTCTGATGACAGAGGACATTAGACAAAGCCAGACGGATTACGACTCAGTGAAACTGTTGCTTCTCAAACATTCCTGATGACAGAGGACATTAGACAAAGACAGACGGATTACGACTCAGTGAAACTGTTGCTTCTCAAACATTTTTGATGACTGAGGACATTAGACAAAGACAGACGGATCACGACTCAGTGAAGCTGTTGCTTCTCAAACATTTCTGATGACAGAGGACATTAGACAAAGCCAGACGGATTACGACTCAGTGAAACTGTTGCTTCTCAAACATTTCTGATGACAGAGGACATTAGACAAAGACAGACGGATTACGACTCAGTGAAACTGTTGCTTCTCAAACATTTCTGATGACAGAGGACATTAGACAAAGCCAGACGGATTACGACTCAGTGAAACTGTTGCTTCTCAAACATTTCTGATGACAGAGGACATTAGACAAAGACAGACGGATCACGACTCAGTGAAACTGTTGCTTCTCAAACATTTCTGATGACTGAGTGTGACGATCTGAGCCTGGACTTTGTCAAATTTCTTATATCATAAACCCGCCCCAGGAAACCCTTGTATAATGACTCTTTTCCCTCCCCTCAAGTTGCCCCGCAGTCGCTCAGCACGAGTGAGTTCCCTTGTGATATCACATTCCTACATCAGTTTGCTCATCCCCAGAGCGTGATATTTGCGGTCAACCCATCCCACAGAACAACCTTGAGGAAATTTATACCGTCACCCCCCTCATTTCTGCCCTGGAGACAGCAAAGCGGAGTAGCGCCCCTTCGTTGTTATTGCATTTCTGTACCAGTTTGCTCACGCAAAAGCGTGAATTTGGATTTTCAAACGAAAAACCTTGAGGGTAGGAGGTCAAACCCGCTACATTGAAAGTGATTGTCATTGGATGGAAAAACATACAACATTTGAATCACCCAATTGAATCATCACCTAATCGTCATCCAACTCGAATAAATATCCTGAACAAGCAAGATTCTGCCTTTTATGATCTGATCACCTGACGGTGGATGCTGGAAGGATCTGGACTAAGAACTTCGTTAGCATGATACATAACTGCATCCTAGGATATTAGCAAGTACATGACTTTTAAGATCTGATCACTTGATTGTGGACGCTTGAAGTGACTAGACTTAGTACTTCACTGGCGTGATACTTAACTTCAACTTCAACTGCTACCTAGAGTACTAGTAAGTACGCAACCATGATTTTGGTATTGCACTTGTATTGTTTATTCGCTATGTCGCAAATATTCGATCGTGTTTGACCTTATTCTAATAATGCCGATATTTACTTTATATTGATATTATTAATTCTATTATTGCTTTTGCCGCGGGCTTCGACATGCCACCATCCCATCATGGGGATGGTAGGTTGTTGTTCCAACTCGCCCATGTCTCTTTTAACGAGAAGACAATATGTATATTCTGGGCCTGTAAATTTAAAGATTGTTATTGATACCATGTCCCATATTTCATTAATTAAAATGTTTGCGTGGTCTAACATTGTCGCGATGCAACATATGCTCCCGCCGACAATGACAAGACTTATATTCCATCCCCAAATTGGATGTATATATGTACAAGCTATGTCCCTTTCCATACATCGATCTGAATTCGTTGCTGTTGGAACGGGACTTACCAGCTTATGGATATTCGCCTGGACACTTACCCATTTTTGTATTATTTTGCCTTTAGCCTGGTTTCTATTACTGGACCGACTTACCTTGAGCTGGAACTAGGGGATTGATCAACATCCTACACCAAACTACCTGACAGCTGGGACTTCGAGATCCAGGGACTCTCACCACCACGATTTATCGCGGGAGAGTCATCTTCCCCTCGCAGACATCCCAAGGACTCTACGACCGGGAACTCCGACTTCGCTACGCCCAGAACAGCACCGAAGGCCGGATCAGGGATACGGTTCTAGAACAGAAGGACTCCCACACTGTGTGATCCACCGAGACCATCACAAAACTATAAAGGCTATGTTTACGAAGAGCGAGCATAGAACTTGAGCACTAGAGCAGTAGTAATGATGATACCGTCTGTATGTTAGGGACACTTGCTTTGTGTTAATATACCTTTCTAATTGGATGAAATCCGTTGGTTGTATATATATTAAGCACCACGAGTGTTTTACGGAGGAAGTTGTAAATATTATTTTGTAATAAATATTTGTAGTTATTTTCACCTTTAGCTAAGACTTCGTTTCAGTCTATACTATATGTATATAGATAGGTGTTATGTCTGTGTGGCAATTTGGCTTAAATAACGAATCCCTAGACAGAGTGCCAAGAGGAGATCTCATACGAGAGATACTCCTCATTAATAAGTCATAAGTCAGATCACCACACCACCTGAAATGGAGTCTTTTTGCTTGACCTCAAATACATCTACGACTCGGTATACTATTGCAATAGTGTAATCCTTACTTAGTATGGGTTGAAATCAGTAGTTGTATTTCTTCAGGAATTAATCTTTTTAATTGCTTTGGTGACCTTGACATTATTTTTCTGTACATTTAATTTTTTTTTTATTTGTATCCCATTTAACTGTACAATTAATTGAATAATGCTACGTCTTCTCACGACAGACGCAAAACAAGTAAAACTCGTTTAAAAATAAGTCCATTCGGAAGAAAAAAAATTGCCCTGCTCTTTATTTACTTTCTGTATTTTGCTTTGATTTGATCGTTTCTAATCAAATAAATGAAATGTCGTCATCTGCACTTTCAAATGAGACATGTTTGCATTATTTCTTGACATTTAATCAATCACGCTATCCCTGTCTTCAAAAACTTTACTAAATGCTTAAGGTTCACAATAAAATTCTACATTTCGAAATAGAAAGTACATCATATATTTGATGTGATTTGAAATTGGCTTCAAACTATAGACCTGACTGTCTAGCAGGGCAAGTCTCTGCCCAAGTACAACACAATTGGTCAATGACCCAACTGGGTGTCAAGGCTTTGTTCAAAGATACATTCTGGAATGTTCCAAGAATTTGGAAAACGTCGAGGCAGCCCGTACTCTTTACAAGACAATGTCACAATCCAACAGAAAAGGAGATCAATGGTGGCGATTTAAACTCGAGCATCAGAGCCTCATAAGAACAGACCGTTGTTCTTCTCACTGCTACTTGAACATCCGCTTGGGGACACCAGCTTCCATCAGAGCATCATAAGAACAGACCGTTGTTCTTCTCACTGCTACTTGAACATATTACATCCGCTTGGGGACACCAGCTTCCATCAGAGCCTCATAAGAACAGACCGTTGTTCTTCTCACTGCTACTTGAACATATTACATCCGCCTGGGGACACCAGCTTCCATCAGAGCCTCATAAGAACAGACCGTTGTTCTTCTCACTGCTACTTGAACATATTACATCCGCCTGGGGACACCAGCTTCCATCAGAGCCTCATAAGAACAGACCGTTGTTCTTCTCACTGCTACTTGAACATATTACATCCGCTTGGGGACACCAGCTTCAATCAGAGCCTCATAAGAAACGACCGTTGTTCTTCTCACTGCTACTTGAACATATTACATCCGCTTGGGGACACCAGCTTCAATCAGAGCCTAATAAGAACAGACCGTTGTTCTTCTCACTGCTACTTGAACATATTACATCCGCTTGGGGACACCAGCTTCCATCAGAGCCTCATAAGAACAGACCGTTGTTCTTCTCACTGCTACTTGAACATATTACATCCGCTTGGGGACACCAGCTTCCATCAGAGCCTCATAAGAACAGACCGTTGTTCTTCTCACTGCTACTTGAACATATTACATCCGCTTGGGGACACCAGCTTCCATCAGAGCCTCATAAGAACAGACCGTTGTTCTTCTCACTGCTACTTGAACATATTACATCCGCCTGGGGACACCAGCTTCCACCAGAGCCTCATAAGAACAGACCGTTGTTCTTCTCACTGCTACTTGAACATATTACATCCGCCTGGGGACACCAGCTTCCACCAGAGCCTCATAAGAACAGACCGTTGTTCTTCTCACTGCTACTTGAACATATTATATCCGTCTGGGGACACCAGCTTCCATCAGAGCCTCATAAGAACAGACCGTTGTTCTTCTCACTGCTACTTGAACATATTACATCCGCTTGGGGACACCAGCTTCCATCAGAGCCTCATAAGAACAGACCAATGTTCTTTTCACTGCTACTTGAACATATTACATCCGCTTGGGGACACCAGCTTCCACCAGAGCCTCATAAGAACAGACCGTTGTTCTTCTCACTGCTACTTTAACATATTACATCCGCCTGGGGATACCACCTTCCATCAGAGCCTCATAAGAACATACCGTTGTTCTTCTCACTGCTACTTGAACATATTACATCAGCCTGGGGATACCACCTTCCATCAGAGCCTCATAAGAACAGACCGTTGTTCTTCTCACTGCTATTTGAACATATTACATCCGCTTGGGGACACAAGCTTCCATCAGAGCCTCATAAGAACAGACCGTTGTTCTTCTCACTTCTACTTGAACATATTACATCCACTTGGGGACACCAGCTTCCATCAGAGCCTCATAAGAACATACCGTTGTTTTTCTCACTGCTACTTGAACATATTACATCCACTTGGGGACACCAGCTTCCATCAGAGCATCATAAGAACAGACCGTTGTTCTTCTCACTGCTACTTGAACATATTACATCCGCTTGGGGACACCAGCTTCCATCAGAGCCTCATAAGAACAGGCCGTTGTTCTTCTCACTGCTACCTGAACATATTACATCCGCCTGTTTTCAAGACAATTTAAAATAATAAAACTGAAGCAGCACGATATGTAACAATTTATACATTTAGATTTTAGAGAAAACTGAAATTATAAACATGAAATAAACAACAATATTTGAATGGTATATTTAAAACTAAAAAATATTTTAATCTTTTAAAAGTTTTATTCCAACGTCAAAACTTGAAATTTGATTTAGCAAATATGTCTGATTTTTATTGTTCTATTTATTAACGAAAATGTTATAAATAAAAGTTCCCATTAGGAACAAGATATTAATGTAGCAACTTTGTAAGCACTAAATTCTAAACAAAAATGAAGCTTTTCAAATAGCTTATATTGTTTAGCAATAACTCTTGCTTAGTTATTTAGTTAACCTTTTTTTTGTTGTTGAATGAACCCGTAAACATATTTTCAAAGTATGTAACTTCACTCGGGTGTTCCCGTCTAAAAAATCGTGAAACCGTCATTGATTTTCTACTAGAATAACGATAATACATGTTGCTTATTTATATCATTGCTCAGTATGTAAATTAATTCTAGTTAAATCAGATAGGTTCAGAAGAGAATGTATAAGACAAGTAAGGGGAAAGCATATTCAAAAGTGTTCCACATATGAACCGTCTCACAGGCGCTGCACAGCAGTTTTAAGTATCCGAGCAGCAAATTTCCCTGTAGTGTGTGTTTGTGTTTCTGGACTGTACAATTTTGCACACAAAAAAAATGATGCTGTAAAACTTTGCACATAACTGTATGATTTTGCACACAAAACAACCAACCTTAGAGGAAACATTGGTCTTATATTGTGCGGTACCCCAGCCTAGGGCTGGGCTCACCGCGGTGTACATAAAAATAACTAACTTTCACCTTGGTGGATAAATGTTTTAAGTTTATTATATGTCACAATAATCAAAATTAAGAGATAAAACCCTGTTTGAACTATTTAGAATTTATTAAATTTAATTATACTGTTAAATAGATTTGACTTATTTTTTTCCAAATCTTTCTATGGTAAGGGTGGTAACCCTAACCTTAACCTAAAGTTTTCTGTGATAAAATTTCTGAGTGCCCTAGATTGAATGGGTTAATGAATGGTACAAAACATTCTTTTAAAATACATCCATCTCTAACTCTATAGTACTAGTGTACCTGTAGGTGGCAACAACCTGCCACAAGAATATGCTATTTATTATTATTATGTAAATATTTTTCGCAGCACATGCACTTACTTCTTTTGATACTTCATAGCCAGTATGTTCATGCATTGATTTGGTCATTTCTAGCCGAGATGGATTTCTCTTGGCAACAAGCTTTATCTTTGCCTGGCATCCCATTTTGAAAGAACTGAATAATATAAAAATTCTCAACGAACTGCCAAAAGTCGAAAAGGCTAATGTAGAGCACGCATGCCATGGCGTCATTTGCTGCTTTATTATAGTTGCAGTGAATTAGGGTTTAGATTAGGTTGAGGGGTCGATCAAGGGTTCAGGTTACGGTTAGGAATAGGCATGGGGATCGATTTAGGGATACATTAAGTCACGGCCATCGATAAAATAGTGGCATTCGTCCTCTACATTTACTGTGGTAATAATTATTGGCTTGGAGAAAGAATTATTACATGACAAGACCAATTAAATGTAAAATTTAACCTATTATTATTACTTTATTACTTACGCTTGTAATGTCCTTTGGTCTGTTGTCGTTGAAGACTTGAACTTGCGTTTAACTCCTTGTTTGCAGCAGTGAATTATATATTCATATTTAAGGTGTTCCAAATTGGGATCTTTCATCTTCTCTGACGATCTTTTAGTGAAACACACATTGTGTTCTTTACAAAAATAATTCAATTCGTCTTCAAAAGACACATAGGTGTCAAAAATGCTGCCAACCTCCATTTTTATAAAAGAAAGCGCGGCAAACTTATCGATTATTAAGCCTCTGGTTCGGATCAAGTTTTTTTTCGACTACTAAGACTTTTGGGTGCGAATAGTCATTGGCGACGATGGGTACTCGGGTACCTATAGCCACTTCGTAGTATTTATTACGATATAATTTTAATAAATGTATAGTTTTGGAATGAAAAAATGCAAAACTTTTTAATGTTAATATACACAGCAGAAATGTGTGTTTTATTAACAATTTAACCAGCAATCAATTGTATTAAATAATGTTACTTTTAAGAAGGGAAAATACAGTATTTGTTTTGTCACTCGCGGTTATTAAATTTAAAGAAACCTAAGTGTTTTGGAGAAATAAGCTATTCGCGCTATGACCTCATTTCGTGATTATTTAGAACAAATTAATTAAACATTTTATTTCGCAATGTTAACAACGCACTTAAATACGCACTAAAAACGACTGATGCTTGGGTTTTCCCGATAAATGTGATTACAGTGGAATTCTTTGATCATGATTTTATTTTTTTTATTTTTTAAAACTTTCAAACACATATAAAATGCTTAAAATAGTTCGTTAGTTGATACTTTAAATGTATTCGTATTTTATAATAATAATCCTTAAACGTTTTCCTTAAAATTAAGCGCATTTAAAATATTTTTTGCGCATTTGAATTTATTCGATTTCCTTAAAATAATAGAAAATAACTATGAATGTTTTTAAGAATCCGAACGTACTAAAAAAAAATATCTCCCTTTTTGCGTTATGTGAACCTAGCTAATTCTTATATATCTATCCCTAGGCTTAATACTCCTACATGAATTTATCTTGACCAAACTTTGTACATATACACTTGATTATCCATATTCAAATACTGAGGGGTACTAAACTCATAATATCAATTCCTCTGGGGCCGGGTATCCCAATCGGGATCGGCAACCCAATGGGAAGGGCCTCCCAATGCCACTCGGATCGGAATACCGATATGATCGCGATCCCTCCGGAAATGGGGTCCAGAGGTATCGGGAGGCAGTTCCAGGCCACGCCCGGTATATTGGCGAGTTGAATTATACAACAGATGCACTGCATTGTATCAATAGGTTATTCAGCTGATGTCTCGTACCAACTAAGCATTGGCTTATAAAACATATCGGTATGTAGTTTTCAACTAATCGTTGACTTATCAAACATACGTAGTGGTCAACAAAGCATAAGCTCATCAAACATGTGTGCCGTAGTGGTAAACCAATCATTGCCTTGTCAAAAATATGTCATGGTCGACATACCCCTTGCTTACCAAGCAGACATCTTGTATTAACCAATCTTTGGTTAAACAAACGGAAATAGGTAAAAATCGTATCATCTGCTTATCATCATTCCCATTGTTGTCCTCTCAGATACGACTTAAAAGCTGAATTTTAGTGGGGGTTTTTTTGGTTTTTTTGGTTTTTACTGTTGTTGGTTGCTGAGGAAGGCTTTTTGCCGACTCGCTCAAAGTTTTATTTCAACCCCCCCACCCCCCACCCCCCCCCGGTTTTCTATTTATTATGTTTCTTTCCTGTTCTTACACCCCACCTTAATGCAATTTATTTCACCCCCCCCCCCCCCCCCCCCCCCCCGGTTTTCTATTTATTATGTTTCTTTCCTGTTCTTACACCCCACCTTAATGCAGTTCCCCCCCCCCAACTCCAAAAAAAAAAATAGAATTCTCCTCAACAGAAGAGGTCAACAAATTATCGCTCTATTCAACAGACCACGGTCAGTGGTTAGTGAGATATCTCACCGAGCTTTGTTCTGGTTTAGACTCTGGCTTGCGTTTAGTTTCAGTCTGCTCCAAATCAATACCTTGTAAAGATGTACAAACAGCTAATGGTGTATTGAATTCTGAAATGAACAACAGTAGTTCTAGGTACAATTATATTTATGACTGCTTGGCGCAGTTAACAACGTTTAATGTGAACTTGAGCAAATTGTTTTGAGTAGGGGATCAATCGTTTGTGCTCGTTGTACAAGTAGGAACATAGAGACTCGTGCTTACCGTGTCCGGTTATTTTGAGACAATACCCGGTGGATACGAGTGCCTGTCCAGAGATTACATTTGAGTAATTATATGTAATAAAAGAAAAAAAAAACAAGCTAATTACATTGAATCTTTTTCCTAAAAATTCAACCTTTTATTAAATTTAATAAAATGCTAGCACTTGTTTTTGAAAGTAAATTGATCTTCATGGAAATGAAATAATCAGCTTACAGGCATTCAACAGTCACCGATATAAACAATACACTCATTTGGACCTGACAGTGTAATGTGTAGGGAATAATTTGTAGCACTCGCAAGTCTTTACAATACAAACATATTTATTGAAATTCATACAAAAGGTAAACATCTACCATTGCTTATGTTTGAGATCATGGACGATCAAGCCAAGCCCTAACACCTGCCGTTGTCACAAGGCAGTCAAAGTTTGGTCTCCAGAGGCGTACCTCAGATGTTGATCAGGCAATGTCTTAACACCTGCCGTTGTCACATGGCTGTCACAGTTTGGTCTCCAGAGGCGTACCTCAGATGTTGATCAACCAATGTCTTAACACATGCCGTTGTCACAAGGCAGTCAAAGTTTGATCTCCAGGGGCGTACCTCAGATGTTGATCAAACAAAGCTTTAACAAATGCCGTTGTCAAAAGGCAGTAAAAGTTTGGTCTCCAGAGGCGTACCTCACAAGTTGATCAAACAATGTCTTAACACCTGCCGTTGTCACAAGGCAGTCAAAAATTGGTCTCCAGAGGCGGACCTCAGATGTTGATAAAAATAACCTTAACACATGCTGTTGTCACAAGGCAGTAAAAAATTGGTCTCCAGAGGCGTACCTAAGATGTTAATCAAGCAATGTCTTAACACCTGCCGTTGTCTCAAGGCAGTCAAAGTTTGGTCTCCAGAGGCGTACCTCACAAGTTGATCAAGCAATGTCTTAACACCTGTCATTGTCACAAGGCAGTCCAAGTTTGGTCTCCAGAGGTGTATTTCAGATAATGATCAAATAACGCCTCAACACATGCCGTTGTCACAAGGCAGTCAAAGTTTGGTCTCCAGAGGCGTACCTCACAAGTTGATCAAGCAATGTCTTAACACCTGCAGTTGTCACAAGGCAGTCTAAGTTTGGTCTTCAGAGGCATACCTCAGATGTTGATCAAACAAAGCCTTACCACATGCCGTTGTCACAAGGCAGTCTAAGTGTGGTCTCCAGAGGCGTACCTCAGATGTTGATCAAACAAAGCTTTAACACATGCCTTTGTCACAAGGCAGTCAAAGTTTGGTCTCCAGAGGCATATTTCAGATAATGATCAAACAACGCCTCAACACATGCCGTTGTCACAAGGCAGTCAAAGTTTGGTCTCCAGAGGCGTACCTCACAAGTTGATCAAGCGATGTCTTAACACCTGCCGTTGTCACAAGGCAGTCAAAGTTTGATCTCCAGAGGCGTAACTCAGATGATGATTAAGCAAACCCTTAACACATGTCGTTGTCACAAGGCAGTCAAAGTTTGGTCTTCAGAGGCGTACCTCAGATGTTGATCAAACAATGCCTTAACACATGCTGTTATCACAAGGCAGTCAAAGTTTTGTCTCCAGAGGCGTACCTCAGATGATGATCAAGCAATGTCTTAACACCTGCCGTTGTCACAAGGCCATGGAAGTTTGGTCTCCAGAGGCGTACCTTAGTTGTTGATCATGCAATGTCTTAACACATGGCGTTGTCACAAGGCAGTCAAAGTTTCGTCTCCAGAGGCGTACCTCAGATGTTGATCAAACTATGCCTTAACACATGCTGTTGTCACAAGACAGTCAAATTTTGGTCTCCAGAGGCGTACCTCAGATGTTGATCAAGCAATGTCTTAACACATGTCGTTTTCACAAGGCAGTCAAAGTTTCGTCTCCAGGGGCGTACCTCAGATGATGATTAAGCAAAGCCTTAACACATGTCGTTGTCACAAGACAGTCAAAGTTTGGTCTCCAGAGGCGTACCTCAGATGATGATTAAGCAAAGCCTTAACACATGTCGTTGTCACAAGACAGTCAAAGTTTGGTCTCCTGAGGCGTACCTCAGATGTTGATCAAACAATGCTTTAACACATGCTGTTGTCACAAGGCAGTTAAAGTTTGGTCTCTAAAAGGCGTACCTCAGATTTCGATCAAGCAAAGCCTTAACACATGCCTTTGTCACAAGGCAGTCTAAGTTTGGTCTTCAGAGGCGTACCTCAGATCTTGATTAAGCAAAGCCTTAACACATGTCGTTGTCACAAGGCAGTCAAACTTTGGTCTTCAGAGGCATACCTCAGGTGTTGATCAAATAAAGCCTTACCACATGCTGTTGTCACAAGGCAGTCTAAGTGTGGTCTCCAGAGGCGTACCTCAGATGTTGATCAAACAAAGCTTTAACACATGCCTTTGTCACAAGGCAGACAAAGTTTGGTCTCCAGAGGCGTATTTTAGATAATGATCAAACAACGCCTCAACACATGCCATTGTCACAAGGCAGTCAAAGTTTGGTCTCTAGAGGCGTACCTCACTAGTTGATCAAGCAATGTCTTAACACCTGCCGTTGTCACAAGGCAGTCAAAGTTTGATCTCCAGAGGCGTAACTCAGATGATGATTAAGCAAAGCCTTAACACATGTCATTGTCACAAGGCAGTCAAAGTTTGGTCTCCAGAGGCGTACTTCAGATGTTGATCAAACAATGCCTTAACACATGCTGTTGTCACAAGGCAGTCAAAGTTTGGTTTCCAGAGGCGTACCTCAGATGATGATCAAGCAATGTCTTAATACCTGCCGTTGTCACAAGGCAGTCAAAGTTTCGCCTCCAGAGGCGTACCTTAGATGTTGATCAAGCAATGTCTTAACACATGCTGTTGTCACAAGACAGTCAAATTTTGGTCTCCAGAGGCGTACCTCAGATGTTCATCAAGCAATGTCTTAACACATGTCGTTGTTACAAGACAGTCAAAGTTTGGTCTCCAGAGGCGTACCTCAGATGTTGATCAAGCAATGTCTTAACACATGCTGTTGTCACAAGACAGTCAAAGTTTGGTCTCCAGAGGCGTACCTCAGATGTTGATCAAGCAATGTCTTAACACATGTCATTGTCACAAGGCAGTCAAAGTTTGGTCTCCAGAGGCGTACCTCAGATTTCGATCAAGCAAAGCCTTAACACATGCTGTTGTCACAAGACAGTCAAAGTTTGGTCTCCAGAGGCGTACCTCAGATGTTCATCAAGCAATGTCTTAACACCTGCCGTTGTCATAAGGCAGTCAAAGTTTGGTCTCCAGAGGCGTAACTCAGATGTTGATCAAGCAATGTCTTAACACATGTCGTTGTCACAAGGCAGTCAAAGTTTCGTCTCCAGAGGCGTACCTCAGATGTTGATCAAACAATGCCTTAACACATGCTGTTGTCACAAGACAGTCAAATTTTGGTCTACAGAGGCGTACCTCAGATGTTTATCAGACAATACCTTAACACATGTCGTTGTCACAAGGCAGTCAAAGTTTCGTCTCCAGAGGCGTAACTAAGGTCTTGGTAAGAGAGAACAGTCTAGTGCTGGCATTTTGGTTTATATATGGTTCTAACCTCACAAATATCAATTTGTTTGCAGGCGGGCGAATGCTGGGAGTGTTTGACCAGGCATTATTTAGGTCAAGTTCTACCAGAAGTATTCCCTCCCTACCCCACCCACCAAATAGATGTATAACTGTATACTTAGCTTTGAGTTCGATTCAAACGTTCTTTAATATTACCACTGCTAATAAATATATGATTTATGTTGTTTCACATTTGTACCGCTCAAACCATTTCACTGAGTTTCACTATAATTCCTATTGATCTAGCTGCCATCGAAATCTGACATTCTCCCAAAAGCCTGCCTTCGATGATTCCTGTCTTAGGATAAGTTTACGTCTTGCTGTCTTACCCTAACGTTTTCTGTTTACTTAGTTGTTCCACTAATGATATAACTTGTCGTGCATGGAAGTGCCCGAGATGTTCAGCATTGTGACACGTCACGTTAATACAAGTACATTCACAACCCAATCACCCACCCACTTCCAACGCCATCTCCTCACGAGGTCCCTTAGGCAGATGACCGTTGACGTTAGGTCAGTCTGACACTGCAGATATCAGTCAAATATTCTGGATGCATCCCTAGCCTAGGAGTACCACCGCTAAAGCATGATACTCAGACGACTAAGAACACACCACAAACAGCTGCTACATAAAATCTGGATAGACCATTTATGGGATGCAGATCTGACAATGGTTTAATCAATCATTTAAATAATTAAAACAAACTCATTAAAAAACAAAACAAATTATAATTGTGTTTTTACAGATCTAAGTGTGGTAGCTAGATTTAGAGACGCTCTAAATCAGTTGTCCTCACATTGTGCGGTACAACCCCCAGTTGTGGGATAGTCCTGGGGCGTTGGAAGGCCTGGGAAATTTTCAGGGTCGCTGTGACACTAAAAAGGGGACGCTGGTGAATTATATGAAAAATGCGTTTCTTAATTTAAATTAAATTTAAAAGAAAAAAAATTACTGTCATTAATTCTGTAACGGAATAAGTTTGAAGCATTGACAACCTATGATGGTATGTGCAACAGATAACCAATGATGTTATGAGCAACAGATAACCAATGATGTTATGTGCAACAGACAACCAATGATGTTATGTGCAACAGACAACCAATGATGTTATGTGCAACAGACAACCAATGATGTTATGTGCAACAGACAACCAATGATGTCATGTGCAACAGACAACAAAGAGAGACAAAATCTTCTTGACTCTATCTTATGGTACATAGGTCAATAACAACAAACCAGATCTTCTTGACTCTATCTTATGGTACATAGGCCAATAACACCAAACCAGATCTTCTTGACTCTATCTTATGGTACATAGGCCAATAACACCAAACCATATTTTTAAGCTTTTCATCATGATCTGACAGTATAAAATCGTGTTAACTTGACTTACAAATGAAACAAATGTTTTCAATCAAATATATAGGTGGATTTTGTTCATTGTGTCATATAACATGCAATGTTAATTGGCTTTTGTTCATCGTGTCATATAACATTGCAATGTTAATTGGCTTTTGTTGATCGTGTCATATAACATTGCAATGTTACTTGGCTTTTGTTCATCGTGTCATATAACATTGACTTGTTAATTGGCTTTTGTTCATCGTGTCATATAACATTGCAATGTTACTTGGCTTTTGTTCATCGTGTCATATAACATTGCAATGTTACTTGGCTTTTGTTCATCGTGTCATATAACATTGCAATGTTACTTGGCTTTTGTTCATCGTGTCATATAACATTGCAATGTTACTTGGCTTTTGTTCATCGTGTCATATAGCATTGACTTGTTAATTTGCTTTTGTTCATCGTGTCATATAACATTGCAATGTTAATTGGCTTTTGTTCATCGTGTCATATAACATTGCAATGTTAATTGGCTTTTGTTCATCGTGTCATATAACATTGAAATAAAATGAATAAAACAGAGTTGTGTTAAACCTGGAAAATAAACGCAACAAAACAGCGAACGTGTCGGCAGAAAGCTTTCGTCAGCGAACAAAACAACAGAAAATACAGTATAAAAATAAAAAATAGAAATAGCACTTAGCTGGTAAGTAGTATCTTCTATTGCTGCCCACAGATACTACTTACCCTACCCTGTTTTACTCATTTTATTTTGTACTAACCTGATTGCAGTCTCTCCCCTTATTACCCCATATAACATTGCACTGTTAATTGTTACATTGAGACAGTCACAAGCATGATGGTGGGAGATTGTCTAGATAAACTATTAGAGATGTTAAAGATCCATATGCACAAATCTGAGAACATTGAAAATTAAAAAATTAGATGTATAGGAATCCAAAATCAACACAGCTTGCCTAACAAATGAATAAATGGACTTGACACACACTGACAAAGTGTTTACAATATAGAAGTTCGGACCAAGAAAGGAAAAACTTATTTAGGAAGAAGTGGAATAGGAAGGTCAGTACTTTAAATAAAGATGTGGAATAGGAAGGTCAGTACTTTAAATAAAGATGGGGAATAGGAAGGTCAGTACTTTAAATAAAGATGTGGATAAGGAGGGTCAGTACTTTAAATAAAGATGTGGAATAGGAAGGTCAGTACTTTAAAAAAAGATGTGGAATAGGAAGGTCAGTACTTTAAATAAAGATGTGGATAAGGAGGGTCAGTACTTTAAATAAAGATGTGGAATATGAGGGTCAGTACTTTAAATAAAGATGTGGAATAGGAGAGTCAGTACTTTAAATAAAGATGTGGAATAGGAGGGTCAATACTTTAAATAAAGATGTGGAATAGGAGAGTCAGTACTTTAAAATAAAGATGTGGAATAGGAAGGTCAATACTTTAAATAAAGCTTCATGTCTAAACGACACGAACCTGTTCACCAACGCACTTCTTAGAACAATTACAAAAGGCCCAAAACTCAGCTGCTAGGCGAATTCTAAAGGCAACAAAAAAACGTGATCACTTCCGACCACCACCACATTCATTTTATTGTCTCCCTTGTACAAGCACGGATTGACTACAAACTCTCTGTTCTCTGCCACAAACTTTTCTCCAATTTCTACCCTTCCTATCTAACCAAACTTTTCTCCAATTTCTACCCTTCCTATCTAACCAAACTTCTCAACTGTCTATTCACCCCTTCGTCAGCTTCGCTCCTCCGCAGACGCACGCTTTCTTTCTGTCCCAAAGACTCGAAGAAACATACGGTGAATGATCTTTCTCTTTCTGTGCCTCTAAACATTGGAACTCTCATCCATTACACATCCGCAATAGAACGAACATCACAGCCTTCAAACTGCACTCAAAACACATCTCTTTAATCTCTACTCTCCTGACTGATTCATACCTCTGAACGAACAACGATGCTGCTGGGTGTCGTCCATGGCTTGACTGAGTGTCGTCCATGGCTTGACTGGGTGTCGTCCATGGCTTAACATGTATATAGTTTTAAATATACATTTGTTTTGTTTTACTTAATTTCTGTATGCTAATTAATTATTTTTAAGTTTTTGATCATGTTTGTTAAGTTATATGTACAGCGTGGTGAGCCCAGACCTAGGCTGGTGTACCTTGTCAGGTAAAACCACTTCTAATAATCATAATAATACTTAACAGAAAACCATTGCTTTGTTGGAGCATCATCACGTGACTAGCTGAAACATTGGTTAGTGATGTTTTTTTTTTTTTAAACTTATCTGTATAATTGGCCGTGTCATTTAACGACAAAAGCTGGTTGTTAAAAACTTATCTGTATAATTGGCCGTGTCATTTAACGACATAAGCTGGTTGTTAAAAACGTATCTGTATAATTGGCCGTGTCATTTAACGACAAAAGCTGGTTGTTAAAAACGTATCTGTATAATTGGCCGTGTCATTTAACGACAAAAGCTGGTTGTTAAAAACTTATCTGTATAATTGGCCGTGTCATTTAACGACAAAAGCGGGTTGTTAAAAACTTATCTGTATAATTGGCCGTGTCATTTAACGACAAAAGCTGGTTGTTAAAAACGTATCTGTATAATTGGCCGTGTCATTTAACGACAAAAGCTGGTTGTTAAAAACGTATCTGTATAATTGGCCGTGTCATTTAACGACAAAAGCTGGTTGTTAAAAACGTATCTGTATAATTGGCCGAGTCATTCAACGACAAAAGCTGGTTGTTAAAAACTTATCTGTATAATTGGCCGTGTCATTTAACGACAAAAGCTGGTTGTTAAAAACTTATCTGTATAATTGGCCGTGTCATTTAACGACAAAAGCTGGTTGTTAAAAACTTATCTGTATAATTGGCCGTGTCATTTAACTACAAAAGCTGGTTGTTAAAAACGTATCTGTATAATTGGCCGTGTCATTCAACGACAAAAGCTGGTTGTTAAAAACGTATCTGTATAATTGGCCGTGTCATTTAACGACAAAAGCTGGTTGTTAAAAACTTATCTGTATAATTGGCCGTGTCATTTAACGACAAAAGCTGGTTGTTAAAAAAAAAATACTGATAATAAAAAATAATTGACCGTCATTGATGAAGCTACTCCAAGTCCTTCCAGCTACTCCTAGTCAATCCAGCTACCCCCAGTCATACCAGCTTCTTCCAATAGCTCTAGCTACTCCCAGTCAACTTAACTTCTAACAATACATCTGTGTAAATGAGATAGACTTTGTCACACCCAAAACCAAAATCTCTATGTTTATGAGATTGCAAGGTATGGTGACGCCAGCTGAAGTCTTTGTACATGAGTACAACAACAAACACAATAAACTACAAGCATATCATGACATCAACAACATGAGTACAACAACAACAACATTACTACAAGCATAGCACGACATCAACAACATGAGTACAACAACAACAACACTACAAGCATAGCACGACATCAACAACATGAGTACAGCAACAAAAACAACACAACAAGCACAACATGACATCAACAACATGAGTACAACAACAATAACACTACAAGCAGAACACAACGTCAACAAAATCAGTACAATAACAACAACACTATAAGCAGAGCACGACATCAACAACATCAGTACAACAACAACACTACAAGCAGAGCATGACATCAACAACATGAGTACAACAACAACAACAACGACTCTACAAGCAGAGCACGACATCAACAACATGAGTACAACAACAACACTACAAGCAGAGCATGACATCAACAACATGAGTACAACAACAACAACACTAAAAGCAGAGCATTACATTAACAACATGAGTACAACAACAACACTACAAGCAGAGCATGACATAAACAACATGAGTACAACAACAACAACAACACTACAAGCAGAGCATGACATCAACAACATGAGTACAACAACAACAACAACACTACAAGCAGAGCATGCCATCAACAACATGAGTACAACAACAACAACAACACTACAAGCAGAGCATGACATCAACAACATGAGTACAACAACAACAACAACAACACTACATGCAGAGCACGACATTAACAACATGAGTACAACAACAAACAACAACACTACAAGCAGAGCATGACATCAACAACATGAGTACAACAACAACAACAACACTACAAGCAGAGCATGACATCGACAACATGAGTACAACAACAACAATAACACTACAAGCAGAGCATGACATCAACAACATGAGTACAACAACAACAATAACACTACAAGCAGAGCATGACATCAACAACATGAGAACAACAACAACAATAACACTACAAGCAGAGCATGACATCAACAACATGAGTGCAACAACAACAACAACACTACAAGCAGAGCATGACATCAACAACATGAGTACAACAACAACACTACAAGCAGAGCACGACATCAACAACATGAGTACAACAACAACAATAACACTACAAGCAGAGCATGACATCAACAACATGAGTACAACAACAACAATAACACTACAAGCAGAGCATGACATCAACAACATGAGTACAACAACCACAATAACACTACAAGCAGAGCATGACATCAACAACATGAGTACAACAACAACAATAACACTACAAGCAGAGCATGACATCAACAACATGAGTACAACAACAACACTACAAGCAGAGCACGACATCAACAACATGTGTACAACAACAACAATAACACTACAAGCAGAGCATGACATCAAAAACATGAGTACAACAACAACAATAACACTACAAGCAGAGCATGACATAAGCAACTTGAGTACAACAACAGCAATAACACTACAATAACACTACAAGCAGAGCATGACATCAAAAACATGAGTACAACAACAACAATAACACTACAAGCAGAGCATGACATAAGCAACTTGAGTACAACAACAGCAATAACACTACAAGCAGAGCATGACATAAGCAACTTGAGTACAACAACAGCAATAACACTACAAGCAGAGCATGACATAAGCAACGTGAGTACAACAACAACAATAACACTACAAGCAGAGCATGACATCAAAAACATGAGTACAACAACAACAATAACACTACAAGCAGAGCATGACATAAGCAACTTGAGTACAACAACAGCAATAACACTACAAGCAGAGCATGACATCAACAACATGAGTACAACAACAACTATAACACCACAAGCAGAGCATGACATCAACAACATGAGTACAACAACAACAATAACACTACAAGCAGAACATGACATAAGCAACTTGAGTACAACAACAACACTACAAGCAGAGCACGACATCAACAACATGAGTACAACAACAACAATAACACTACAAGCAGAGCATGACATAAGCAACTTGAGTAGAACAACAACAATAACACTACAAGCAGAGCACGACATCAACAACATGAGTACAACAACAACAATAACACTTTAAGCAGAGCATGACATCAACAACATGAGTACAACAACAACAATAACACTACAAGCAGAGCACGACATCAACAACATGAGTACAACAACAACAATAACACTACAAGCAGAGCAAGACATCAACAACATGAGTACAACAACAACAATAACACTACAAGCAGAGCATGACATCAACAACATGAGTACAACAACAACAATAACACTACAAGCAGAGCATGACATCAACAACATGAGTACAACAACAACAATAACACTACAAGCAGAGCATGACATCAACAACATGAGTACAACAACAACAATAACACTACAAGCAGAGCATGACATCAACAACATGAGTACAACAACAACAATAACACTACAAGCAGAGCATGACATCAACAACATGAGTACAACAACAACAATAACACTACAAGCAGAGCATGACATCAACAACATGAGTACAACAACAACAATAACACTACAAGCAGAGCATGACATCAACAACATGAGTACAACAACAACAATAACACTACAAGCAGAGCATGACATCAACAACATGAGTACAACAACAACAATAACACTACAAGCAGAGCATGACATCAACAACATGAGTACAACAACAACAATAACACTACAAGCAGAGCATGACATCAACAACATGAGTACAACAACAACAATAACACTACAAGCAGAGCATGACATCAACAACATGAGTACAACAACAACAATAACACTACAAGCAGAGCATGACATCAACAACATGAGTACAACAACAACAATAACACTACAAGCAGAGCATGACATCAACAACATGAGTACAACAACAACAATAACACTACAAGCAGAGCATGACATCAACAACATGAGTACAACAACAACAATAACACTACAAGCAGAGCATGACATCAACAACATGAGTACAACAACAACAATAACACTACAAGCAGAGCATGACATCAACAACATGAGTACAACAACAACAATAACACTACAAGCAGAGCATGACATCAACAACATGAGTACAACAACAACAATAACACTACAAGCAGAGCATGACATCAACAACATGAGTACAACAACAACAATAACACTACAAGCAGAGCATGACATCAACAACATGAGTACAACAACAACAATAACACTACAAGCAGAGCATGACATCAACAACATGAGTACAACAACAACAATAACACTACAAGCAGAGCATGACATCAACAACATGAGTACAACAACAACAATAACACTACAAGCAGAGCATGACATCAACAACATGAGTACAACAACAACAATAACACTACAAGCAGAGCATGACATCAACAACATGAGTACAACAACAACAATAACACTACAAGCAGAGCATGACATCAACAACATGAGTACAACAACAACAATAACACTACAAGCAGAGCATGACATCAACAACATGAGTACAACAACAACAATAACACTACAAGCAGAGCATGACATCAACAACATGAGTACAACAACAACAATAACACTACAAGCAGAGCATGACATCAACAACATGAGTACAACAACAACAATAACACTACAAGCAGAGCATGACATCAACAACATGAGTACAACAACAACAATAACACTACAAGCAGAGCATGACATCAACAACATGAGTACAACAACAACAATAACACTACAAGCAGAGCATGACATCAACAACATGAGTACAACAACAACAATAACACTACAAGCAGAGCATGACATCAACAACATGAGTACAACAACAACAATAACACTACAAGCAGAGCATGACATCAACAACATGAGTACAACAACAACAATAACACTACAAGCAGAGCATGACATCAACAACATGAGTACAACAACAACAATAACACTACAAGCAGAGCATGACATAAGCAACTTGAGTACAACAACAACACTACAAGCAGAGCATGACCCCACAACATGAGTACAACAACAACAACAACAACAACAACAAGCAAGCAGAGCACGACATCAACAACATGAGTACAACAACCACAATAACACTACAAGCAGAGCATGACATCAACAACATTCGTACAACAACAACAATAACACTACAAGCAGAGCATGACATCAACAACATGAATACAACAACAACAACAACTTTACAAGCAGAGCGTGACATCAACAACATGAGTACAACAACAACAATAACACTACAAGCAGAGCATGACATCAACAACATGAGAACAACAACCACAATAACACTACAAGCAGAGCATGACATCAACAACATTCGTACAACAACAACAATAACACTACAAGCAGAGCATGACATCAACAACATGAATACAACAACAACAACAACTTTACAAGCAGAGCGTGACATCAACAACATGAGTACAACAACAACAATAACACTACAAGCAGAGCATGACATCAACAACATGAGTACAACAAAAACAATAACACTACAAGCAGAGCATGACATCAACAACATGAGTACAACAACAACAATAACACTACAAGCAGAGCATGACATAAGCAACTTGAGTAGAACAACAACAATAACACTACAAGCAGAGCACGACATCAACAACATGAGTACAACAACAACAATAACACTTTAAGCAGAGCATGACATCAACAACATGAGTACAACAACAACAATAACACTACAAGCAGAGCACGACATCAACAACATGAGTACAACAACAACAATAACACTACAAGCAGAGCAAGACATCAACAACATGAGTACAACAACAACACTACAAGCAGAGCACGACATTAACAACATGAGTACAACAAAAACAATAACACTACAAGCAGAGCATGACATCAACAACATGAGTAAAACAACAACAATAACACTACAAGCAGAGCATGACATCAACAACATGAGTAAAACAACAACAATAACACTACAAGCAGAGCATGACATCAACAACATGAGAACAACAACCACAATAACACTACAAGCAGAGCATGACATCAACAACATTCGTACAACAACAACAATAACACTACAAGCAGAGCATGACATCAACAACATGAGTACAACAACAACAATAACACTACAAGCAGAGCATGACATCAACAACATGAGTACAACAACAACAATAACACTACAAGCAGAGCATGACATCAACAACATGAGTACAACAACAACAATAACACTACAAGCAGAGCATGACATCAACAACATGAGTACAACAACAACAATAACACTACAAGCAGAGCATGACATCAACAACATGAGTACAACAACAACAATAACACTACAAGCAGAGCATGACATCAACAACATGAGTACAACAACAACAATAACACTACAAGCAGAGCATGACATCAACAACATGAGTACAACAACAACAATAACACTACAAGCAGAGCATGACATCAACAACATGAGTACAACAACAACAATAACACTACAAGCAGAGCATGACATCAACAACATGAGTACAACAACAACAATAACACTACAAGCAGAGCATGACATCAACAACATGAGTACAACAACAACAATAACACTACAAGCAGAGCATGACATCAACAACATGAGTACAACAACAACAATAACACTACAAGCAGAGCATGACATCAACAACATGAGTACAACAACAACAATAACACTACAAGCAGAGCATGACATCAACAACATGAGTACAACAACAACAATAACACTACAAGCAGAGCATGACATCAACAACATGAGTACAACAACAACAATAACACTACAAGCAGAGCATGACATCAACAACATGAGTACAACAACAACAATAACACTACAAGCAGAGCATGACATCAACAACATGAGTACAACAACAACAATAACACTACAAGCAGAGCATGACATCAACAACATGAGTACAACAACAACAATAACACTACAAGCAGAGCATGACATCAACAACATGAGTACAACAACAACAATAACACTACAAGCAGAGCATGACATCAACAACATGAGTACAACAACAACAATAACACTACAAGCAGAGCATGACATCAACAACATGAGTACAACAACAACAATAACACTACAAGCAGAGCACGACATCAACAACATGAGTACAACAACAACAACAACACTACAAGCAGAGCACGACATCAACAACATGAGTACAACAACAACAATAACACTACAAGCAGAGCATGACATAAGCAACTTGAGTACAACAACAACAATAACACTACAAGCAGAGCACGACATCAACAATATGAGTACAACAACAACAACAACACTACAACCAGAGCATGACATCAACAACATGAGTACAACAACAACACTACAAGCAGAGCACGACATCAACAACATGAGTACAACAACAACAATAACACTACAAGCAGAGCACGACATCAACAACATGAGTACAACAACAACAATAACACTACAAGCAGAGCAAGACATCAATAACATGAGTACAACAACAACAATAACACTACAAGCAGAGCATGACATCAACAACATGAGTACAACAACAACAATAACACTACAAGCAGAGCAAGACATCAACAACATGAGTACAACAACAACAATAACACTACAAGCAGAGCATGACATCAACAACATGAGTACAACAACAACAATAACACTACAAGCAGAGCATGACATCAACAACATGAGTACAACAACAACAATAACACTACAAGCAGAGCATGACATCAACAACATGAGTACAACAACAACAATAACACTACAAGCAGAGCATGACATCAACAACATGAGTACAACAACAACAATAACACTACAAGCAGAGCATGACATCAACAACATGAGTACAACAACAACAATAACACTACAAGCAGAGCATGACATCAACAACATGAGTACAACAACAACAATAACACTACAAGCAGAGCATGACATCAACAACATGAGTACAACAACAACAATAACACTACAAGCAGAGCATGACATCAACAACATGAGTACAACAACAACAATAACACTACAAGCAGAGCATGACATCAACAACATGAGTACAACAACAACAATAACACTACAAGCAGAGCATGACATCAACAACATGAGTACAACAACAACAATAACACTACAAGCAGAGCATGACATCAACAACATGAGTACAACAACAACAATAACACTACAAGCAGAGCATGACATCAACAACATGAGTACAACAACAACAATAACACTACAAGCAGAGCATGACATCAACAACATGAGTACAACAACAACAATAACACTACAAGCAGAGCATGACATCAACAACATGAGTACAACAACAACAATAACACTACAAGCAGAGCATGACATCAACAACATGAGTACAACAACAACAATAACACTACAAGCAGAGCATGACATCAACAACATGAGTACAACAACAACAATAACACTACAAGCAGAGCATGACATCAACAACATGAGTACAACAACAACAATAACACTACAAGCAGAGCATGACATCAACAACATGAGTACAACAACAACAATAACACTACAAGCAGAGCATGACATCAACAACATGAATACAACAACAACAACAACTTTACAAGCAGAGCGTGACATCAACAACATGAGTACAACAACAACAATAACACTACAAGCAGAGCATGACATCAACAACATGAGTACAACAAAAACAATAACACTACAAGCAGAGCATGACATCAACAACATGAGTACAACAACAACAATAACACTACAAGCAGAGCATGACCTCAACAACATGAGTAAAACAACAACAACAACACTACAAGCAGAGCATGACATCAACAACATGAGTGCAACAACAACAACAACACTACAAGCAGAGCATGACCTCAACAACATGAGTAAAACAACAACAACAACACTACAAGCAGAGCATGACATCAACAACATGAGTACAACAACAACACTACAAGCAGAGCACGACATCAACAACATGAGTACAACAACAACAATAACACTACAAGCAGAGCATGACATCAACAACATGAATACAACAACAACAATAACACTACAAGCAGAGCATGACATCAACACCATGAGTACAACAACCACAATAACACTACAAGCAGAACATGACATCAACAACATGAGTACAACAACAACAATAACACTACAAGCAGAGCATGACATCAACAACATGAGTACAACAACAACAGTACAAGCAGAGCACGACATCAACAACATGTGTACAACAACAACAATAACACTACAAGCAGAGCATGACATAAGCAACGTGAGTACAACAACAACAATAACACTACAAGCAGAGCATGACATCAACAACATGAGTGCAACAACAACAATAACACTACAAGCAGAGCATGACATAAGCAACTTGAGTACAACAACAACAATAACACTACAAGCAGAGCAAGACATCAACAACATGAGTACAACAACAACTATAACACTACAAGCAGAGCATGACATCAACAACATGAGTACAACAACAACAATAACACTACAAGCAGAGCATGACATAAGCAAGTTGAGTACAACAACAACACTACAAGCAGAGCATGACATAAGCAACTTGAGTACAACAACAACACTACAAGCAGAGCAAGACATCAACAACATGAGTACAACAACAACAATAACACTACAAGCAGAGCATGACATCAACAACATGAGTACAACAACAACAATAACACTACAAGCAGAGCATGACATCAACAACATGAGTACAACAACAACAATAACACTACAAGCAGAGCATGACATCAACAACATGAGTACAACAACAACAATAACACTACAAGCAGAGCATGACATCAACAACATGAGTACAACAACAACAATAACACTACAAGCAGAGCATGACATCAACAACATGAGTACAACAACAACAATAACACTACAAGCAGAGCATGACATCAACAACATGAGTACAACAACAACAATAACACTACAAGCAGAGCATGACATCAACAACATGAGTACAACAACAACAATAACACTACAAGCAGAGCATGACATCAACAACATGAGTACAACAACAACAATAACACTACAAGCAGAGCATGACATCAACAACATGAGTACAACAACAACAATAACACTACAAGCAGAGCATGACATCAACAACATGAGTACAACAACAACAATAACACTACAAGCAGAGCATGACATCAACAACATGAGTACAACAACAACAATAACACTACAAGCAGAGCATGACATCAACAACATGAGTACAACAACAACAATAACACTACAAGCAGAGCATGACATCAACAACATGAGTACAACAACAACAATAACACTACAAGCAGAGCAAGACATCAACAACATGAGTACAACAACAACAATAACACTACAAGCAGAGCATGACATAAGCAACTTGAGTACAACAACAACAACAACACTACAAGCAGAGCACGACATCAACAACATGAGTACAACAACAACAATAACACTACAAGCAGAGCATGACATAAGCAACTTGAGTGCAACAACAACAATAACACTACAAGCAGAGCATGACATCAACAACATGAGTACAACAACAACAATAACACTACAAGCAGAGCACGACATCAACAACATGAGTACAACAACAACAACAACACAACAAGCAGAGCATGACATAAGCAACTTGAGTACTACAACAACATTACAAGCAGAGCATGACATAAGCAACTTGAGTACAACAATAACACTACAAGCAGAGCATGACATAAGCAACTTGAGTACAACAATAACAATACAAGCAGAGCATGACATAAGCAACTTGAGTACAACAACACTACAAGCAGAGCATGACATAAGCAACTTGAGTACAACAATAACTCTACAAACAGAGCATGACATAAGCAACTTGAGTACAACAACAACACTACAAGCAGAGCATGACATAAGCAACTTGAGTACAACAACAACACTACAAGCAGAGCATGACATAAGCAACTTGAGTACAACAATAACACTACAAGCAGAGCATGACATAAGCAACTTGAGTACAACAACAACACTACAAGCAGAGCATGACCCCACAACATGAGTACAACAACAACAACAACAACAACAACAAGCAAGCAGAGCACGACATCAACAACATGAGTACAACAACAACAATAACACTACAAGCAGAGCATGACATAAGCAACTTGAGTACAACAACAACACTACAAGCAGAGCATGACCCCACAACATGAGTACAACAACAACAACAACAACAACAACAAGCAAGCAGAGCATGACCCCACAACATGAGTACAACAACAACAACAACAACAACAAGCAAGCAGAGCACGACATCAACAACATGAGTACAACAACAACAACAACACTTCACATGGGATACAACACTACATTGACATGATCAGTTTTCAAAATTTTACCCTCTGATATGCCATGAAATATTTTAAATCAATTTTTAACTGCTGGGTTTGGAAGGGGGAAGTGGGAGTGGGGAGTGTTTTGTGGAGGGGGAAGTGGTTTGTGGAGGGGGGAGTGGTTTGTGGAGGTGGCGTATAGTGAACATCAAAAACTATTCCCTAAGCTTCTACTACGTCCACTCGTATACAGCTATGTCATTGTTTAAACAAACGACTTTGGTGTTGGCCAAACATCTTAGCGTGATGGGGGATTTTTAGCACTGCTTCGTCAGCGGTTTGTTAGTTGGAGTCAACAATAGTGTAAGACCTATCCAATTAGATTGAATTTTACAGAAACACATTTGAATTGCTCTAAGTACCAACAAATGGTTCCCGTGCAGTTTGAACAATACGATACTTAAAAATGAGACAATGAAATATAGACATTAACTGGGAGATTTTTTTAATGTCTTATTGATTAGATCGACCGACTTAATAGAACATATTGTCTGTTGACTTATAAATAGTCTGTAAAATCTTCACAAGTATTCAACCAGAAAGTCTACACAAGTGAAGCGCTAACAGCAAGTTGGTGAGTATTACTTGTTGAGTCGAACCCGTCTTTGGAGTCAGTGTAGAATCAGACTTTGTAATAGGATCCATAGAGTGGAATAAGTCTTTATAATGGAATACTTAGAGTAGAGTCAGACTTTTTAGTATGATACATACGTCGACTTTTCCCGACTAGCTCCAAGTTGGGAAAGTCACATCGCCAAGGCTTGCGGCGATGTCACTCATGATCTGCCTCTACGCGGCGCGGAAGACTAGTACGGATTCATATCCCGAAGCCAAAGATCACAAACTGCTCGTGCGTCCTGACCGAAAGCCTCACTGGGCAAGAGGGGAGGCGACGTAAAACCTCCTCCCTCAATGAGGGGAAGACTTCTGCACAAAACCAATATTACTCATGGAAACGAATCATTCATTTACGCAGGTTTTACTGGCGGTGTTTTGACAAGATCCTTCCTCGCCGACCGTGGCTTCCTCGAAACGCCCTCGATTCCCACTGCTGGGAGGCTGGTTGGGACTGAGTGCGGACACAGATGTGGTGCGTGCATCCCCTCCCCACGGATGTCCCCATGGGGAAGGCGTCTCCTCTCGCGCGTGTGATGCTTGACAGGCGCGCGTTAGGCCAACAAGTTACTGTTGGAGACCATGGGCATAAAGGTGGTACGGGACACCTTAAACATTCTCTGGTTGTTCTCTAGTTGAGTTTGTGTGGTATCAGGCAGAAATCACACGACGTAACTAAATCAGTCCACGAACTCAATGTGGACTAGGGCACTTCCAAGAAACGTTGCTCCACGGCAAGCCATTTAACATTACTGGTTACTCACTCTACCATTGTAAGTGTGATCGCTGCCAAGGCATTACCACAGCGGCTAGAAATGACCTCGCGGTGGAGGTAAGTGAGTCCAACCGTTACGCAAACACTGACACGCTGTCGGTTAAAGTCTCTAAATGTGGGAAAACGTTGGCCGTGAAGAACATTTACAACTCTCCGAGCAATGTGATCACGATCCCCACCCACGGGGAGACGATCTTTAAACAGACTATTATTGCAGGAGATTTTAATGCCAAATCCCCAAATGTGGGGGTTATCCTGAGAGGAACGTCTCCGGTAAACTCGTGGAAGAGGTCTGCCTTGAGATCAATCTTATCAGACCAAGGACGAAAGAGTGCGCCCAGACTTCTTCACTACGGCCACTGAACGGAATCAAGGCCAGATCTGACGGTCGTGTCCGCTAATCTCGCGGGACATCAGAATCTTAAAGTACTGGAGGAAATCGGGAGTGAACAGCTTCCCCTTTTACTGGAGATTGACTTAGGTCAGGCCAAAACCAAGTGCGATAAACGCCATTGGCTCTTCCTGAGGGCCAACTGAGGAAATTTTGAAAGTCAGTGCGAGATCATGCTCGGACTAATAGCAGTTGACGTGGCCGACTCAGACTTAGATGTTGCTTTCAAGAAGTTTAATGTCACAATCCTCGAGATCGCCCGTACGACAATCCCAAGAACGATCGGGAAGCGACTGTACAAGCCCTTTTGGAACAAAGAGCTTGGGAAACTCGTGAAACAAAGAGCTTGGGAAACTCGTGAAACAAAGAGCTTGGGAAACTCGTGAAACAAAGAGCTTGGGAAACTCGTGAAACAAAGAGCTTGGGAAACTCGTGAAACAAAGAGCTTGGGAAACTCGTGAAGCAAAGAGCAAAAGCTCGGAAAGAAGCCGCAAGAAAGAAAACACCTGCTGCTCGTGCAGACTACAATCAACTTACGGCTGAAGTCCGGGCAAGCTGTTCAGAAGGCGAACACATCAAAGTGGGTAAGTGCATGTAAAAAACTCGATTTCCAGGACCGCCGGAAGGTGTGGATTCTGCTCGAAAGCCTCTCTGGTGCGGGAAAGGCCAAAAACCCGCAGCCATTACTATCAGACAAAGGCGTCGAGGCGAGCGACGCAAAAAAGCGCACATATACTCAACGTTCACTTCGCCAAAGTCAACAAGAAGGCAAAATAGACTCTAGAGCATCGAGAGATCAACCGTCTTAGGAAAAGGGGAGCTCGTATCCAGCGTACTGGACCCCACGCTGAGATTTTCACAACCCCCTTCACAATGGAGGAATTGCGTAGTGCGCTTGATAAGTGCTTGGCGGCGAAAGCACCAGGTCCTGATAAAGTTCACAATGAAATGTTAACCCGTCTTGGTAAACAGGAGAGAGAATTTCTGCTTGCTCTCATAAACCGTACTTGGACTATAGGTATTTTACCGAAAGTGTGGAAGCAGGCCATAGTGGTTCCCATACCAAAGGAAGGTAAACCAGGCTATTTACCGAGTAGTTTCAGGCCGATATCGTTGACGTCTTGTGTGGGAAAAGTGGCCGAGCGAATGGTAAATGGGTGACTCTACTGGTTTTTGGAGAGTAACAAGTGCCTGCCAACGACGCAAGGTGGCTTCCGTATGGGTCGTCAACCCATGGACCAGGTGATCCGTCTTGTTCAGTCCATGACCAATGAGCTTAAAAAGAAAAAAATCAATCGGTTGCAGTTTTCTTTGACCTCAAGCAAGCGTACGACCGCGTGTGGCGCGCAGGCCCCATGTATAAGTTCCAGAAACTTGGGATCTCTTGTCAAATGTCCGCGTGGGTGACGGACTTTCTCAAGAACAGGACTTTTGCCACGCGGGTTGGCAATAGTTTGTCGAGGTGGCTTGCTGTGGAGGACGGACTCCCCCCAAGGATCCGCTCTCAGCTGCACTTTGTTCTTGGCGTACGTTTACGACTTACAATAAGGCTTAGTTTCCGATAACGCGATGTTGCGGATGATTTAGTCATTTGTACCTCTGGCAAGGACATCAACCATCTACAGAACCAGCTGCAAAATGATCTGCATAGCATCGAAGCTTATTCGAAAATGGTTGTGAACACCGAGAAGACGGTTTACTCTAAGTTCACGAATGGAAGAAAGGCGCTTAAGGTCGATGTTAAACCCTCCATAAACGGAAAAGATCTGGTATGGGACAGGACACCAGTCTACTTGGGTGTGAAGTTGGACCAGAAACTCCGACCTCACAACCATGTACACGAACTGTGCGGCAAAGTTTCACAAAAACCGGGCCTGGTGAAAAAGTTGGCCTGTACTAGATGGGGCGCAGATGGCAGACTACTGAGATCAATCTATCTTAGCAGTGTGAGCGGGGCAATTGACTACAGTTTGCCTGTCCAAACCTTCGCGAGTCGAACGGCTCTAGAGGAACTTGACCGCATCCAAAACCGAGCTCTAAGGTTTGTATGCGGGGCAATACGAACCACGCCAACGGCAGTTGTGGAGGTCATGTCAAATGTTGAGCCGCTTGAGGTCAGGCGGGAGAAGGCAGTCCTTACGACGGTGGAACGATACCGGCGCATGGAAAGGGAAGAACTATGTCTCCAACTGCAAGACAATTGGGTAAAAGAGTCCAGATTGAAGAGACCATCCTTCATGGACACGGTGCACAGTCTTGAAGAAGACGTAATTATACCCGGAAACAGTGAGAAAGTGAAAGTGATCCCCTCGCTGGGACCTCACAAAAGCCTATCCCGACCAGACATTCGACTAGACATGATTACCACCAAAGCCAACAAAGACAGTCCTCAACATGAACCATCAGAGGCTGTACGTAACACGATTGAAGCCTACCCCAACAGCCTGGTTAAAGTCTTCACGGACGGCTCGTACTTTGCGAGAGAAAAGCGTAGTGGCTATGGTGCCCTCATCCAGTATCCCGCAGAGATAGCCCCACCCGAGGAGATATCTGGCCCAAGCGGAAGCAATGCAACGCGCCTCGATGCGGAAATTGAGGCGATACTGGTAGCTCCTAAGAGGGTCAACCAACGGCTAGCGAAAAGAAAACCCTTTCCGGACGTAGTGGTCTTCACCGAATCTCGTTCAGCTCTCGAACACATGGAGTTGAGATTGGTGGGATCAAAAATGGTCACAGCCATTTTGGAGACAGTAAGCTCCATCAGGCGAAAGGCTCCAAGGTAGTCTTACAGTTTATCGCTTCGCACTGGGAGGCGTCGCTTCCTTTCAGGGCAGATTTCTTAGCCAAAGAAGGCTCGGCCCTACCTCAACCGGACAAACTGATGACTCAGCTGGGAGTCACGGCTTGGATCAAAGACCATTTCAAGGACAAATGGCACACAAGGTGGGACATGGCGGCCA
Organism: Lymnaea stagnalis; assembly: GCA_964033795.1. Taxonomy (NCBI): domain Eukaryota; kingdom Metazoa; phylum Mollusca; class Gastropoda; family Lymnaeidae; genus Lymnaea; species Lymnaea stagnalis. Next base: position 49,908 of record CAXITT010000056.1, read on the forward strand.
CTGGACGACAGCTTTACCAGAAAATGCAGCGTCCGAGCAAGGGCGACCCCTGTTGGGAACTTAGTCGGGGAGAACAAAGCCTTATCACTTAGATGAGAACTGGGCACTGCGTCGCGCAGTTATCTCCACCGACTCGACAACAGAAGGGAATACTTGTGCCGGTTATGTGGACTAGAAGAGGAGACAGTAGCCCACTTGGTGGTCAAGTGTCCGAGTAGTGGGATTGGGGCCGACGGTAGGAATCCGGAGACCTGCCAAAATAAGCTCCTTTACGGTAGCGCCCAGCAAATGAAGCGTGCCGTAGAAATCGTTTCCAGGGTCCTAAGAGATTGAATCTCGACCCTTCGAGTATTGAACTTAATTTTTAGGATACATAACGTAGAGTAAGTATTTGTGATATGACCCATAGAGTAGAATTAGTCTATGAAATCAGCTACTTAGAGTAAAATCAGACTTTGTAAAGATACTTAGAGTAGCATCAGTCTTTGTCGTAGGATACCTAGAGCAGGATCAGTTTTTGTATTAGGATACCTAGAGCAGAATCATTAATTTTTACTAGACCACACTCTGGACTAGAGACGTTACGGAAGTAAACTTCAAACACTAGGTAGAGAAAGAATTCTTTCCACCTTCTCTATTGTTATGGTCATTACAAATATATATTGTTGAGAAACCTTGCTTCGTCTTTGGTAAACCTTCAATCTATATCTGGTATTCACTAATGAGACAAACTCAGGCGATAACACTTGATGTTTATAGTCTTGTTCCTTCAATAATCTTGTACTTGGCTTATACTTCTGCTACTTCGCTTATACTTTCTCTCTATCTCGCACTCAACTCTGACAGTCCTCTTGAACTCTCCCTGACTGTCCGCTTCCCTGTCCGGTTGAGTTCTACCATCCCTATTTATAAGTCCTGAGCCCATAGAGAATCTTAATCCAAAATCTCAGGTACTTAAATTTTCCCAACGACTAAATGGTCATAGACCTGAAGTGTAACAGTCGTCCCGGGGAAATCTAATACCGTCAGTTACCGTGCAGTGGGATCTGATAAGCTAGAACCTTTGGTCAGTTGGTCGGTTAACATGCCGTGGGATCTGATACGTTAGAACCTTTGGTCAGTTGGTTGGTTACGTGATGTGGGATCTGATAACCTAGAACCTTTGGTCAGTTGGTCGGTTACTGTGCTGTGAGATCTGATACGTTAGAACCTTTGGTCAGTTGGTCGGTTTCCGTGCTGCGGGATCTGATACGTTAGAACCTTTGGTCAGTTGGTCGGTTACCGTGCTGTGGGATCTAATACGCTAAGCCCTTTGGTCAGTTGGTCGGTTACCATGCTGTTGGATCTGTTACGTTAGAACCTTTGGTCAGTTGGTAGGTTATTTACCGTGCTGTGGGATCTGGTACGTTAGAACCTTTGGTCAGTTGGTCGGTTATTTACCCTGCTTCGAGATCTGGTACGTTAGAACCTTTGGTCAGTTGGTAGGTTATTTACCGTGTTTCGAGATCTGGTACGTTAGAACCTTTGGTCAGTTGGTCGGTTATTTACCGTGCTGTGGGATCTAGTACGTTAGAACCTTTGGTCAGTTGGTAGGTTATTTACCGTGCTGTGGGATCTGGTACGCTAGAACCTTTGGTCAGTTGGTCGGTTATTTACCCTGCTTCGAGATCTGGTACATTAGAACCTCTGGTCAGTTGGTAGGTTATTTTCCGTGCTGTGGGATCTGGTACGTTAGAACCTTTGGTCAGTTGGTCGGTTATTTACCGTGCTGTGGGATCTAGTACGTTAGAACCTTTGGTCAGTTGGTAGGTTATTTACAGTGCTGTGGGATCTGGTACGTTAGAACCTTTGGTCAGTTGGTAGGTTTTTTACCGTGCTGTGGGATCTGGTACGTTAGAACCTTTGGTCAGTTGGTAGGTTATTTACCGTGCTGTGAGATCTGGTACGTTAGAACCTTTGGTCAGTTGGTAGGTTATTTACCGTGCTGTCGGATCTGGTACGTTAGAACCTTTGGTCAGTTGGTAGGTTATTTACCGTGCTGTGGGATCTGGTACGTTAGAACCTTTGGTCAGTTGGTAGGTTATTTACAGTGCTGTGGGATCTGGTACGTTAGAACCTTTGGTCAGTTGGTCGGTTATTTACCGTGGTGTTGGATCTGGTACGTTAGAACCTTTTATCAGTTGGTAGGTTATTTACCTTGGTGTGGGATCTAGTACGTTAGAACCCTTTGTCAGTTGGTAGGTTATTTACCGTTTTGTGGGATCTTGTACGTTAGAACCTTGGTCAGTTGGTAGTTTATTTACCGTGCTGTGAGATCTGATACGTTAGAACCTTTGGTCAGTTGGTAGGTTATTTACCGTGCTTTGGGATCTGATACGTTAGAACCTTTGGTCAGTTGGTCGGTTATTTACCGTGTTGGTAATGAACGTGATCGAGCTATTGAAAATCTGTGGATTACGAGAAGGACTTAGGGCGCAACCAAAAACAAACCATGTGACCATAGAACTAAATGACAAAGTACAATGACACCAAACTATTTTATGAACTTAAAGTGTATGAAGCACCAATCCATGAACTTGAAGTATAAGTAGCACTACTCCTTGAACGGGAAGTTGATGGAACAGTATTCAACCAACGTGAATTGCTTGTAGCACTCTTCCACACAGATGAAGTGTATGTAGCATTCATATATGAACTTGAAGTGGATGTAGCTCTAATCAATAAACATAAAGTCGATGAAGAACTGTTCCATTAACGTGAAGTCGGTGTAGCACTATTCCATGAACGTGAAGTGGATGTAGCACTGTTCCATTAACGCGAAGTAGATGTAGCACTGTTCCATTAACGTGAAGTCGGTGTAGCACTATTTCATGAACGTGAAGTGGATGTAGCACTATTCCATGAACGTGAAGTAGATGTAGCACTGTTCCATTAACGTGAAGTCGGTGTAGCACTATTCCATGAAAGCGACGTGTATGTAGCACTATTCCATGAACGTGAAGTAGATATAGCACTATTCCATGAGCGTGAAGTGGATGTAGCACTATTCCATGAATGTGAAGTGGATGTAGCACTATTTTAAGAACGTGAAGTGGATGTAGCACTATTCCATGAAAGTGAAGTAGATGTAGCACTATTCCATGGACGTGAAAAGGATGTAGAACTATTCCATGAACATGAAGTGGATGTAGCACTATTCCATGAACGTGAAGTGGATGTAGGTCTACTCCATGAACGTGAAGTGGATGTAGCACTAGTCCATGAACGTGAAGTGGATGTAGCACTATTCCATGAACGGGAAGTGGATGTAGCACTATAACTGGAAACGTTGTTATCAAGACATAATTTGATCAAAGGTGTTAAGTTATTGAATTATAACTGCGTCCGACGTTGTGGTCTTGCAACAGGGGGCTCACTAAATGTTTACTTTTGAGATCGTAGGAGGGAAGTGTTACAAGTGACAGAGCTGCTCCCACTGTTGAGATCGTAGGAGGGAAGTGTTACAGTGACACATCAGCTCCCACAGTTGAGATCGTAGGAGGGAAGTGTTACAGTGACAGAGCTGCTCACACTGTTGAGATCGTAGGAGGGGAGTGTTACAGTGACATAGCTGTTCCCACTGTTGAGATCGTAGAAGATTAGAGTTACAGTGCTAAACGTCGAGCAATAATGAATAGCGGATTGCATGCCTAGAGACATACAGACAGTCTTACCTCTGGTAGATGGCCGAAAACCCCAGTTGGCCGAAAGTTCCAATCACTTTCGGCCGACATTGAAAATAAACCGAAAGTTAACATTTCAGTTTCGGCCACAGCCAAAATTAAATCGAAATTTAACTTTTTTGGTTCCGGCCGCAACATTCACCACCCTACTCATCCTCATCAACCTCACCACCCTACTCAACCTCACCACCCTCCTCATCCTCATCAACCTCACCAACCTCCACAATCTCCCACCCTCACCACCCTCCACAATCTCCCACCCTCCCCAACCTCCAACCCTCACCACCCTCCCCCCTCTTTGTTACCCTTGACACATTCCAACCCTCCCAACCTCTAATCCTCACCACCCTCCGATCTTTCCCAGCCTCACCAGCCTCACCAGCCTCACAATCCTCCTACCCTCTCCAACCTCTCACCCTCCCCAATATCGCATCCTCACCACCCACCCCCTTTCCCAGCCTCACCACCGTCACCATCCTCCCCGCAGTAAGCCTCCAATCTGAGTGTAGTCATGTGTTCGCGAGTTTCTCATCGAATCAATGCCTAACTTGATCCATCTGTTTCAGAGAGGATGTCACCACGACCCAACAACCCCAAGTACTGTGTCGTCGTCCTGTTGGTCACCTGCTGCTGTTGGTGGTCCACAATGACCGACGCTTATCGGATCCCGCAACCATACAACCCGTGGACACGTCCGAATGTTGGTTTGGATGACAATGATGTCTTCCTGTATGACTATTACTACGAAGCACCACAACGCCAGCCGCCCTTCCATGGAAACGACTTTTACTACCGAGCACCACGACGCCAGCCGCCCTTCCCTGGAAACGACTTTTACTACGGAGCACCCCGACGCCAGCTGCCCTTCCCTGGAAACGACTTTTACTACGGAGCACCCCGACGCCACCCATACTTCGGCTACGTCCAAAGTTCAACACAGGACGGGTACCCGACAGATGGGTACAGCAATAGGATGAGCATTACTAATGATTTAAGAGCGATCGCTGACTTGTATTTATTAGAACAACATAGACGGAGAGAATGGCAGGAGGAAAATTTAAGACGAAGATTTATGGAACTTGGTAAATGAAGGATGTCACTCCATGCTGGAATCGGGTCCAATACTTTACGGGGAAGGAGTCGGATCAACTTTTTTGGGGAAGGAGTCAGATCAACTTTTTTGGAAGTCTGGAGCAAATAAAAAGGAAATAAAGAGTTTGTGTGTGGTGGGGGGGTGGGGGAAGAACAACAAATTTAATATCGGCATTTTATTGACTGTAAATCAAAACTAATTAATAATAAATGTATTTTAAAATAGAAGAAAAGAAATTAAAAGCGGAAGAGGAAGAAACAGATGCGTTGGAATTTATTTTGTTTTTTAAACTTTTTTAGTAATTACTTCAAAGTCAAAAGTGTCAGTGACATGAGGAGATGTGTTGATGAGATTACTTAAAGCTGGCGTATAACTCGTGTATGAGTTATCGACTGCTTTTGTCTAGATTGAAATCAACAATAAGGCACGTACTCATATGCACTTATATGTATCACAAACATGAATTGCAAATGTGCCGTTCAAAAGAGGTCTACAAAAAATTTTTCTCGAATGAAAGAAAACTATTTTTACATTAAATTTACTGCAGCTCATAGAAATGAATCGTTGCAAGTAGGAAAAGTCAAACACTTATAAGATTGGGTTACTCAAGTTTTACACTTCCCAATCTCGTTTCTAATGATAAAGGGATGTTAGCTTCTCGTAATAATCTACTCATCACAGCCTTTTGCATTTTAGTAAGACAGATTTAATGTGATCTGTCACAATCTATCGTATCAATCTCCATATTAATATATATATCATATATAAAAGAAATAATCTGGTTTGATCGATTAATATCTGAGGTCAGTTTAACAGTTTACGCCAAGACTCCTCTACTAGATTTCGTAAGTTCTCACGGCTGGGATAGATGTTGACTTAATAGCTGTAAGTTCGCATGGCTGGGATAGATGTTGACTTAATAGCTGTAAGTTTTCAGAAGAGTGATGTATGTTGACTTATTAGCTGTAAGTTCTCACGGCTGGGATGGATGTTGACTTACCAGCTGTAAGTTTTCAGGAGAGTGAGGGATGTTGACTTACTAGCAGTAAGTTGTCACGGCTGTGATCGATGTTGACTTACTAGCAGTAAGTTGTCACGGCTGTGATCGATGTTGACTTACCAGCAGTAAGTTGTCACGGCTGTGATCGATGTTGACTTACTAGCAGTTAGTTTTCACGGCTGTGATCGATGTTGACTTACCAGCTGTAAGTTCTGGATGGGATTTACTATCGGCGTGTCTTGTGCGTTAAGTCCTAGAAACTGGCACGCCAATGTGATGCATGATCATTGCTGGGTAGGCAGATGTGTAGCGCTTGGCACGCTCACGGTTTGGTAGACAGATGTGTAGTGCTAGGCACACTCACGGTTTGGTTGGGACATGTGTAGCACAAGGCAGACACATGGTTTGGTAGGCAGATGTGTTGCACTGGGCGGACTCACAGTTTGGTAGGCAGATGTGTAGCGCTGGGCACACTCACGGTTTGGTAGGCAGATGTGTAGCGCAAGGCAGACACGCGGTTCGTAGGCAGATGTGTAGCGCTGGGCAGACACACGGTTTGGTAGGCAGATGTGTAGTGCTGGGCTAGCTCCTCAGAATAAATTTTTGGCTCTACTCTTAAATTGAACATCAAGGTGCAATTGTTTTTTTTTTTTTTTTCATTTCAGAAAAATGGAGCGATCAATCTTTCCTAATAAGTATAGACTTACAAATCTATTTCAGACAACATATTGAGAAAATAAAGTGGAACGAAGATGGTTCCTAAAAAATGTAGTGCTGGGCTAGCTCCTCAGAATAAATTTTTGGCTCTACTCTTAAATTGAACATCAAGGTGCAATTGTTTTTTTTTTTTTTTCATTTCAGAAAAATGGAGCGATCAATCTTTCCTAATAAGTATAGACTTACAAATCTATTTCAGACAACATATTGAGACAATAAAGTGGACAGAAGATGGTTCTTAAAAATAAAATATAACAAGACAATTGTTTATTCCTAACATTGAGAGCGCCACCATTGTTCAAAAGCTTTCTCAATTAAAATAGTTCAATTAATTATTGTAAAATAATTCATATACTTACTATTATTGGCTTGAAGCCCCGATGCTAATATATATGCCTAGTGACAATACACAATGATCAGTTATTAATTTTGGCATGGAGTCTCGTGGCGAAAATATAAATATATTAAATTTATATAAGAATATTTAATATACCAAACGGCCAAACAAAATAATCATAGTTATTAATTTCAACCATATTGATCAGAGATCGATATAATTAGAGCAATCTCATTTGTTATGCTATTGATATTAAAAATGTGTTAAATTAAAACGATCGAAATTTATGGCGCGAAATTCCTTAGGTGATTTTCCGGCTTTTATTGCAGTACGAGGTTTTAGCACGCAGGTGCGAACTTTTCCCTGGGTCCATCAAGTAGATACGATATTATTATGTTCCTTGAGACTGTCAGGCAGGTCCATCAAGTAGGTACGATCTTATTATGTTCCTTGAGACTGTCAGGCAGGTCCATCAAGTAGGTACGATCTTATTATGTTCCTTGAGACTGTCAGGCAGGTCCATCAAGTAGGTACGATCTTATTATGTTCCTTGAGACTGTCAGGCAGGTCCATCAAGTACATACGATATTATTATGTTCCTTGAGACTGTCAGGCAGGTCCATCAAGTAGATACGATATTATTATGTTCCCTGAGACTGTCAGGCAGGTCCATCAAGTAGGTACGATCTTATTATGTTCCTTGAGATTGTCAGGCAGGTCCATCAAGTAGGTACGATCTTATTATGTTCCTTGAGACTGTCAGGCAGGTCCATCAAGTAGGTACGATCTTATTATGTTCCATGAGACTGTCTGGCAGGTCCATCAAGTACATACGATATTATTATGTTCCCTGAGACTGTCAGGCAGGTCCATCAAGTAGATACGATATTATTATGTTCCCTGAGACTGTCAGGCAGGTCCATCAAGTAGATACGATATTATTATGTTCCCTGAGACTGTCAGGCAGGTCCATCAAGTAGATACGATATTATTATGTTCCCTGAGACTGTCAGGCAGGTCCATCAAGTAGATACGATATTATTATGTTCCCTGAGACTGTCAGGCAGGTCCATCAAGTAGATACGATATTATTATGTTCCCTGATGCTGTCAGGCAGGTCCATCAAGTAGATACGATATTATTATGTTCCCTGAGACTGTCAGGCAGGTCCATCAAGTAGATACAATATTTTTATGTTCCCTGAGACTGTCAGGCAGGTCCATCAAGTAGATACGATATTATTATGTTCCCTGAGACTGTCAGGCAGGTCCATCAAGTAGATACGATATTATTATGTTCCTTGAGACTGTCAGGCAGGTCCATCAAGTAGATACGATATTATTATGTTCCCTGAGGCTGTCAGGCCGGTCCATCAAGTAGATACGATATTATTATGTACCCTGAGGCTGTCAGGCAGGTCCATCAAGTAGATACGATATTATTATGTTCCCCGAGGCTGTCAGGCAGGTCCATCAAGTAGATACGATATTATTATGTTCCCTGACACTGTCTGGCAACTCCATCAAGTAGATACGATATTATTATGTTCCCTGAGGCTGTCAGGCAGGTCCATCAAGTAGATTCGATATTATTATGTTCCCTGAGGCTGTCAGGCAGGTCCATCAAGTACATACGATATTATTATGTTCCCTGAGGCTGTCAGGCAGGTCCATCAAGTAGAAACGATATTATTATGTTCCCTGAGACTGTCAGGCAGAGCCGGCGCTATCGGTGTGCGGGGCCTTGGGCACATAGAATTTTGCGGGGCCTTTGACGTTACATATGCCGCCGGTGGGAAATTAAGACACGTTATAATCCTAATGGGGCCTTGCTGATCTTAAGGGGGCACGTCATAACGGAAATGAGTGTGGGGGGGGGGGGGGTTCCTTGCTGATCATAATGAGGTACGTCATAACGGATATTTGTTCACTCGCTTAGTTTCCAAATACGGGGCCTTTGACGTTACATATGCCGCCGGTGGGAAATTAAGACACGTTATAATCCTAATGGGGCCTTGCTGATCTTAAGGGGGCACGTCATAACGGAAATGAGTGTGGGGGGGGGGGAGGTTCCTTGCTGATCATAATGAGGTACGTCATAACGGATATTTGTTCACTCGCTTAGTTTCCAAATATTGTGTTAAGTGGATTTGAACTATTAGTAGGTTTAGGTATATTGAAAATATATGCGGCAAAGCGAGCCGCCTTGGGCGGTCACCCACTTCTCCATCCCTTAGCGCCGGCCCTGTGTCATTTATATGCGATGTGTTCCAGGAGTCTGTCAAGTAGGAACTATGTGTTCCCTGAGCCTGCCAAGTAGGTAAGATGTGTTCCCTAGGTCTGCCCAGCGAGGATCCAGCAATTGGGTAAAATGTGTTCCCTAGGTCTGTCCAGCGAGGATCTCAAAATTATGTAAGATGTGTTCCCTGTTTCTGTAAAGCGGGTACGATGGAGTCTGTCAAGTAGGTGCAATGTGTTCACTGGGACTAACTAGTAGCTACGTCGTATTCCCGGAGTTAAACAAGTTGGTACGATGTGTTCGCTGAGTATGTCAAGTAGGTATGTTGTGTTCCCTGACTCTGTGAAGTAGGTCAGATGTTTTGTCTGAGTTTGACAAGTAGTTGTAATGTGTTCACTGAGTCTGTCAAGTAGGTATAATGTATTCACTGAGTCTGTCAATTATTCCATGGGTCTGTCTAGCGAGGGCCTAGCAAGTGGGACTGAGTTTTGCCCTGAGTCTGTCTAGCGAAGGCCTAGTCAGTAGGTACGATTTTTGACCTTTGTCTGTCCAGCGAGGGCCTAGCCAGTAGGTACGATTTTTTACCTTTGTCTGTCCAGCGTGGGCCTAGCAAGTAGGTACGATGTGTACCCTGAGTGTGTCAAGTAGGTACGATGTGTAGCATGAGTGTGTCAAGACGGTACGATGTGTACCCTGAGTGTGTCAAGTAGGTACGATGTGTACCCTCATTGTGTCAAGTAGGTACGATGTTTACTATGAGTGTGTCAAGTGGGTACGATGTGTACCCTGAGTGTGTCAAGTAGGTACGATATGTACCCTGAGTGTGTCAAGTAGGTACGATGTGTACCCTGGGTTTGTCAAGTGGGTACTATGTGTGCGCTGGGTGTGTCAAGTGGGTACGATGAGTACCATGAGTGTGTTAAGTAGTTACAATGTGCACCCTGGGTGTGTCCAGTGGGTACTATGTGTACCCTGAGTGTGTCGAGATGAGAAAGAATGAACGTCAATTTCCACACGACTTAGATCTGCGATTGGGGAAGAGGAGGCTCCACTGGCTAACTTCAATCACGATGATTATCTTGGCACTTGAAAGACCTTAAACTACCGTTCTTACAAAGCCCATGAGTTTAGCTTACTCTAGACAAAACGTTACTACGACGAACTAGTAAAACGGTTAAACGCGTCACATGAGCTGGGACAAAGAAGACGATGAAAAAATATCAACCATTTTCAATAACATAAATAATTGTTATACATGCAATTTGATAAATGCTGTAATTGTTTTATGCTTTTTTTTTTTAAATTTTTTTATAGAGTCAGACTTATGTTTTTAAGAAGAAAAAAATAATCATTTTACCTTCTTCCTTAAAATCTGACTTCAAAAGTGAAATTACTTGCATCAACTTAAATTATGTTGTCAGGAAAACCAACTGTTTTGTTTGGTGATTTTTACTTTTGGCCTGGAAATAAGTAATATTTCTTGATGTTTTGTCTTCTGAGTCCATTGCGGTCGATAGTCTGGCACTAGGGTTGATATTTGTTAGGTACTCAGAATGTTTTAAAAATAGTTTTGTGCGGAATAGGTATGGCCGTCTCATTGACAAGGACCAATGGCAATTTTTAAAGAATCCACCTTTCTTAGATTAAGATTAATGAAAGTTCTTGCCAAGATAATTGAAAGAAATATTTGAGTTTAAAATCACTTCTTTAAATCAAGAAAATGAAAGAAAGGAAGGATGTTCTAATTAAAATGTATCATTATCTCATTCAAATTAACCATTTTAGAATTGGAATTAACCATTTTAAATTACTGTTTGTTTCTTATCTGTGATAAAAAATTTAGCTTGCAAAGCGCTTACATATTTAAAAATGGTAATTGCATATTGTATTCCCATATTGTGACCCTCATTATGAATTTTTGAGAAATGCTTATAACTTTATAATAAAATGAGACAAAACTATATTTACAGGAAACACGGATCGATAGAGTACTTCTAAATAAAATCTCAACATATCACTTTGATTTTGTTTATGTTACCCACATTTTTTAGTCAAAATCTTCTTTATTTATATATTAAATATATATTTTTTTTTAAATCTATATATAGTCGTCTTGACTATTGCCAGTCTCTTCTGTCAGGTTCACCAAATCACTGCAAATTGCTACAGAAACGTCAACATGAAAAACAATAATAAAAAATTTCAGACCTGAGAAAAGAGGACTCTTTTTCTCCAAGAAGAGCTATGAAACCTTATGGCCAAACCCAGGCTATACTGGAAGCCTTGTGGCCAAACCCAGGCTATACTGGAAGCCTTGTGGCCAAACTCAGGCTATACTGGAAGCCTAGATGCCAAACCCAGGCTATACTGAAAGCCTTGTGGCCAAACCCAGGCTATACTGGAAGTCTTGTGGCCAAACCCAGGCTATACTGGAAGCCTAGATGCCAAACCCAGGCTATACTGTAAGCCTTGTGGCCAAACCCAGGCTATACTGGAAGCCTCAAAGGTGAAGACCCTTCTTTCTAAGGAAACAAACATAGATAGACAGACAGATAGATAGATAGACAGAAAGATGGATAGATAGACAGACATATAGACAGACAGACAGACCGATAGACAGACAGACCGATAGATAGACATATATATAGACGGATAGATAGATAGATAGATAGATAGATAGATAGATAGATAGATAGATAGATAGATAGATAGATAGATAGATAGATAGATAGATAGATAGATAGATAGATAGATAGATAGATAGATAGATA
>CAXITT010000056.1:61792-74353 GCA_964033795.1 Lymnaea stagnalis
GATAGATAGATAGATAGATAGATAGATAGATAGATAGATAGATAGATAGATAGATAGATAGATAGATAGATAGATAGATAGATAGATAGATAGATAGATAGATAGATAGATAGATAGATAGATAGAAAAAAGTAGATAATCGTGAATATTAATAAACATCTAATATTGGAGTCTCAAACTCGCGGCCTGCGAGTCATTTGTGACCCGCCAGAAGATATTTTGCGGCCAGCTACATGACAGCAAAGCTTAGTGTTAATGCGCTTGTGCGTTTCCCCCATTCTTATATCTATCACGTGACTCCCCCGTGAACTCGTTGCAATGAACTCTGTTACAAGAAATATTTAATTAGTGATTATTTAGATTTTGTATTTTAAGATAATGTTTAGAGAAACAATTTGTTATCTAGGGGCTTCACATACACACAGATGCAAGCAAGATAAATAGCTCTGTGTGAAAGAAACACACGTTTTAATAAAATAATCAAAGAAGCGATAATAACCACATCTGAAAAAATCACATTTTTTACTTTTAAAAAGACAACCTGTCCAAAAGTCTCCAATATATGAATCAATGGATGAAATTCCGTTTGCATAAAATATATTTCAAATGGTATATCGAGTTTTTTTTCATAAATTTATGATTTTACTATATGTAGAGAAAAGTAAATTGTAATTTTAAGCACGAAAACTTGCAGAATAGGCCCAACATTTAACACAGAAAAACACAAGACAATTAAACTATGTCTCTGATGTAGAAACAAGTCGACACTCAACTCCGTGCAATGAACTCAGTGACAAGAAATATTTAATTAGTTATCATTTAGTTTTTGTCATTTAAGTTTATGTTTACAGACCACATTTTTTTGGTTTAGTGGTGTGAAAACGCGTAGGGTAGATGTATAATATAAAGTGCAAAAATAATTCTCTAATTTAATCGTGTTATAAACGTAGACATAATTACATAGATACTTCTTTTTTTAAATAATACATTGAATTGGGTTTTCTCAATAGCAGTCAGAAATTATCGTAAAGAGTCGATCATCAATATACTGTTAACTTTAGGTCATGTATTCTTGTTAATATGAAAAGCATAGGAGAAAACAATTGTGTAATATATATATTGAATATATTTCTTTTTCATTACATAAATGTATCAATTTTTAGAGGATATTATTTTCTCCTTTCAACATTAGAGTACATGCCTTTGGGATTGGTTTAAATTACTCTCCGTTTCGCAGTCAGCGTCAGACTCAGCAAGTGTATACATAATTTGTGTATTTGTCATACATGTATTTGTGTTAATGTATGGTTAGTGTTAAGCCATTAGTAATAACGTGCCATATATTTTGTATGTTGATGTCAATCCGTTTTCTGATTGCTGATTGAAGTAAAAGATGAAAGACAATAAACGTGTCAGAATAATCAATACTATGTTGAGAGAGATAGTCTCTATAACATCTAGTGTTTGAAGTGGAAGTGGGATTTATTTAATAACTACGAACTGTGAGAAAAAACCGTTGAGAAACCTTGAGAGACATTTTTTAAAGCTTAGTTTTATAAGCATTTCTACACGGACGTTATGTAGAATGATGTTGGAAACCTTAGCTAGCAACGCACCAAGGCGTGGACAATTCAAGAACGGTAACTGTAAAAATATTCCTAGCATTAACATATCAAATTGTCTCTCTTTAAATGTCTCGTTCAGCTCAATGGTGAAGGACTTACGGTTTCTATAAAAAACATTACTTTTTTTTTACAGTAATTGTTATACAAAATAAGGTAATGCTCTATTATATTTCGCTACGCCATCATTTTCATCAAAAGTTTGCAATTTTCATTGATTTACTATTTTTAATGGAAAGAAATATAACTATTCTAAGACCTAATATAAATAATGAAAGTGTGTTTTTTTAAACATTATGTAATTCGTTTTTAATTGTTTGTTACTATAGAGAATAATTTCATTTTTTAGTGACTTACTGATTTTGAAATATTATTTTATTTTAATTTCCATTTTGCCACTAGGTGGTTTTTAAGGTATTCATCAGGAAATAATCAAGTAACTATGTCTTTCGTTGGTCTCCCCCACAACCCCCACAAAAAAAAAAAAAAAAAAAAAAAATTAAAACTAACAATAATGTCCAGTGAAAGTTTTTGCCAATCTCTCCCTAAAGTTCGCCTCCAAATTTTAAGTTGTGAAATTGTTTGGTAAGTGCTATCACGAGAATGATCGTACTGTATTATATGATGTCGACATTTAAATATTTTTTCAATATTGTTTTCTTTCCATTTTTATGAACGTTGCTTCTTATTTTGATAGTCGTCTAAAAACCAATGATTTAAATGCAGCACAATATATAATTACACTCTAACAGTGTAATACTTATCAATTATTTAATGATCAACAATACAATTGCTAACCAATAATTCCATATTGGAATAAATAACATATGAATAAAGAATTACACACATTAAACTATTTTAAGAATTTATCAAAAGACTCGTGTTGAAATAACAATGACTACTTAATTTTATTTGAAAATTCCCATTGTTGCATTAGGACATAATAAAGTATTACATTGTATTTTTTTATATTTTTTATCCTTTATTAGTGTACTGGATGTACAAAAAAACATCTGTGGTTTATTTTATTAATTTTTTTGTGTGGTTTTATTTATATTCTTTTGTTTTTGTTTAAGATTGTAGTCTTAATTTTACTACATTTATAATTTAAAACATTTTAAGTTCTATAACTTGAGTTTTTTAAAGAAATATTGACACGATTTGTTTTTAAATCTATTGTTGACCAAACTTTTTGAAGTCTGTTTTCTGTTGTTTTCTTTGTGTTGTTTTGTTTTGGAGAGCATATCATTGCATTAAAGCAGAGGCGTAGTTAAGGGGTCAGTGGGGGGCAGATCTAACTGGAAGCCACACTAGGTGGGGCGCAAAAATGTGTATTGACATTTTTTTATAGATGAAACAAATGTTTTTGAGAGTTGAAAATTAAAAGAAAATCTCTTTAAAATGAATATGATACACAGGCGCAAAACACTGCCGCTACGCCTCTGGATTAAAAACCATGAAAGTACAGCGTTTTGTCATAACCCTGAAACCAAATCTCTCCAGTTTGACTCTATTTATCTCATCTTGTTAACTGAGTTTGTTTTGTTGCGTCGTTCCATTACAAGACAATCACTAACACTGGCTTTGTGCCAGGACGTCTTAAACTAGTGAGAGTCTAAGAACATGTGGTGAATGCTATTTTAAACAAAGATTGTAAAATAAATTTCTTGAAAGAAAAAAAAAGGAATTAAAGAGAAAACTTCAAAAAATCTTGTTTTCCTGATAATTTTTCATACAAAGAAATTAATCGCTGCTCCAGTCGTAACTGTTCAACGAAAATAACTTGCAATCTACAAGACAAAAAAAAACACTTTAATCATTCAATTCCAATTATGAAAACATTTTGTTGTGAGAGTAAATTTCGATGAAACTGAAAGATTTGTTTTTAAATTATATCTCACTATTGATCTGTGACACCAAACCAATTTTTAATGTCCACCTTTTCTCAACTGTTCAGACGAGTTTATGGACTTTTCAAAACACAACATAATTAGACTCAAAAATGTTGATTAAATATTTTTTTTTAAAATCTCTTTGTCCCAATGTCAATACGTTCTTCTCTACCAAGGTAAGGAATTTAAATGTCAAATAATCTGATATCTGACGTCATATCAATGCCGGGGAATAAAACCACTTAATCTCTAGGAAATGCACCGATGTATGGAAAAGGAAATCTCGTATTTAAGAAAATCTCCTATAAAGAAAAAATTTAAGGATATAGGAAAAATCAACTCAAAATTTTGCTACCTGGAGGTCATATTAATTTCGGCTTAGGTCGTTGTGGTAAAATCAAACAGACACTTTTACGTGTATTTCGATGTAGCTCAACGAAATATCCTGGTGACGTCATTGATGTTTGACTGTATCTGAATTAAAGAACATGAATGTTACAAAAAAATGAATTGAGCCCCTAGTCACATAAACAGAACCCTCGAGACTAAAAACATGTGCTTTATACGTCGTTTGTTTTCTTCACAGACATAGACAACTTCCACAGTTGATGTAACCACGTGACAGATACGCCATAGACAACTTCCACAGTTGATCTAACAATGTGACAGATACGCCATAGACAACTTCCACAGTTGATCTAACAATGTGACAGATACGCCATAGACTACTTCCACAGTTGATCTAACAATGTGACAGATACGCCATAGACAACTTCCACAGTTGATCTAACAATGTGACAGATACGCCATAGGAAATTTTACTTCCGGTTAGATGGGATTAGTGTACATGTTTTTTGATGAGGAATATTTCTTTGACTATGACAAGTCAAGTAAATCCTCAACAAACTGTGATTTATAATCTAAAATGTCACCATTGCTGGTCAAGGGATGAGCCAAAAGTCACTGTCTTCAATATGCTTAGCTAATTATGTGATTTCGGGGTTTGTACTGCATTGTTGATATTCGACGCCATTTTTGTTACCACTTCCTGTCTTACTTGAAACGTAGCAAAACTATATTGCTGTGTGTGCTCTCAGACTGAAACACACGGAGTGACTTGTGGTATGTTCAAATACAATATTACACTATATACAATTGTGGTAACGGCTCTGGTAAATAAATTGTTCATCTGTGATGCCGAGAGACCAGAAATAGGCCTTATATTTGACAATTTGGACTTCAGTACGAAGACAGTTTTCCGCATAGCTGGTACTGCTCACTGTGTGTTTATAGACATTTTACATAGAGCATCACGATCATGCTCTACTCAGAGGCCCTTAGGCCGTCAAAAACTGGTACTATTGTATCTGGCCTGCATCCTCCTGGCAAATTCGTACTCTCCTGAACCCAACCCTGGACCGAACGTTACTACTAGTGCTGGTTTTCCCTTGCATACCCCATCAAGTTCCAAATCCCAGTCATCATGGATCTGCGGAGCATGTGACCATGTTGTACATGTGGAGGAGAGAGGCGTTGCCTGTGAACAATGTGGGCAATGGTTCCATCGTCAATGCCAAAGCATCGACATTTCTAATTACAACCAACATGCTAAAAATTCTGACGTGCCATGGCACTGTACTGTCTGCGGCTGCCAGATTAACCAGTCTGTGTTTGACCCACATAGTGCAGGGACGGACTCTACCTTCCCAGATTTCTCTCTGAACCACTCAATCTCCACACCAAGAGACATTCGAAGTTTTCAACCACCACACTGCTCTACTCCTATGCGCTGCAGTCAACAAGACAAATGGAGACACAGGCCATTGCGCATATTAAATGTAAACTTCCAGTCTGCAAGTGGTAAGCGAGTAGAGATAGCTAACCTAATTAACAGCCTAAAACCCGACATCATCTTGGGCTCAGAAACATGGCTGAATCCCTCCATAGCAAACGCAGAGGTTGTACCAGATATATACAAAGTATTTCGTCGAGACAGAAAAGACAGAGGAGGAGGAGTGCTTGTTGCAGTCCATCACAACTTGGACTGCCACGCTGTTCCAGAACTCGATGTTGACGACTGCGAGATCCTGTGGGTAAAATTGAAACTAAAGGGTAGACGCACACTTTACGTTTGTGCCTATTACCGACCAAACACAGCAGATGAACCAAGCCTGAGGAGGTTCGAGGTATCGCTTCACAGAGCAACACAGTCAAAAAACGCTTTTCTCCTTATAGGGGGGGATTTTAACTTTCCTGGTTGGAATTGGCAGATTCCTGCCTTGAAGCCCAAGTCCCCATACCCTGTTCTACACTCAGAATTCATGGAGATAATTAACAACCATGGTCTGGAACAGCTGGTTAAAGAACCCACGAGGGGGGAGAACACTCTTGACCTACTCCTCACCAATTGTCCACATCGTGTCCAAAAAGTTGAGGTCATCCCCGGGATTTCGGACCACAGCATTCCTTATTGTGAATTTCAGGTCAACACACTAAAAATGAAACAAATCATTCGAGAAATCCCAATTTATGCCAAGGCAGACTGGGATGGCCTAAGGATTGCAACCACAGAGCTAAGCTCAAACATGAAGGTGATTCAAGGTACAGCGACAACAGACGAGCTGTGGGTGAAGTTCAAGACTACAATCACTGATGCAGTGAAGAAATTTATACCACACCAAATCACCAAACCTAGGATAAATCAGCCATGGGTCACGGCTGAAATCCGTAGGCTCATCCACAGGAGAGACCGCCAATACAAACGCATGAAGAAAAATGGCTCGATGGAACTGAGAGAGGAGGTACTGAGACTCCGCCGAACCATTCAACGCTTATTGCGTAGATCGTATTGGAACTACATGAACGGCATCTTCTCAGAGGAAGACACCCCGACCAAAGATGTCAAGAACAAGCGCTTCTGGAGCTATGTGAAACACCAAAAGTCCTCAAACGCTGGAGTTTCCCCCTTGAGGTGGGATGGCCAATTGACATCTGACCCAAAAGCACAGGCGGAGATACTCAATCAGCAGTTCCAGTCGGTCTTTGGTGACGGTAGAGAGTACTCTGAGACTGAGTTCCTTCTGAAAACCAAAATGATGAACAGAGCCTATCCTATCATGGGAGATATCCAGATATCAGAACAAGGTGTGTTTGCCCTCCTCAATACCATTAATCCTTACAAAGCATGTGGTCCTGACCACATTAAACCACGAGTGCTCAAAGAATTAGCCAAAGAAATCGCTCCTGCACTGACAATCCTCTTCCAATCGTCACTATGCACAGGAAATGTTCCAGCAGACTGGAGAACAGCGCATGTCACTCCAATTTACAAGAAAGGGGAGCATTCCGACCCTGCCAACTATCGTCCGATATCCCTCACTAGCGTCGTCTGCAAACTGTTGGAGCACATAATCGTAAGCTCTGTCATGAAGCATCTTGAAAGCCAAAATATACTCAATGACTGTCAACATGGCTTCCGAGTCAATAGGTCATGTGAGACCCAGCTTCTCGAATTTGTAGAAGACTTGATGACCAATCTGGAGAACCACAAGCAGACTGACGTGCTAGTAATGGACTTCGCAAAAGCATTTGACCGGGTGAATCATAGTTTGCTTCTACACAAACTCCAGATATATGGGATTCAAGGCACCACTAAAACATGGATCTCTAGCTTCCTCAGCCACCGACGCCAAGCAGTAGTGGTGGGCGGTACAAGCTCCTCCTTTGTCAATGTGAAGTCAGGGGTCCCCCAGGGATCAGTCCTGGGCCCCTGTTTGTTCCTAGCATACATTAATGACCTACCGGAGAAACTGACATCACAGGCAAGACTGTTTGCAGATGACACAGCAGTGTATAGGACGATCGCCAACAGATCTGACCAGGACCAGCTACAACAGGATCTCAATCTGTTAGCTGAGTGGGAGATGAGCTGGGACATGGAATTTCACCCTGCCAAGTGCCAGACACTATCAATCTCTAGAAGTTGTACTCCTCTACACTACCAATACAAACTGCACGGCCATATTCTTGAGCAAGTTTCCTCCGTAAAGTACCTGGGTGTTACCATTCAAAGAGAGGTCCGCTGGGACGAGCATATTAACAATGTATGTAACCAAGCAAACCAAGCCTTGGGGTTCTTAAGGCGAAATCTAAAGATTGGCAACTCCTGTGTGAAAGAAAGAGCATATAAAGCCTTTATCCGTCCGATTTTAGATTATGCATCTTCAGTCTGGGACCCATTTACCCAGAAGATCATTGACAGGTTGGAGGCGGTCCAGCGACGAGCAGCACGCTTTGTCCTAAACCGCTACAGGAATACCTCAAGTGTTGGCAGCATGCTAGAAACACTAGGCTTGTCACCATTGGAGAAACGACGACGACAATCCAGGCTCTCCATGATGTACAAGATAAATAATGGGCTGGTCCACTGTTCCAGTATTAAACAGAAACTCGTACCTCTCCCCCATAGACAGCGACGAGGCCCTGACAGGCAATTCAGGCTCATACCAGCAAGAAGCCAGTATAGGAGCTGCTCATTCCTGCCCAAGACAATCAGGGACTGGAACAATCTTTCAAAAGGAACGGTTGAGGCGACAACACTAGACACATTTGTGTCTATTGCCTCAAGCCTTCAAACCCCCAGTGCATGATTCCCTCACAAAGTGGCCCTGGAAATCTGTGAAATTTCCTCATCAACACCAGGAACAGAAACATTGCAAATCCCATCTACATGCATAGGAGCCAAAATGATCAATAAATTGATCGTGGGCCCTTAAGATATAGAAGAAGAAGAATGCTCATTCCTGCCCAAGACAATCAGGGACTGGAACAATCTTTCAAAAGGAACGGTTGAGGCGACAACACTAGACACATTTGTGTCTATTGCCTCAAGCCTTCAAACCCCCAGTGCATGATTCCCTCACAAAGTGGCCCTGGAAATCTGTGAAATTTCCTCATCAACACCAGGAACAGAAACATTGCAAATCCCATCTACATGCATAGGAGCCAAAATGATCAATAAATTGATCGTGGGCCCTTAAGATATAGAAGAAGAAGAAGAAGACAACTTCCACAGTTGATCTAACAATGTGACAGATACGCCATAGACAACTTCCACAGTTGATCTAACAATGTGACAGATACGCCATAGACAACTTCCACAGTTGATGTAACCACGTGACAGCTACGCCCCCTTGTTATTTACTCTTTATGTTAGTTTCCGATAATTTCCCATGCCATATTTAAAATGAACCTAACATGAAGTGTGTTTGTTCTCATCATCAGAAAATAAATTCTCTCTTTACTCTGTGCACGTAGTCATAATTCCAAATTAATTCCTAAGTCGTTTTATTTAACAAGTCTGCCCTTTGCAATTCGCGTGGCTCTTTTTGTACAATCTATTGCTGGATCAACTGTCAACCCATGGCTCTTTTTGTACAATCTATTGCTGGATCAACTGTCAACCCATGGCTCTTTTTGTACAATCTATTGCTGGATCAACTTTCAACCCATGGCTCTTTTTGTACAATCTATTGCTTGATCAACTGTCAACCCATGGCTCTTTTTGTACAATCTATTGCTGGATCAACTGTCAACCCATGGCTCTTTTTGTACAATCTATTGCTGGATCAACTTTCAACCCATGGCTCTTTTTGTACAATCTATTGCTTGATCAACTGTCAACCCATGGCTCTTTTTGTACAATCTATGGCTGGATGAACTTTCAACCCATGGCTCTTTTTGTACAATCTATTGCTGGATCAACTTTCAACCCATGGCTCTTTTTGTACAATCTATTGCTGGATCAACTGTCAACCCATGGCGTGCCCGTTCCACGTCACATTGGGTTTTCTGTAAATTCTTTTGTTTGATCAACGTTCAGCCCAGAAAGTGCCTGTTATAAGACACAATGAATTTTTGGTACATTCTGTTATTTTAAAAGTTTCAGTCCATAGAATTCCCGTACCATGCCTTACTGTCTGGAGACCCATGAAACCAAATATCTCCCGCTAATATATTTATCTGGTTGTGTCCATTGTTCGTGTTTAGGTCGTCACGTGACATAACAAAACAATTAACAAATCCTACTTTAAACATCGCCTGTTTGTCTACAGAAATGTTGTAGTTGCACATTTGTTACCTCGTGATGTTTCCGCCCACCTCGTTATCTAAATGTTGTATAACGTTACCCCATATCTAGAATGTGTCCTTGGCATCTTGAAAGAATGGAACAAAACATGACGTCAATTGTTCATATTATGAACCAATGAGAACCGAGGATGTTGTGTATATATTATGTACTCTCAAGTACATATTGTTCATTAGACAGTTTATGTCATTTTAAAAGTGTTCTTCAGAGAAACTTACTTGATGAGTTGGGTTTCTCATAAAGATATCATCAATCATAGAATCATCCTTCTAATGGTGACGATGTCTTGCAAGGGTAAGTCGATTGTATGAAATTACATATTTTAGTTCTTTCTACTTTATTACAATTTGTAATTGTTCTAAATAATAGGAAACTCTTATATACTAGCAAGAACCCGGCATGTGTTGCAATGCCAATCAAAGACAACAAAGTGTTCAAGTTTTAATCACGTTTTAATTAATTTTTAAATATAAATTTTTTATTTTTTTTTCCGTCTGCTGCGTACACAAATAAATTAGCAGGTTTTTCAAAACGTGAGCTGCCAACATGATTTTGTTCACATGAAAAACATGGGGTTTAAAATTTAGGAACACATTTGTAGCGATTAATCTATCCATTCAGTAGCTCTGTTTAAAATTATATTTATATTGGTCACATACAAAAAATATGGCCCCCGGCCCGAAACGCAAAATTGTAAAATGGTTGGACTAGTTCAGAAACCTACTTATTATGTCACGCACAAATTGAAATGTCGCTTGTATTTGATTCTGTTTCATCAGCCATACAATAACTCTGTTTGAAATTATATTTCTATAGTTCATATAAGAAAAAAGATAATTTAGGGCTCCCGGAATATTTCAAAATGGAAAACATAATTCAGAAACCTTTGCGGGCGGGGATTCAACAACTTATCAAAGTTTAAGCGCAATCGGATGCATTTTATAGGAACGCATACGGAATCTATGTTAAGATCATAATAGAAAAAAAGTAGAATTTAGGGCCCTGGGCCCATTACGCAATATTATATTGTTATATAGGTAGAGATATAGTTTACCGAATAATAGAAACCTTTTTTGTAACTATTCATGGAAGCGTTCCACATATCCGTCCGTCCAACCATCCGTCCGTCCATCCGTCCATCCATCCGTCCTTCCATCCGTCCATCCATCCGTCCGTCCGTCCGTCCGTCCGTCCATCCATCCATCCGTGCGTCCGTCCGTCCATCCATCCATCCGTCCATCCATCCGTCCATCCGTTCGTCCGTCCATCCGTCCATCCATCCATCCGTCTGTCCGCCCATCCATCCATCCATCCGTCCATCCGTCCATCCGTCCATCCGTCCGTCCATCCATCCGTCCGTCCATCCATCCGTCCATCCGTCCATCCGTCCATCCGTCCATCCGTCCATCCATCCGTCCATCCATCCATCCGTCCGTCCATCCATCCGTCCGTCCATCCATCCACCCGTCCATCCATCCATCCGTCCATCCATCCATCCGTCCATCCATCCATCCGTCCGTCCAACCATCCATCCGTCCATCCATCCATCCATCCGTCCATCCATCTATCCGTCCATCCATCTATCCGTCCATTCCTATCCGTCCATCCCTATCCGTCCATCCCTATCCGTCCATCCCTATCCGTCCATCCGTCAATCCATCTATCCATCCATCCATCTTGTTACGACTTTACTAACTCGAGACCTTCATCAAATGGCTCGGCCTTCTTACGTTGTCTAGGATGTACAAATCTCTCTCTCACATAAAACACAAGGTCCAGTGTAACAATATAATAATTGATTGGATACTTTATAAAACAGGATAATGCTATTCAATGACAATATACTTTGGCGCAAGGAACACACATCAGTCCAACTACCAACTAATCCAGTCTCCTAGCACTACTCTCTCGACTAACGTGTCACTCGCTCCTATCGCTACTCCACTAACTCTTAACTGACAACATTTCACGACTAACAATTCTTCTCTTGCTCTTCTACGTTTCTTCTGACGTCTAGCTAACACACTTCCCTTTTATAATACCACACAAACAACTCAGCCTACACTAACATTCCACACCACGGACTAACTTCACGCTCTGACCTCACGATCAACAACTCACAAAACACTCTCACGATCCACAACTCCCCCTACCCAACATTCACAACAATCTAGTTCACAACATTCCTCCCCCCTTTCGTTGACATCACACACAGTAGTGATGTCCACACACCAAAATGACATCACAAAATTGCAATAACAAAAAATGAACAGTCTTGTCACTAGAATTCTGATATCAAGTACAACATACAACAATCTAGTTCACAACATTACAATGGCATTCATAGTCAGTGTTAACTACATCCTCGGAAAAAAACATCCTAAGGTAAAATTCCATCAACACCATCACAATAAACAATAACCATTCCATGGGTTCTAAAAATAAAACATGACACACCAAACATTTGGACCAAAGATCAGGGAAAAACTGACTTGAGAGAAAAATAATTGTCAACATCGGTAATCCTATGGACAGCCATTAATTGTCCACATCGGTAATCCTATGGACAGTCATTAATTGTCCAGCCAGTTAGTACACTCTATGAGGGCGGGATTTTCCATTTGTCTGTCGCTTTCCAAAAAAGCTTGCAAACTTCTCCCCCCCCCCCCACAACATCGTTTACAGACACTAATTTTCTCCCCTGGCTTAACATGTAAGCAGGTACAATCAATTTAAATAACACTTTACAATGCAAATAGTTACACAAAAATTCAATACACATTGTCCAAATCAAATGTTGACAAAACCCAGTGAAACAAAAAGTACATTCCTCACCTCCCAACTCATGGCAACACACCTCCCAACTCATGGCAACACACCTCCCAACTCATGGCAACAC
>CAXITT010000056.1:83586-126870 GCA_964033795.1 Lymnaea stagnalis
CACTGAATGACCAACTTTTCGTCA
Organism: Lymnaea stagnalis; assembly: GCA_964033795.1. Lineage (NCBI taxonomy): Eukaryota > Metazoa > Mollusca > Gastropoda > Lymnaeidae > Lymnaea > Lymnaea stagnalis. Next base: position 83,611 of record CAXITT010000056.1, read on the forward strand.
CTCTAACAAGCTAACATTTGGCACAATGACTCGTTGTGGACGGCACTGAATGACCAACTTTTCGTCACTCTAACAAGCTAACATTTGGCACAATGACTCGTTGTGGACGGCACTGAATGACCAACTTTTCGTCACTCTAACAAGCTAACATTTGGCACAATGACTCGTTGTGGACGGCAACACTTTCTTTCAAATGTTCAGCACCATCCCCAACCAACAAATGCTCCAGTTTTTTCAATGTAAACATGATGATATATGATGACGCGCATGTCACGAAATAAAATTCCCCTTAACTGCGCCAAATGAGAATGTTTTTGTTTTAAGAACCATAGCGCGGGGGCACTTGGTGTTCAATGTTTTATTTTGTTTTTCGGAAATAGTTGATGAAATAAATCTGTGTTGTCAAGGCGGGTTGGTTATTAGAAGCAGTAACATAGTTCAGGAGAATGACAAAGATGTGTTGTCAAGGCAGGTGGGTTATTAGAAACAGTAACATAGTTCAGGAGAATGACAAAGATGTGTTGTACAGGCGGGTTGGTTATTAGAAACAGTAACATAGTTCAGGAGAATGACAAAGATGTGTTGTCAAGGCAGGTGGGTTATTAGAAACAGTAACATAGTTCAGGAGAATGACAAAGATGTGTTGTACAGGCGGGTGGGTTATTAGAAACAGTAACATAGTTCAGGAGAATGAGAAAGATGTGTTGTACAGGCGGGTTGGTTATTAGAAACAGTAACATAGTTCAGGAGAATGACAAAGATGTGTTGTACAGGCGGGTTGGTTATTAGAAACAGTAACATAGTTCAGGAGAATGACAAAGATGTGTTGTACAGGCGGGTGGGTTATTAGAAACAGTAACATAGTTCAGGAGAATGACAAAGATGTGTTGTACAGGCGGGTTGGTTATTAGAAACAGTAACATAGTTCAGGAGAATGACAAAGATGTGTTGTACAGGCGGGTGGGTTATTAGAAACAGTAACATAGTTCAGGAGAATGACAAAGATGTGCGGTTGGGAGCCTAGGAGTGGAAGCACAAATTGATATTCTCATAAAGAGCGTTACATGTATACACGTGTTGCCATTTTCATCTCAACCACGCTTCTTATTCGAACAACTTCGTTTTAAAGGGTTGTTTAACTTTTCATTTTACATTTGAATTTTCTTTTTAAATATTTATTTTGTGACGTCACTTTACATTCAAACATTGTAGTGTGTCAGTATGCAATTTTTGAAAGGGATTTTTTTTTTCAAAACTAATTTTTTAATATTATTTGACAGGAAGATTATATGCTAAGAATTGACTTGACATGTGAAATGGCCGATCAACACGCCATCTACAGTTACTTTAAAGTTGAGGACGAGACCCAGCTGTACACTCTACGTCTTGGTGCGTACTCTGGAAATGCCACTGATTGGCTCAGCTACAACAAGGATCAGGCATTTACTACATTGGACAGGGACAATGACCAAAGTGGAGATAATTGTGCAAACAGTGCTCTTCATAAGTCAGGCTGGTGGCACAAGAACTGTAGTTGGTCAAATTTAAACGGCGTGTGGGGTGGGGGCGATAACAATTTTATATATTGGGAACAGTACAAGGCATGTTCATTCGTTGAAATGAAAATTCGAAAGATTTAAACATCGACCTATAATTAAGTTAATAACATTTTAGTAGTTTCAATTTTGGTGAAGTTGTTGAACATTTTTATCATTAAGTTAACGACTTAAAAAAAAACACAATAAATTTTTAAAAATAAATATTAATTTTGATTTAAGTTTCCTGAATATGGATAACAATGTTCTTTATAAATGTATACAACACAATTTCAATCTTTGCATTAATAAGTTGCCCTAGACTTCAATCATCTATAGTGCCCTACTTTTCTATCAAATATTTTGACTCACTGTTCAAATCTCTAAGTTGCCCCACTTTTCTCTTAAGTATGTTGCAACACTCTTTACAATATATGTTTCCCTATTTTTCAAACAGCTATGTTGCTCTACTCTTCTACAAATATGTAGCCTCAATCTTCTATAAGTTTTGTTGACCGACTCTTTTATCATCAATGTTCTCTATTTTTTACCAGCTATTTTCCCCTATTCTTTCACCATATAGGTTGCCCTACTTTTGTACCAGCTTTCTTGCCCTATCCTTTTACAAAATACTTTGCCTCATTCTTCTACCAGCGTTTGCACCCTCTATAGCATCATCCATTGTTGTGATACTTTCATTTCTATAGTCTATAGTTCTATAGTTCTTTCATTCCTAGTCAGTTAGATGTGTAGAAGACAATTATAATCGAATTTTCTCTTTCAAGTGATAATCAATGTCACTTTATTTCTTTTCTTCTTTATTTTACATTTTAATTATTGCCAAAATATGTTTGTCCATAACATTCTACTTTTGTCCATAACATTCTACTTTTGTCCATAACATTCTACTTTGTCCATAACATTCTACTTTGTCCATAACGTTCTACTTTGTCCATAACATTCTAGTTTTTCCATAACATTCTACTGGTCACTAATAATACATAACTTATTTTACTTTCTAAAATCTTTAAGAAATCCCAACTCATAAGAATACATAAATTGGGCAAAAACTTAACTTGTGTTAAATACTCTCTATTTCTTGTTATTATTTTGTTCGTCCTATCTACCGAGACAGTCTCTTAGCTGAAAAGTTTTTCTTTCATGTCCATATCTTTTTATTTCAAACAACCCCACTCCTTGTTCCACTGTATCCTTCACACAGCATGTATGCAATCATTCATCTTTCCATTATTTTTTTTACAATAATTAACACGCTTATGTAAACTCTTAAGCACCATTTAAGCCACATTCTGCCTCCCTTATTTTTTCTAGTAGATAAATATAACAACCTTGTTCCACTGAATTCATTTCATTTTTAGTCAAATCAGCACAATTAGTCAAAGTGCACAATAATACAGTAGATAATTTTGACATACAGGACAGATTACCAATAAATCGTAAAACTGCAATACAGACTCACAATCAATTTTCAACAGATAATCATCAGATAGATCTAACTTTAAAGTTATTATTTTGTTCATCCTATCTACCGAGACAGTCAACAGATAATCATCAGATAGATCTAACTTACAAGTTATTATTTTGTTCGTTCTATCTACCGAGACAGTCAACAGATAATCATCAGATAGATCTAACTTACAAGTTATTATTTTGTTCGTCCTATCTACCGAGACCTTCAACAGATAATCATCAGATAGATCTAACTTACAAGTTATTATTTTGTTCGTCCTATCTACCGAGACAGTCAACAGATAATCATCAGATAGATCTAACTTACAAGTTATTATTTTGTTCGTCCTATCTACCGAGACAGTCAACAGATAATCATCAGATAGATCTAACTTACAAGTTATTATTTTGTTCGTCCTATCTACCGAGACAGTCAACAGATAATCATCAGATAGATCTAACTTACAAGTTATTATTTTGTTCGTCCTATCTACCGAGACCTTCAACAGATAATCATCAAATAGATCTAACTTTCAAGTTATTATTTTGTTCGTCCTATCTACCGAGACAGTCAACAGATAATCATCAGATAGATCTAACTTTCAAGTTATTATTGTGTTCTTACTATCTACCGAGACAGTCAACAGATAATCAACAGATAGATCTAACTTTCAAGTTATTGTGTTCATCCTATCTACCGAGACAGTCAACAGATAATCATCAAATAGATCTAACTTTCAAGTTATTATTGTGTTCTTACTATCTACCGAGACAGTCAACAGATAATCAACAGATAGATCTAACTTTCAAGTTATTGTGTTCATCCTATCTACCGAGACAGTCAACAGATAATCATCAGATAGATCTAACTATCAAGTTATTATTTTGTTCATCCTATCTACCGAGACAGTCAACAGATAATCATCAGATAGACCTAACTTACAAGGTATTATTTTGTTCGTTCTATCTACCGAGACAGTCAACAGATAATCATCAGATAGATCTAACTTTCAAGTTATTATTTTGTTCGTCCTATCTACCGAGACAGTCAACAGATAATCATCAGATAGACCTAACTTACAAGGTATTATTTTGTTCGTTCTATCTACCGAGACAGTCAACAGATAATCATCAGATAGATCTAACTTTCAAGTTATTATTTTGTTCATCCTATCTACCGAGACAGTCAACAGATAATCATCAGATAGACCTAACTTACAAGTTATTATTTTCTTCATCCTATTTACCGAGACAGTCAACAGATAATCATCAGATAGATCTAACTTTCAAGTTAGTATTTTGTTCTTTCTATCTACCGAGACAGTCAACAGATAATCATCATATAGATCTAACTTACAAGTTAGTATTTTGTTCATCCTATCTACCGAGACAGTCAACAGATAATCATCATATAGATCTAACTTACAAGTTAGTATTTTGTTCATCCTATCTACCGAGACAGTCAACAGATAATCATCAGATAGACCTAACTTTCAAGTTATTATTTTCATTTGTTGTAGCACGAAGCCCTATTAACAAAAATTGGCGGAGCTCGGACAAACTCCGGGGTACTTCCATCCTTTCTGGAGCATGTCAACAAATACCTTTTTAGTGTCAACTATATTTAATGAGATCTAATGAGATTGAGTTTTTGATTGAATCTCCAAATTATGTTTACATTTATGAATAAATAACTTTTTTTTCGATAATTTATTGTTATTTACAAATCATTTTTCATTCTTCACCATAGACGTAAAATATGAACTGTCTTAAACGTCTCTTTTGATCAGCTTCGTGTATTCCTTTCGAATAGTGTGATACACGAACATTAATTTGGTTGTAAAAAAGAACAATTAGCTCACTTAATCATACACGTGTAGGGTCTATTCAACACACAAAACAATGAATTGTCTGAAAGAATATGAGAAAATTTAGCTCACTTAAACATACGAGTTAAAGGTCTATTCAACAATATTCTCTTTTTAAGTTGAATATTTAATACGTCAAATATATTGGCTTAATAAAAATACAACACATTTACGAATATTTGTTCCCATTGTTAATCAAAATAAACATAGTTTCTTTACGATCAAATGCTTTGTAATTAATTGTAGAATAATGTTATAAGGGTATATAAATATTATATTTAAAGTTTGCTATGAAATAACTCTTCCAAATTATTGTGCATTAAAGTCTGCTACACTCACAATGATTTATATAATGTTTTTATTTTGTAGTTCGGTTGTTATTTTGTAATTTGTTTTGTAATGTTTTTATGCCTTAGTAATAAGATAACCAAGTAAGATAACAAATATAAATAAGATAACCAAAATAAAATAATAGGAAAAAAAAGATTTTATAATAATATAACCAAGTAAGATTTAAACAAAAAAATCAATAACCACTCTAAAATAAAGAGATAAGCAGGATAAAATAATAAGATAACAATACAAAATAAGCTATCTTGAGATAAATCTTTAAATGACAGAGAAAGAACAACATCAAGTGAATAATGATATTAACGTGATATTACAATCTCGTGCAATTCTGTTAATACACGTTCGTCTCGATAAATAGGTGTCGAGACGTTGTATATGTTGTGTAGCAACTCATTCACTCATGACAATGAGTGTCTACGCATCCAGCCAAGTCTCCCACTTGATCCCCGAACAGCACAACCAATAGTAATAGTCTCCAATTCAACAAACACTCCACGGTTCGTTACAATATATAAGTTTAATATGGCTTTCCAACCTGACAATCAGTGTACTCCAGTAAACAACTTCACAATCTAGTTAGTTGAAATCCTCACACATAGAAACATCACACAAAAAGCTATATCTCGAGTAGTGCACCACGGCCATCTCTCTTCTCTATCAACAACGCGTCACTTCCCATTACACAATTACGTCACACCACTCTCAACCAAACGATACGGCTGCACATAAAATCTCTAACTAACATCTTTTCCCTATCAAACATGACAAGAATGCTCTACACATAACAACAGTGATTCTCATACCCTTGACAATAGGCCTTCTATTTTGAGATAAGTTATATAGAGATAGGTCTTCAAGTGTAGCTGCAGAGGTCTCAGCTAAACATTTTAAAATGTGTAGACCAGTTTCAAGGTCAAAGTGTGAAGATTCCATTGGAAACTTCTATTAAAAATAAAATAATCTAAGAGTTGTCCTAATTCTGCCAAACAACATTCACAGGAATTGCATAAAATTACCGACATGTTGAAAACCGTTTTCACTGAACTCAAAGTGAATGGAAAGATAAAGAGACAAGAATAGCTTTATAATGAACATATATAACCACACTATATATATATACATATAAACTGAAATACTTAACGCAGTGGTTCTCGGCTTTCCTCTACCCTTCAATGCAATACCCAAACGTATGGTGACCCCAAACCATACAATTATTTTCCTTCTTCTTATTATTATATTTGAGGGGCCCTCGATCAATTTGTTGATCATTCTGGCTCCTGGTTTAAATTCAGAGTTTGCCTTCTCTTATATGGCAAGTCCCATCCACCCGGGGTGCTTGGGATGTTTTGCTTTGATGGGGATTGAACTCCAGACCACCAGCTGTTTGGTTTTGATGGGGATTGAACTCCAGACCACCAGCTGTTTGGTTTTGATGGGGATTGAACTCCAGACCACCAGCTGTTTGGTTTTGATGGGGATTGAACTCCAGACCACGAGCTGTTTGGTTTTGATGGGGATTGAACTCCAGACCACCAGCTGTTTGGTGTTGAGACCGTTTAGACCGCACGGTCACCCAGCATTTGCTACTTCATAACTAAAGAGTATAAAAGTTTAGAATCACTGGCTAAACTTTAAAAAAAAAATAAACCAAACTATTTTATTGAACATATCTTTTGTGTGTGGGTTTATTTTTTTAATTTTTTTTTTTTGTTTAATGCAATTTTCCAGCAGGTTCCATGAAGCCTAGATGCCCAGTCAGAAATCATCAATAACGCTACCACCACCATGAACTAAACGGACACACACTCTCTCAGATTCTAATGCCAATCTCAGGCGTCATTGACTCCTGGTGCTAACTCCAAGATAAGTCAGAGATTGTTCGTATTTTGTACCCGCAGGGCGTGCTGGCTGTGTAGTAATCTCTTTAGAGAGGCGATTAAATCTTGTTACATCTTCCGTCTGACCTTGTCTATGTCCAGATATGAAATAGAAATATTTATAAGTTTGGCGACATCCAAACACTCGGAGAAACCTTTGAAGTCATTGACAATTGCTTTGGCATCTTGCCCAAAGATTTCCTCGAAGTAAATCTCAATGTCTTGAAGAGAAATCGGTAAATATTTAGCAAATTTGATCGCTTACTTTCCAAATGAGAAATAAATTAGGAATGTTTAAATAACAAACATGGAGTAAGGATCAATGGGGCAAGATAAGGGATGGACTTTGATGAAAAGGAAATTAGTGTTTTCACTACAAAATGATTACCATTGCTGGATACAAAACATGACATCGTGTGAGCCATGTCACTGCTTACAATCTATAAGTATGTCATTTGAGTTAGCAGAATATATGTTGGTTTATATCAATATTTTAGTTTCACTAAAATTCAATTTTTAGTTTTGTAATTTGTATCATTATGTTAGTTGTACCATTCATTTTGTTTCACCTGCATGTTAACTGGAGGAGTTTTGAGGTTTTTTTTATTGGTTTTTTTTAAAGATGTATTTTTTTTATCACTAAATCAGTTGTACCAGTATTGCTAGTTGTACCAGTATTGCTAGTTGTACCAGTATTGCTAGTTGTACTAGTATTGCTGGTTGTACCAGTATTGCTAGTTGTACCAGTATTGCTAGTTGTACCAGTATTGCTAGTTGTACCAGTATTGCTAGTTGTACCAGTATTGCTGGTTGTACCAGTATTGGTAGTTGTACCAGTATTGCTAGTTGTACCAGTATTGCTAGTTGTACCAGTATTGCTGGTTGTACCAGTATTGCTAGTTGTACCAGTATTGCTGGTTGTACCAGTATTGCTAGTTGTACCAGTATTGCTAGTTGTACCAGTATTGCTGGTTATACCAGTATTGCTAGTTGTATCGGAATGTTAGTTTAAGTTTTTAGTAACAGTGTATAGCAGCTACGTTACTGTGGCGTAAGACTTAGGTGATGCTGTTTTCCTCTTCCTTAAGGCCTTCCTTATGTTTGATGTCGTCTTTTGTTTTGTGTCCGCCGAGCTCAATGACTCGCGTCCTCCAAAGGGCTGGACCATGGAAGCCTTGGTACCAGATCTTACACACCTTAAGAAGGAAAATAAGCAAGTTATTTAGGGGCGTGGTCATATAAGTGGAACTTTGAGTGACAGGATCTGATATTTCAGTTTCGGCAAATATTTAAAATAATATTTTAAAAAATACCGTCCTTCGGAGTTTGTTTCTAATGGAATAGAATCAAGGAATGAAACGCAGATTTTCATTTAGAATTACTTGGATGGCACTTAGCATCAGCATAATGATTCCTTTACTTGGATGGCAATTAACATCAGCATAATGATTCATTTACTTGGATGGCAATTAACATCAATATAATGATTCCTTTACTTGGATGGCAATTAGCATCAATATAATGATTCCTTTACTTGGATGGCAATTAACATCAATATAATGATTCCTTTACTTGGATGGCAATTAGCATCAATATAATGATTCCTTTACTTGGATGGCAATTAGCATCAATATAATGATTCCTTTACTTTGATGGCAATTAACATCAATATAATGATTCCTTTACTTGGATGGCAATTAGCATCAATATAATGATTCCTTTACTTGGATGGCAATTAGCAATTAATATAATGATTCCTTTACTTGGAGGGCAATTAGCATCAATATAATGATTCCTTTACTTGGATGGCACTTAGCATCAACATAATGATTCCTTTACTTCGATGGCAATTAACATCAATATAATGATTCCTTTACTTGGATGGCAATTAGCATCAATATATTGATTCCTTTACTTGGATGGCAATTAGCATCAATATAATGATTCCTTTACTTGGATGGCAAATACCATCAATATAATGATTCCTTTACTTGGATGGCAATTAGCATCAATATAATGATTCCTTTACTTGGATGGCAATTAGAATCAATATAATGATTCCTTTACTTGGATGGCAATTAGCATCAATATAATGATTCCTTTACTTGGATGGCACTTATCATCAACATAATGATTCCTTTACTTGGATGGCAATTAACATCAATATAATGATTCCTTTACTTGGATGGCAATTAGCATCAATAAATTGATTCCTTTGCTTGGATGGCAATTAGCATCAATATAATGATTCCTTTACTTGGATGGCACTTAGCATCAGCATAATGATTCCTTTACTTGGATGGCAATTAGCATCAACATAATGATTCCTTTACTTGGATGGCAATTAACATCAATATAATGATTCCTTTACTTGGATGGCAATTAGCATCAATATAATGATTCCTTTACTTGGATGGAAATTAGCATCAATATAATGATTCCTTTACTTGGATGGCAATTAACATCAATATAATGATTCCTTTACTTGGATGGCAATTAGCAATTAATATAATGATTCCTTTACTTGGATGGCAATTAGCATCAATATAATGATTCCTTTACTTGGATGGCAATTAGCATTAATATAATTATTCCTTTACTTGGATGGCAATTAACATCAATATAATGATTCCTTTACTTGGATGTCAATTAGCATCAATATAATGATTCCTTTACTTGGATGGCAATTAGAATCAATATAATGATTCCTTTACTTGGATGGCAATTAGCATCAATATAATGATTCCTTTACTTGGATGGATTTAGCATCAATATAATGATTCCTTTACTTGGATGGCATTGATCATCAATATAATGATTCCTTTACTTGGATGGCATTTAGCATCAATATAATGATACCTTTACTTGGATGGCATTTAGCATCAATATAATGATCCCTTTACTTGGATGGCAATTAGCATCAATATAATGATTCCTTTACTTGGATGGCAATTAGCATTAATATATTGATTCCTTTACTTGGATGGCATTTAGCATCAATATAATGATTCCTTTACTTGGATGGCATTTAGCATCAATATAATGATTTCTTTACTTGGATGGCAATTAGCATCAATATAATCATTCCTTTACTTGGATGGTATTTAGCATCAATATAGTGATTCCTTTACGTGGATGGCAATTAGCATCAATATATTGATTCCTTTACTTGGATGGCATTTATCATCAATATAATGATTCCTTTACTTGGTTGGCATTTAGCATCAATATAATGATCCCTTTACTTGGATGGCAATTAGTATCAATATAATGATTCCTTTACTTGGATGGCATTTAGCATCAATATAATGATTCCTTTACGTGGATGGAAATTAGCATCAATATAATGATTCCTTTACTTGGATGGCATTTAGCATCAATATAATGATTCCTTTACTTGGATGGCATTTAGCATCAATATAATGATTCCTTTACGTGGATGGCAATTACCCTCAATATATTGATTCCTTTACTTGGATGGCATTTAGCATCAATATAATGATTCCTTTACTTAGATGGCATTTAGCATCAATATAATGATTCCTTTACTTGGATGGCAATTAGCATTAATATATTGATTCCTTTACTTGGATGGCATTTAGCATCAATATAATGATTCCTTTACTTGGATGGCATTTATCATCAATATAATGATTCCTTTACTTGGATGGCATTTAGCATCAATATAATGATTCCTTTACTTGGATGGCACTTAGCATCAACATAATGATTAATTTACTTGGATGGCAATTAACATCAATATAATGATTCCTTTACTTGGATGGCAATTAGCATCAATATAATGATTCCTTTACTTGGATTGCATTTAGCATCAATATACTGATTCCTTTACGTGGATGGCAATTAGCATCAATATATTGATTCCTTTACTTGGATGGCATTTAGCATCAATATAATGATTCCTTTACTTGGATGGCATTTAGCATCAATATAATGATTCCTTTACGTGGATGGCAATTAGCATCAATATATTGATTCCTTTACTTGGATGGCATTTAGCATCAATATAATGATTCCTTTACTTGGATGGCATTTAGCATCAATATAATGATTCCTTTACTTGGATGGCAATTAGCATTAATATATTGATTCCTTTACTTGGATGACATTTAGCATCAATATAATGATTCATTTACTTGGATGGAATTTATTATCAATATAATGATTCCTTTACTTGGATTGCATTTATCATCAATATAATGATTCCTTTACTTGGATGGCATTTAGCATCAATATAATGATCCCTTTACTTGGATGGCAATTAGCATCAATATAATGATTCCTTTACTTGGATGGCATTTAGCATTAATATAATGATACCTTTACTTGGATGGCATTTAGCATCAATATAATAATACCTTTACTTGGATGGCAATTAGCATCAATATAATGATTCCTTTACTTGGACGGCATTTAGCATCATCATAATGATTCCTTTACTTTGATGGCATTTAGCATCAATATAATGATTCATTTACTTGGATGGCATTTAGCATCAATATAATGATTCCTTTACTTGGATGGCAATAAGCATTAATATAATGATTTCTTTACTTGGATGACATTTAGCATCAATATAATGATTCCTTTACTTGGATGGCAATTAGCATCAATATAATGATTCCTTTACTTGGATGGCATTTAGCATCAAAATAATGATTCCTTTACTTGGATGGCATTTAGCATCAATATAATTATTCCTTTACTTGGATGGCATTTAGCATCAATATAATGATTCCTTTACTTGGATTGCATTTAGCATCAATATAATGATTCCTTTACTTGGATGGCATTTAGCATCAATATAATGATTCCTTTACTTGGATGGCATTTAGTATCAATATAATGATTCCTTTACTTGGATCGCAATAAGCATCAATATAATGATTCCTTTACTTGGATGGCATTTAGCATCAATATAATGATTCCTTTACTTTATTGACATATAAATATTTATATATTGGTTTTATTTGTTAAGCACCATAAAGTCACTAAAGAGCATAAGAACTAGATAAAAAGTGGCCTAGCAATACCTTGAAATGTGTTTTAAAAATTATAAATTAATTCATGCATCCACTGATCCGTACACTCAGCATGACATTCATTCACTCATCCAACATCTCATTCGTTCACTCATCCAACATCTCATTCATTCACTCATCCAACATCTCATTCATTCACTCATCCAACATCTCATTCATTCACTCATCCAACATCTCATTCATTCACTCATCCAACATCTCATTCATTCACTCATCCAACATCTCATTCATTCATTGATCCAACATTTCATTCATTCATTGATCCAACATCTCATTCATTTACTTATCCAACATCCCGTTTCATTCACTCATCCAACATCTCATTCATTCACTCATCCAACATCTCATTCATTCATTGATCCAACATTTCATTCATTCACTCATCCAACATCTCATTCATTCATTGATCCAACATCTCATTCATTCATTGATCCAACATCTTATTCATTTACTCATCCAACATCTCATTCATTCACTCATCCAACATCTCATTCATTCACTCATCCAACATCTCATTCATTCACTCATTTAACATCTCATTCATTCACTAATCCAACATCTCATTCATTCACTCATCCAACATCTCATTCATTCACTCACCCAAAATCTCATTCATTCACTCATCCAACATCTCATTCATTCACTCATCCAACATCTCATTCATTCACTCATCCAACATCTCATTCATTCACTCATCAAACATCTCATTCATTCACTAATCCAACATCTCATTCATTCACTCATCCAACATCTCATTCATTCACTCACCCAACATCTCATTCATTCACTCATCCAACATCTCATTCATTCACTTATCCAACATCTCATTCATTCATTGATCCAACATCTCATTCATTCATTGATCCAACATCTCATTCATTCATTGATCCAACATCTCATTCATTCATTGATCCAACATCTCATTCATTCATTGATCCAACATCTCATTCATTCATTGATCCATACACCAATTATCTTTATTGAGTTTATTAACACATTTTATTGTTATTATTATTATACGTAGTTTTATATAGCGTATTACACCAGTCTAGGGCTGGGCTCACCACGCTGTACATACAATTTAACAAACATAATACAACAATCTTAAATAATTAATTGACATTTATTAATTAAATAAAACAAAATAAATGCAACAATAAAACTATTTACATCTCAAGCCATGGACGACACTCGGTACCATCGTCTTACGGTCAGTGGTGGGAATCTGTTGGAAGAGTAGAGATTAAAGAGATGTGTTTTGAGTGCAGTTTTGAAGGCTGTGATGGTCGGTATATTGCGGATGTGTAATGAAAGAGAATTCCTTTGTTTGGGTTCACAGAAATAGAATGATCGTTCGCCGTATGTTTGTGTTCGAGTCTTGGGGACAGACAGAATACGCGCGTCAGCGGAGGAGCGAAGCTGTCGAAGGAGTGAATAGACAGAGTGAAGTTACGTTAGATAGGAAGGGGAGGAATTCGACATAAAGTTGTGGCAGAATACTGAGAATTTGTATTCAATACGTGCTTGTATAGGGAGCCAATGAAGTGAATGAAGTAGTGGTGTGACGTGATCACACTTTCTTGCCTTTAGAATTAGCCTAGTGGCTGAGTTTTGAACCTTTTGTAATTTTTCTAAGAAATATTTTGGTGAACCTGACAGAGAGCGTTACAATAGTCAAGACGAGAGAGAACAAGAGCACAGACTAGGGTTTTTGTTGCACCAACTGTAAGATGTTGGCGGATGGAGCTTATCTGACGAATGGCGGTGTATGCAGAGCGACAAATTTGAGAGATATGATTATTGAGAGACAAATTGTTAGACAGAATATAACCAAGATTCCTAGCGGAGAAAGTAAACTAAATATCGGAGTTACCTACATGAAATGAAGTGGAGAAAGCTGAGTTAGAGGATGATTTGTGATCGTGAATGAGGAGTGCTTCCGTTTTGTCATCGTTAAGCTTCAACTTGCTGAGTGTCTTCCATGTCTTGACATCATCAATGCTCTCCCCGCAAAGTCGGGACAGCAGAATTGACAAGAGAGGGATGGATATGCTTGTATAACTGCATTTCATCTGCAAATGACTGGTTCTCCACAGCATGCCACCCGAGCAAGAGGAGCAACGGCCTGGTATACATTATGAATAGAGCCGGTCCCAAAACGGACCCCTGTGGCACTCCATACACCAAGTCAGCACTGCCGGATAGACAGCAATCGACGGCGACCGCCTGCTTTCTATCGGAGAGATAAGACCTAAACCAAGCCAAAGCTGATCCCAAAATTCTAAAGTGATTTTCAAAGGTTTTAAAAAGGATTCCATGGTCAACAGTGTCAAAGGCAGCACTGAGGTCTAAAAGGATAAAGATGGACACATCACCACTGTCCAGTGTGATAAAGAGGTTATTGGTGACACTCAGGAGAGCCGTATTAGTGCTATGGAAAGGTCTATAGGCCAACTGAGTAGGACTGAGAAGAGAGTGGTCAAAAGTAAGCAAAAATATTTTTTAGTACAAGTTTTTCAATGCTTTTTAAGTTATTCACTCATCCATCATTTAGTCGATATACTATTATTCATATTTTTGTAAGGCTCATACTCCTGCTCTTAACAATTCGGGATAACAGACTGATAACACCTTCCATCTGCTCTCTACCATCCCGGCTAACAGACTGACAACACCCTTCATCTGCTCTCAACCATCCCGGTTAACAGACTGACAACACCCTCGATCTGCTCTCTACCATCCCGGCTAACAGACTGACAACACCCCCATCTGCTCTCTACCATCCCGGCTAACAGACTGACAACACCCTCCATCTGCTCTCTACCATCCCGCTAACCGACTGACAACACCCTCCATCTGCGTCATTGCGCAAAGATAAGTTTTCAATGTTGTGCTCACATGCCATCTTGGCCTCCACAATTTCAGATTCGTGGCCCAACATTAACAAGGGGACACCTATTTCTGACGGCCATTGTGTATTGTCTACAGTTTAACTCTTTGAAATGTTCTGGCCTGTTAAAGTAGGACTTTGTAGCGCCATTATCACTCCCCATCTGATACACCAAGCTCTGTTCCTGTCTTTTTCATGAGCCACCACGAATCAGATTTTCTGGGGAGGCCAATGTTAACCTGAACTTTGATAGTACCGCATTGTCCTTAATGGCTCCTCAAATCAATGTTTGATACCGAGCAAGGTGACTACTTTGATAGTACCACATTGTCCTTAATGGCTCCTCAAATCAATGTTTGATACCGAGCAAGGTGACTACTTTGATAGTACCGCATTGTCCTTAATGGCTCCTCAAATCAATGTTTGATACCGAGCAAGGTGACTACTTTGATAGTACCACATTGTCCTTAATGGCTCCTCAAATCAATGTTTGATACCGAGCAAGGTGACAACTTTCCTCGAATTTGATGTTGTAGCTCCGGTTTTTATTAATGTATCTGCTGTTTGATTGCCCCTAACAATATGTTGTTTTTTTGTGTGACGCAGCGCCTAGTCATTGTTCTTCTATTTCCGTTTGCTGTTGTCTATGTTATTGGTAATGTCGTCAACGAAGAGCGCGCCTGTTGCACATATTTGCAAGAATGATCACAACATCTAGTCAATTATAGACCCATACAGGCAATGCACTGTGCACATATTTGCCAGAATGGTCACAACATCTAGTCAATTATACACCCAAACAGGCAATGCACTGTGCACATATTTGCCAGAATTATCACAACATCTAGTCAATGATAGACCCATACAGGCAATTCACTGTGCACCTTTTCCAGCAGAGTATCCTGTTGATGGTGTCAGGTTAAACGTCCAAATTCTATCCTATAGTGTTACATTTTCTCCAAACTATTTATTCACACACAGCCGCGTAAACACTAGAATCACTTATTGCAAAATGTGTCCATTGATCCAATCCACTCATCTATCCATTAACCATTCATCTATCCAAGTTATCAGCAATTGCACCCTTTGATTTATATTTTATCATTAGATAATAATATTGGGTTTAGCCGTACTGTTATATAAAATCCATTACCCTGGCCATGGAAACCCTGCCCACATCTCCCAAGGACGTGTGCATCGCAAGAACAACTGTGGCGGGAATGTGGCTCCACAGTGGAGATTCTGCGTTCTTTTGGTCCTGCTCTTTTGTAGAATGCAACTCTTTATTTGATGTGCGTATTTTTCACGTTGGTCTACATTTTCATTTTTATCTCTGTTCTGTATCTTATCCTAGATGTTTAATATCAATATAACTGTTTAGATGTCAAATTTATGTAAATACTAACGATAAGCAATATTTGGTTGATGAAGGGAGCTCAATGTTGACGCATGATTTTAAAGGCGAGAATGCTGAATAGTGTTAAAATATTTTACATAAAATAATAAATTTTCTAAATCTTTCTGACTTTATAATGCTTTATTTTAAATGGGAAACAAAATAAACACTTTTTCAGCAGAAATAAAAAAAAAAAAAAAAAAAAAAAACACTTTTTAAAAAAAAAAAAAAAAAAAAAAAAAAAAAAAAACATTTGACAACATATATTGAAAAACTTTAGTGACCCGTGATCTATCATTTAATTTTCCATAATCACTATATAGTTTTTTCAGTGTCTGAAAAATATTTTACATAAAATAATAAATTTTCTAAATCTTTCTGACTTTATAATGCTTTATTTTAAATGGGAAACAAAATAAACACTTTTTCAGCAGAAAAAAAATAAAAAAAAAAAAAAAAACATTTGACAACATATATTGAAAAACTTTAGTGACCCGTGATCTATCATTTAATTTTCCATAATCACTATATAGTTTTTTCAGTGTCTGTGTAGAAAGGAAGGATTTAAAATATTTGTTTATGTGATATTAAATATTTAAACTAAAACAATGAGAACATGAATGGATCGAGATTAAGGACCACTATTAAAGAGTGTATTTGTTTGATTACAACTGCGGACTACTTGTAAGAGAGTATTTTTCAAATTCTTATAATTGAGGACCACTATTTAAGAGTGTATTTGTTTGATTCCAGTTGAGGACCACTAGTAAGATACTATTTGTTTGATTCCTGTAGAGGACAACTATTTAGATTCTATTTGTCTGACTCGAACATAAGGAATACTTGTAAGAGATTATGTGTTTCATTCCAGGTAAAGAACACTAGCCCTCTTTGATGGTAAAGTTTCGCTTAGAGACGCACTCTTTGATGGTTAAGTACCCCCTAGAGAACCCTCTTTGATTGTAAAGTACCCCCTAGAGAAGCCATCTTTGATGGTAAAGTTCCCCCTAGAGAAACCCTCTTTGATGGTAAAGTTTCGCTTAGAGAAGCCTAAATTGATGTTAAATTTCCGCCTAGAGAAGACCTCTTTGATGGTAAAGTTGACCCTACAGAAGCGAATGTGTTCAATTCACAGTAAAGTTCTTACATAGACATGGCTCAGTCCGGAAGAGAAAACCGTTGGCTCCTAGGCACCTGTGTACCTGAAGATCACACAGAAACTTTTCCCGTCTGAATACAGTAAGTGCAAGAGATGAGAATACCCGGATGTTGTCAGGGTCATCAGCTAGGGGACTATAGCATTTCCTTTATTATTTTTTTTTTGTTGGCAATCACGTTGTAAGAGAATTAGCTTTTTGTTTTTACTGAATGGTTAAGGTATCTACGAAATTTTTCAGCTACATAGAATACGAGAAAATGGGTTAAAATTGTGATACAAGATTTAATTGGAATATAACAAACTGACAGGGTTTAAAAAATTCAGAAAAGCCCAGAAAAACCCAGAACATTTCGTTGACTACTGCGTAATCACACGAGGGCATTGGGTCTTGGAATACCATCGTAGACTGTGTAACATTGAAAGATTGTAATGACACGAGGGCATTGGGTCTTGGAATACCATCGTAGACTGTGTAACATTGAAAGATTGTAATGACACGAGGGCATTGGGTCTTGGAATACCATCGTAGACTGTGTAACATTGAAAGATTGTAATGACACGAGGGCATTGGGTCTTGGAATACCATCGTAGACTGTGTAACATTGAAAGATTGTAATGACACGAGGGCATTGGGTCTTGGAATACCATCGTAGACTGTGTAACATTGAAAGATTGTAATCACACGAGGGCATTGGGTCTTGGAATACCATCGTAGACTTTTTAACATTGAAAGATCTGGCACTAACAAGTTTTCCCTTTTTTTACTAAAACATCTTTCTAAAAATGTCATGTTTTTGTTTCTAATCTTGTAACTGTTTATATCCATTGATAGAACTAAAACTAATGTTCTGAATCACATGTTCAAACAGAGGTGGCATCCATGGTGTCTAGAATGTCAGGTCATGTCAAGATTTATTAATTGATTTTGAAGGGGGAATATTGACCCCCCTCCTGTCTTTCAAGGTCATTTAATCTTGTGTGTTTATGTTTTATTATGTAATTTGTCAAGTGTGCTGCAGCAATCAAATTGGTTAAAATTAAGTCTCAACGATGTGTGTACATTAATCGAAAGATTGAAAGACAGCCAGTAGGCTAAGTGAGGTGTTTCAATCACAATCACATGCTACACAAGTCTTTATCCCTAGGAAGTTTGGGTTAATGATAATACATATTCCTGATAGATACATTCATTGGGAATATTTTTATCACTTTCTACAGATTCATTTTCAGCCACTTCCGGTTCACGAGCGCTTGACAGGCAGCAGTGAAACCTATCCACATTTTTTTTCCTTTTTGGTATGAGTTCCTCAAATTGTATTCCTCGATAGTTGGACAAGTTTGTATCTAAAAGTCTCCTGGACGGATGTATGTAAATTATTTCGAAAATATCTAATGATTAAACGACTTCTGTGTTATTCCATTCTTAATTAACATAAACAAAAACAGTCAAAGCTATCGACAAACACTTCGGTTCTCCATTCGCTCGCAAGACAGTTGTAAAATCTCTCTACTTTACACATTTTTGGGAAGTTATCTCACACATTTTTATTTGCGCATATTTTAATTTCTTAATAACACTATGTAGAACGATGTGTGACGTCATTTCAGGCCACAAAAGAGTTTGTTTCGAGTTGTTTGGATTAACTTGAAAGAAATGCCCTGTCATCACTATTCATCTACTAGACTGCATCAACTGTGTACCCTTGATAGCTATCTCCTTAGTGGAAAAATTCGTACACTCTGTCGAACACTTCATTTCATAAAAAATAAAACTGCAAGAGGTTTTCGTGGGGGAAAAGGAAGATGAGATCTCGTCACTCAGTTCCTAAAAAGATAGTACGTCAAAAGACTGGTGATGTTACCATTGGGCTCATTAATGCGCAGTCATCTATAAAGAAAGCATTTGGTCATCAATGATCTTATGACTGAGAAGTCGCTTGACATTATGCTCATGACGGAGACATGGCTTCGTGAGGGTGATGATGAGCCAGCAATGAGAGGCATGAGGGTGATGATGGGCCAACAATGAGAGGCATGAGGTTGATGATGAGCCAGCAATGAGAGGCATGAGGGTGATGATGAGCCAGCAATGAGAGGCATGAGGGTGATGATGGGCCAGCAATGAGAGGCATGAGGGTGATGATGAGCCAGCAATGAGAGGCATGAGGGTGATGATGAGCCAGCAATGAGAGGCATGAGGGTGATGATGGGCAAACAATGAGATGCATGAGGGTGATGATGAGCCAGCAATGAGAGGCATGAGTGTGATGATGAGCCAGCAATGAGAGGCATGAGGGTGATGATGAGCTAACAATGAGAGGCATGAGGGTGATGATGAGCCAGCAATTAGAGATATGACCCCTATCACCAACTTTTTTTTTTATCGTCCACGGTAATCTGGTCAAAGTGGTGGGGGTGGGCTGGGGGGCTGGATGTGATCCATCGATCCTCCATTACCGTGAGTCTGTGTAATAAGTATACGTTCACTTCATTCGAGAGTTTAAGCTTTGTAATTGCTCACGGCAAACCGACGGTACGAGCTGTCGCTCTTTACAGACCTCCGCCTTTTGCTGCTAATAAGTTCATAAACAGCACGTTTCATGATGACTTGAGAAAACGTTTAACCTCTATTAACAAAAAAAATCTATTCATCTTAGGTGACTTTAATTTTCACTGGGATGATCCACGTTGCAGGAATATTCGTCTTCTTACACAGTTGTTTGACTCAGCTAATTTAGTTCAGCATGTTTATGTACCAACGCTTAGGGGTGGACATGTCTTAGACTGGGTGCTATCAAGATCCGACAAAGAGTTATTAGTTCAGTCTGTGAATTTGAACGATATTTTATTGTCTGATCACTTCCTTGTGTTGTTTACAACAAAATTCAAGTGAGGAACTTAAAGAATATGGATATTGATGCTTTTCGGGATTATCTTTGTGGGACTGAGTTAGTGAAGTCACCACCTGAAGATATTGAACAACTTGTCCTCTACAATCGGACTCTAATTTCTTTGTTGGACACAGGCCCCAGCGTCAAATAAATTTGTTAGTGACAGATCTAACCCCCTGGTTCACTTGCACCGTTCGGAAGGCCAAGCTTGTTAAGCGTGTTGCTGAGAAGCCTTGGAGAAGGAGTAGCTGTGAAATTGACAAACTATCGTTTCTGAAAGCACGCATCATGTATGCGCAAGAAATCAGGCATGCAAAGTCTGAGCATGTTCAATCTCTCCTTATGGTGGCAGGTACTGTGATTCTCGCAAGATATTCTCTGTGGTGAATGAGCTTCTTGTGAAGAAATGAGCATTCCTTGTTTTGCCTGACATAAGACAGTGCGACCCATACACCTTCCTCGGAGGACGTTAGTCAGACAGAATCATTTGATAGATTCCTGCCTGTGACTGAGGATGAGGTGTGGCGAGTCATCATCAAGTCCGCTCCCAAGTCTTGTGCCCTCGATCCGATCCCCGTCCCACAGCTTGTATTATGCCTTGATGTCCTCCTCCCAGCACTCACCTCCATCATAAATTATTCTATTCTCTCTGGCATCTTCCCTCCCGTTTTTAAACGGTGATAGTCCTACCACTGCTAAAGAAACCCTCACTTGATCCAAACACACTCAAGAATTACAGTCCCGTCAGTAACCTCTCTTTTCTCTCAAAAATCATAGAAAAACTCATACTCTCTAAAAACTCTGACTATCTTCACTCTCGCAATCTCAATCCTTCCTCTCAGTCCGCCTACCGACCTTGTCATAGCACAGAAACAGCACTGGTCCGAGTCATGAGCGACCTCCTGCGCGCGATGGACGATGGCAAATTCTCTATGCTCACTCTGCTAGATCTCTCTGCTACATTTGATTCCATTGACCACCAGATTCTTCTTGACCGCCTTCATCTTTCTTTCAGACTTACTAGCTCAGCTTTAAACTGGTTTCATTCATATCTTTCTGACAGAACTCAAACGGTCTCTATTTTCAACCACTCTTCCAAACCTTCAGCCCTGTCTATTGGAGTTCCTCAAGGATCGGTCCTTGGGCCGGTCCTTTTCATCCTCTACACTAAACTTCTATCATCTCTTATTAGCCACCACTCAGTTTCCAGTCACGCTAAGCTCATAACCTAGCCTTTGAAGCAATGTCTTAATGCCAGCTTTGAAGGCTGCCCTGTCTATAGCATTTATGTCACGCACAGTCCTGTAGACAGGTGGGCTCTTTGGGGGAACTACGTTGAGTGTAGTGAGCATCACTGCATGGTCAGAGGAGAGCATATGACTCACAGTACAGCTGTCCACCAAGTGGTCATCACGGTACACCACCCAGTCGATGATGTGACCGCTACTATAGTAGGTGGGCTGCTGGAAAAGGCTAAACCTTTTGAGGATGACAAGTACCTTGCTAGTAAGGTGGTCAGTAAAGACGTCATAGTGAACGTTAAGGTCGCCCACGATCACACTTGTTCCACGGTGCAGGTTGCAGTAGTCAAGTAGGTCAGGTAGCTCAGAGAGGAAGGTGGAGTTTAGGAGTGTTCTTCTTACTGGGGGGAGTGCGGTACAAGCAGAAAATGTGGACAGTGTGGGGCGTGTTGTGTGTGAACTGAACAAGTTCTATAGAGGTGTGCTGGAATGGGAAAGTGGAGGTGGAAGTCACTGGGAGGTTGCTGCGATAAATGACAGCGAGGCCGCCACCTCGAACAGAACGCACAAAGGGTTTAATATCGAAACCCGGTGACGTGAGGTCGGCGCACTTGGCATCATCCCCTGTTGACCTCAACCAAGTCTCCGTCAGGAACAGCACGTCAAAAAATTCGTCCTTTACGAACTCTACTATCTTTGTTCGCTTCACCCCGCACTTTGAGCCCACGGAATTCAGTTATAGTGACCTGCTCGTAGTTGGTCTGGAATCATCTGGCAGCCACTGATGACAATGTCGGTGCCGCGCCGAATACATCCGGAGTCAAGTGGGACCCATGGAATGCGCTTGGGACGAACAGGAAGACGTTCAAACACATCTGTCACCACGTGGATATGCGTCGACTGCTGCGTCTCCAAAAGCCAATTTACTTTCATTGAATCTTTGAGGGCAAAATGGGGAGAAGTGGGTTGATGCATATGATCAGGTGTTGAGGTGGAAGGAGCTGAGTGACGAGAAGTGGGTTGATGCATATGATCGGGTGTTGAGGTGGAAGGAGCTGAGTGACGAGAAATGGGTTGATGCATATGATCAGGTGTTGAGGTGGAAGGAGCTGAGTGACGAGAAGTGGGTTGATGCATATGATCAGGTGTTGAGGTGGAAGGAGCTGAGTGACGAGAAGTGGGTTGATGCATATGATCAGGTGTTGAGGTGGAAGGAGCTGAGTGACGAGAAGTGGGTTGATGCATATGATCAGGTGTTGAGGTGGAAGGAGCTGAGTGACGAGAAGTTGGTTGATGCATATGATCAGGTGTTGAGGTGGAAGGAGCTGAGGGACCAGATCTCATCTTTCTTTTTCCCCCGCGAATACTTCTTGCAGATTTCTTTTTTATTAATTGAAGTGTTCTACATCGTGCAAGAATTTCACTACTAAGGAGATAGCTATCAGCTAGAAGGTTACGCATCTGGCGCAGTCTAGTGGATGAATAATGGATGCAGGACATTTCTTTCATGCTAATAAAAACTACTCAAAACAGACAAAAACTTTTGTGTCTTGAATAGTCGCCGCACAGCGTTCCACAAAGTGTCATTTAGAAATTATATCCTTTTGAAAATTCCATATGTCCTCCTATCACATCGAAGATCTTACATTCAATCCCTCTCAACTTAAAAAAAACATGAATTCTCCCTCCGCTATAAAAAGTAGTTCTGCTTTCTCGTGTCATTCATTCTTCATGTCAACTCACTACACCATTGTGTCGTGTGAATAAATATTAGTGTCGTGTGAAAAATCTTTGTTATTTGAATGATTACCATGGTCCTTTACAATATCTATTGTATGTGAAATTTATGAAGTGTATAAAAATGGACAGTAGTGGGGAAAATATTTTTTTTAAAAAGGGTGGAGAGGTTTCTGACGTCATTTTTGAGGGTAGAAGCGGGAGTCCAACTTTTGTGATGTTGGAGGAGGGCGTGAAAAATCGGTATTTGAATGACTTAATTTATGGATGGCCACACAAGTCTGCATAGACTAGATCAAAGAAATGACTACAGCCTGTATAGACTAGATCAGAGAAACGACTACAGTCTGAAGAGACTAGATCAGAGAAACGTTTACAGTCTGCAGAGACTCGATCAGATAAACGACTACACTCTGCAGAGACTAGATTTTCAAAATACACGCTGAGAGCTCTACGTGAAGACAATATTATATGGCACAGCTCAGCATTAGTTGGCAATGTACTAGCCGAGGTTTCAAGAGCTTAAACTCAAAACTTCATCAGAATATATGTGTTACTTAGTAGTGTGTCATCTATAGCTATGTGTTACTTAGTAGTGTGTCATCTATAGCTATTACATTGTATGAGTATAGGGATGATGTTCTAAATACGAATTATAACATGACATTTCACTTGTGTAATAAATGTACAAAATGAATGTATTTGTGTGCGTATTTGCGCTCGTATATCTGTGAATCTGTGTGTGTGCGTTTTTATGTGTTTTTGTCAGTTGTTATGTATGTATATTTTGTTTGTGTGTGTGTGTGTATGTGAGGGAAAAGGGAAGAGAGGGAGAGTGATATATATACAGAATCAAAGAGAGGGGTAGAGAGATAATAGAAAGATTGAAAAAGAAAGAAAAGGAGAAAGAGAGAGAAATAGATAGAGAAAGAATTAAGGAGGAAATGAATGAGATAGAAATAACATGTCGGAAAGAAAGATAGATATTTTGAAAGAGAGAGATAAGGGGAGAGGTGATGAGAGTAATATGGAGATAAGGGGAGAGGTGATGAGAGTAATGTGGAGATAAGGGAAGGGGGGATGAGAGTAATATGGAGATAAGGGGAGGGGTGATGAGAGTAATATGGAGATAAGGGGAGAGGTGATGAGAGTAATATGGAGATAAGGGGAGAGGTTCTGAGAGTAATATGGAGATAAGGGGAGAGGTGCTGAGAGTAATATGGAGATAAGGGGACAGGTGATGAGAGTAATGTGGAGATAAGGGGAGAGGTGCTAAGAGTAATATGGAGATAAGGGGAGAGGTGATGAGAGTAATGTGGAGATAAGAGGAGAGGTGCTGAGAGTAATATGGAGATAAGGGGAGAGGTGCTGAGAGTATTATGGAGATAAGGGGAGGGGTGCTGAGAGTAATATGGAGATAAGGGGAGAGGTGCTGAGAGTAATGTAGAGATAAGGGGAGAGGTGCTGAGAGTAATGTAGAGATAAGGGGAGAGGTGCTGAGAGTATATGGAGATAAGGGGAGGGGTGCTGAGAGTAATATGGAGATAAGGGGAGAGGTGCTGAGAGTAATGTAGAGATAAGGGGAGAGGTGCTGAGAGTAATGTAGAGATAAGGGGAGAGGTGCTGAGAGTAATATGGAGATAAGGGGAGAGGTGCTGAGAGTAATGTAGAGATAAGGGGAGAGGTGATGAGAGCAATATGGAGATAAGGGGAGGGGTGCTGAGAGTAATATGAAGATAAGGGGAGAGGTGCTGAGAGTAATATGCAGATAAGGGGAGAGGTGATGAGAGTAATATGGAGATAAGGGGAGAGGTGCTGAGAGTAATATAGAGATAAGGGGAGGGGTGCTGAGAGTAATATGGAGATAAGGGGAGAGGTGCTGAGAGTAATATGAAGATAAGGGGAGAGGTGCTGAGAGTAATATGAAGATAAGTGAAGGCGAGCGATAGAAGGATAGCGAGTAAGAGAGGGACCGATTAAGAGAAAGAAAGAGAAAGAGAGAGATAAGGGGAGGGGTGATGAGAGTAATATGGAGATAAGTGAAGGCGAGCGATAGAAGGATAGCGAGTAAGAGAGGGATCGATTAAGAGAAAGAAAGAGAAAGAGAGAGATAAGGG
Source organism: Lymnaea stagnalis (assembly GCA_964033795.1). Classification (NCBI taxonomy): domain Eukaryota; kingdom Metazoa; phylum Mollusca; class Gastropoda; family Lymnaeidae; genus Lymnaea; species Lymnaea stagnalis. The sequence goes on from CAXITT010000056.1 coordinate 109,206, forward strand.
GAGGGGTGCTGATAGTAATATGGAGATAAGGGTAGGGGTGCTGAGAGTAATATGGAGATAAAGGGAGAGGTGCTGAGAGTAATGTAGAGATAAGGGGAGAGGTGATGAGAGTAATGTGGAGATAAGAGGAGAGGTGCTGAGAGTAATATGGAGATAAGGGGAGAGGTGCTGAGAGTAATATGGAGAAAAGGGCAGGGGTGATGAGAGTAATATGGAGATAAGGGGAGAGGTGCTGAGAGTAATATGGAGATAAGGGGACAGGTGATGAGAGTAATGTGGAGATAAGGGGAGAGGTGCTGAGAGTAAAATGGAGATAAGGGGACAGGTGATGAGAGTAATGTGGAGATAAGGGGAGAGGTGCTGAGAGTTATATGGAGATAAGGGGAGAGGTGATGAGAGTAATGTGGAGATAAGAGGAGAGGTGCTGAGAGTAATATGGAGATAAGGGGAGAGGTGCTGAGACTAATATGGAGATAAGGGGAGAGGTGATGAGAGTAATGTGGAGATAAGGGATGAGGTGCTGAGAGTAATATGGAGATAAGGGTAGGGGTGCTGAGAGTAATATGGAGATAAGGGGAGAGGTGCTGAGAGTAATATAGAGATAAGGGGAGAGGTGCTGAGAGTAATGTAGAGATAAGGGGAGAGGTGCTGAGAGTAAAGTAGAGATAAGGGGAGAGTTGCTGAGAGTAATATAGAGATAAGGGGAGAGGTGCTGAGAGTAATATAGAGATAAGGGGAGAGGTGCTGAGAGTAATATAGAGATAACGGGAGAGGTGCTGAGAGTAATATAGAGATAAGGGGAGAGGTGCTGAGAGTAATGTAGAGATAAGGGGAGAGGTGCTGAGAGTAAAGTAGAGATAAGGGGAGAGGTGATGAGAGTAATGTAGAGATGAGGGGAGAGGTGATGAGAGTAATATGGAGATAAGGGGAGAGGTGATGAGAGTAATATAGAGATAACGGGAGAGGTGATGAGAGTAATGTAGAGATAAGGGGAGGGGTGATGAGAGTAATATGGAGATAAGGGGAGAGGTGATGAGAGTAATATAGAGATAACGGGAGAGGTGATGAGAGTAATGTAGAGATAAGGGGAGAGGTGCTGAGAGTAATATGGAGATAAGGGGAGAGGTGATGAGAGTAATATAGAGATAACGGGAGAGGTGATGAGAGTAATGTAGAGATAAGGGGAGAGGTGATGAGAGTAATATGGAGATAAGGGGAGAGGTGATGAGAGTAATATAGAGATAACGGGAGAGGTGATGAGAGTAATATAGAGATAAGGGGAGAGGTTCTGAGAGTAATGTAGAGATAACGGGAGAGGTGCTGAGAGTAAAGTAGAGATAAGGGGAGAGGTGCTGAGAGTAATATAGAGATAAGGGGAGAGGTGCTGAGAGTAATATAGAGATAACGGGAGAGGTGCTGAGAGTAATATAGAGATAACGGGAGAGGTGATGAGAGTAATATGGAGATAAGGGGAGAGGTGCTGAGAGTAATATGGAGATAAGGGGAGGGTTGCTGAGAGTAATATGGAGATAACGGGAGAGGTGATGAGAGTAATATGGAGATAAGGGGAGAGGTGATGAGAGTAATATGGAGATAAGGGGAGGGTTGCTGAGAGTAATATGGAGATAAGGGGAGAGGTGCTGAGAGTAATATGGAGATAAGGGGAGAGGTGCTGAGAGTAATGTAGAGATAAGGGGAGAGGTGATGAGAGTAATATAGAGATAAGGGGAGAGGTGATGAGAGTAATGTAGAGATAAGGGGAGAGGTGATGAGAGTAATATGGAGATAAGGGGAGAGGTGATGAGAGTAATATGGAGATAAGGGGAGAGGTGATGAGAGTAATATAGAGATAACGGGAGAGGTGCTGAGAGTAATGTAGAGATAACGGGAGAGGTGATGAGAGTAATGTAGAGATAAGGGGAGAGGTGATGAGAGTAATATGGAGATAAGGGGAGAGGTGATGAGAGTAATGTAGAGATAAGGGGAGGGGTGATGAGAGTAATATGGAGATAAGGGGAGAGGTGATGAGAGTAATATAGAGATAAGGGGAGGGTTGCTGAGAGTAATATGGAGATAAGGGGAGAGGTGATGAGAGTAATATAGAGATAAGGGGAGGGGTGCTGAGAGTAATATGGAGATAAGGGGAGAGGTGCTGAGAGTAATATGAAGATAAGGGGAGAGGTGCTGAGAGTAATATGAAGATAAGTGAAGGCGAGCGATAGAAGGATAGCGAGTAAGAGAGGGACCGATTTAGAGAAAGAAAGAGAAAGAGAGAGATAAGGGGAGGGGTGATGAGAGTAATATGGAGATAAGTGAAGGCGAGCGATAGAAGGATAGCGAGTAAGAGAGGGACCGATTAAGAGAAAGAAAGAGAATGAGAGAGATAAGGGGAGGGGTGATGAGAGTAATATGGAGATAAGTGAAGGCGAGCGATAGAAGGATAGCGAGTATGAGAGGGACCGATTAAGAGAAAGAAAGAGAAAGAGAGAGAGAGAGAGTGAAAAGGGAAGAACAGAAAAAGAACACACAAAAAAGAGTTATGAGAGAGCAAGAAAGAGAAAGAGTGAAAGGGTAAAAAGATATATAATGAGCGAGATGGAGCAGGAAAAAGAAAGAGATAACGAGAGAGAGAGATAAAGAAAGACTTAGAGAAAGAGAGCGAAAAAAGTGATAGAATGATAGAAAATAAGAGAATGAGGTACGGGTTTTTATTAGGAAATGTATTCAAAGTTTGCATTTGGTTAGAAGACATCAAAGTAATGTGTCAAACTTGGTTGTATCATTAGCAGGGCATACAATTAACATGTCAAACTTGGTTGTATCATTAAGTCAGGCATACAATTAACATGTCAAACTTGGTTGTATCATAATCCGGGCATACAATTAACATGTCAAACTTGGTTGTATCATTAAGCAGGGCATACAATTAACATGTCAAACTTGGTTGTATCATTAAGCCGGGCATACAATTAACATGTCAAACTTGGTTGTATCATTAAGCCGGGCATACAATTAATATGTCAAACTTGGTTGTATCATTAAGCCGGGCATACAATTAACATGTCAAACTTGGTTGTATCATTAAGCTGGGCATACAATTAACATGTCAAACTTGGTTGTATCATTAAGCCGGACATACAATTAACATGTCAAACTTGGTTGTATTATTAAGTCAGGCATACAATTAACATGTCAAACTTGATTGTATCATTAAGCCAGGCATACAATTAACATGTCAAATTTGATTGTATCATTAAGCCGGGCATACAATTAACATGTCAAACTTGGTTGTATCATTAAGCAGGGCATACAATTAACATGTCAAATTTGGTTGTATCATTAAGTCAGGCATACAATTAACATGTCAAACGTGGTTGTATCCTTAAGCCGGGTATACAATTAACATGTCAAACTTGGTTGTATCATTAAGCCGGGCATACAACTAACATGTCAAACTTGGTTGTATAATTAAGCCGGGCATACAATTAACATGTCAAACTTGGTTGTATCATTAAGTTGGGTATACAATTAGCATGTCAAACTTGATTGTATCATTAAGCCGGGCATACAATTAACATGTCAAACTTGGTTGTATCATTAAGCCGGGAATACAATTAACATTTCAAACTTGGTTGTATAATTAAGCCGGGCTTACAATTAACATGTCAAACTTGGTTGTATCATTAAGCAGGACATACAATTAACATGTCAAACTTGGTTGTATCATTAAGCAGGGCATACAATTAACATGTCAAACTTTATTGTATCAATAAGCATTGCATAAAAATTTAAAATGTAAAACTTCATTGTTTCAATAAACCTTAAAGACAAATAACGTTTAAAACTGGATTGTATCAGTTTAGTTATTACATTGTACATGTTCAATTTCAGCATATTGATAAATAAATATTTTAACTTACACCAAATTTTTACATTTATGACAAACTGTAGAAAATTAACTTCAGATTCTTGATTTTATCAGTGTGCGCGGGGCATGGAATAATCAAGCACAACACTACAAAATGGAATAAAAACTTGTCAATTAAGGGGAAGTCACTGTTTTGTACTTAGGGAACAAATACAATTTGTTGAGATATCTTTCTTTGATGACTTCCAGAATAATTGTAAAATGAAAAATACAAATGTTTTTTATTTTCATTCGGAATGCATTATAAAACAGAATTATAAATTTGAACAATTTCTTAATTTTCCTCTTTTTTTTTTTGTAGTATGTCCCACTACTGATGATAATAATGACTAATAGTTTTAGAATAACCGGGCAACAGTTCTTAGACACTTATTACAAAGATCAATCACAAAATAACTGGATATGTCTGAGTCTTATTATTAAAATGTTCTCTCTCATTGAAACCAGCAATTTATTGTTTTATGTTTTGACTCAGTTTTGAGAAGATGTCTAAGTCTAAAAACATTTCAATATGTTTTTCTTATATCAAGTGCATCCATATTGCGATATACAGTCATTATAACAAATACCGGTAAATATCATTTAACATGTGCAACCATTATATCAAATGTACCATTATCATAAGTGCTACCTATGTATCATGTTTATCAATTATGAATTGTGCTAACATTACATGATGTGCTTCCATTATATCATGTGCTACAATTACATTGTTACCATTACATTAATTGCACCACTATATTATGTGCTACGATTATATCAACTTCATCCACTATTCCGCGTTCTACCGCTATATATAAAGTGCATCAATTACACCATGTAATACCATTATATCAAGTGCATACATTACACTATTTGCTACCACTATATGAAGATCATACATTACATCATGTGCTACCACTATATCAAGTGCATCCATTATTCATTGTGCTACCACTATATCAAATGCAACCATTGTGTCCATGTGCTACCACTATATGAAATGCTAAAATTTCGTCCATATGCTACCACTACCATTGTATTAAATGCTACCATTGTGTCCATGTGCTACCACTATATCAAGTGCATCCATTACGCCTGTGCTACCATTACATTAGAGTCCACCAGGACAGTAGACATAGATCGGGTACAGGGCCCTCAGGAACATTTATCGACAAAAGTTAAAGATTGAATGAAAATGTTTGCCTCCCCCCCCCCTCCCCCATAGAAACAATGAAGTCAGAGTCACGAGTAAAATCTTGGTGTTACTATTTGATCACTGGGAATTTGAGAAGACTTAATAAAATATCAGACATCAATTAACTGACTTTGATATTTTAATTCAATTTGAACATTATATCAAATAATGGACTGTGTTATTTTACACCTATTGCACAAGGTATCAATAAAGGGACTGTGTTATTTTACACCTAATGCACAAGGTATCAATAAAGGGACTGTGTTATTTTACACCTATTGCACAAGGTATACATAAATGGACTGAGATATTTTACACCTATTTCACAAGGTATACATAAATGGACTGTGTTATTTTACACCTATTGCACAAGGTATACATAAATTGACTGTGTTATTTTACACCTATTGCACAAGGTATACATAAATGGACTGTGTTATTTTACACCTATTGCACAAGGTATACATAAATGGACTGTGTTATTTTATGTCTAAGGAATCAATAAATAAACTTTGTTACTTTAGACCTAATGAACAACATATCAATAAATGGACTAAGGTACATAGCTTCCAGCGTCACATGTTAACTAGAAAACTGTCAGGTTTTATTGAGATGTTATGAATACATAATGATTAAATCATTTGTAATATTTCAATGTCACAATCTTGAACAACTACATTGTTGTCAACGATATTTTCTCATTTCCCTGTCTGTATGTACAACGGAAAATTACCGATTTTAGTTGAGCCAAACACTCATGGGAGACACACTGACCAGCCTGGATGCTGTAGCAATATGAGGCTGTTGTACGCGACTAGATGTCAACCACCAACCACTGATGGGAGACATACCGACCAACCCGGAAGTTGCAGTGATATCATGTTGTTGTATTGATGTAATTATTTGTTGTAAGGAATTATTTCCTACCAAATGTCAGTTGACTATATTGTAAATTTTACTATACATATGTTATAAAGAAACACTTAAATATTATAATCTTAAGTATCAATATACATTAAGTCGTCTGTCATATGTCTGTGTATGTCAATATTAATATCAACATAAACAAATAACATACAAGAAATAACAACATACATTAAGTATGTAATATGTCCTAGTAGGTCAATGTTAACTTTAACATAAACAACTAACATACAAGAAATAACAAAATCGAAAAAAAATTATTTCTCAGTTTATTACATCTTATAAAAGTTGACAAAACGTGTTAAAATGGTATACAATAGAAGAAATGGTTTTAAATAGAACATATTTTATACATTTAATTGATTCAACAGTTTAGAGATGACATTTTAAAATAAAGTTTCTAACAAAATTGTGATATGTTATAAATACTTGAGATGTGATAGTGAAAGGTAGGGGCGCCGATACTGGAGGTGGGGGCGTTCATGGGGCGTGGTGTTGGGGTGGATGGTGTTGTCTACTACAACAGTAAATAGTTGATACAACTTTGTATAATTGTATAGAATTACTTAAAACATTAAAACATTGTTTCTTGACATTAGCGATATTAGCGGAGCTCATAACCAACGCCACAATAATTGTTTCCCTTAGAGTTGACCCCACTGTGGACATGGTGGGTATAATGCCTCAGTGGGTGGACATAAGCCCCACTACTGCCTGGACATGTACTAGTTGTGTACGTGTACTTGGTACTACTAACATAATCATCAGCCACCACTTTCCTGTCTATCCATTGTCCTACAGAGATCTGTTTAGGACATCCATGTGGATGTGATACTATGAATATCAACTTGAACTCATCTCTAGAACTCTTGTATTTGTTGAATACTTTCTCCAATAGATCAAGCCTGTGTCTCCACATCTTGTGCAGTTTATCCAGTAAATCTACGTCACATGTCACACATTTCAACTCACACCTGTCTCTCTCAATGTCTGCCCCATCCACCATCCAGCCATCAAGAGTGACCAGTGGACTGTCTTGTCTATCAAAGAACAATCTACACGTGGTGTGTCTCGCCTCAAGGTCATCAAACACCACGTGTGTGGCCGTGTACATCATTACATACCCCCACACTTTGCTGGGTGTGTCCGAGTGTTGGCACTTGTGACATGGACAAGTTCCCATGTTGTCTTTCTTGATGACTTCCTCTGTCCACTTGTTTACATACCCCAACATCCCAGTCCCTACCCTCGTGACGTCACTTCCACTCATGTTATAAAAGGCGTATGGGACTGTGGTGTTTGGCCAAAATTCTGGTCTTTTTGGACTGGTCATTTTAACATTTACCCTGACAGTCTGGTCAGCTGCAGCTTTGATGAGCTCAACAAGGTCGTTGTCATGGGGACCTTCAGGCAGGTGACTGATATTAAAATCGTTTACAGGTACAAACTTTGTGTGACCTGGATTCTTCTTACAGCCAACATAATGTTTGTGCAGATCTGCTTCTTCTCCACCTTCTGACACCAGGGTTTCATGTGTACCTGACAAGGTGATAAGAGAAAGTACATATTAATAATATTATAATCAAATTATTCTAAGCCATTTCACATTTTAATACATTTTTTATACTTGTCCTTATTTTAAATTTGTAAACAATAAAATCACAAGATATAAATTTACAAGTCAGTTTATGAGACATAGAATATTGTATTACATACATCAATAGGAATGATTTCAAATGGTGTATACATGCAGATCAATGAGAATTATAACAACAAATAATTACCATAGAAAAGATCTGCTTCATCTTTCGTGTTACAAATGTCTGCACGACCGTCATTAGAGCCATCATCGTCTTGACTGTCATCTGTGCCATTATCGTCATGACTGTCATCTATGCCACCCTCATCTTTACTGTCATGTGTGCCATCATCGTCTTGACTGTCATCTGTGCCACCATATACTCGGCTATCATAAGTGCCATTATCTGTATAGAGTGATAGTAGTTAATAAATATAAAACAACAATAGTAAAGAGAAAATAGATTGCTAAATCTTAACATTTCTTTTTTTTTTTTTTTTTTTTTTTTTTTTTTTTTTTCTTTTTTTTTTTTTTAAACTTCCTCTCTAACAAATAACACCTCCACTTCCATTAAGCCATATTTCTGTTTTCCCCCAACCGAATTATTTCCTTTTCTCTATCTCTCTCTCTTTCTATTACCCCCGTTCTATCTTAGACTCAGACACACACACTTTTTTTTTGTCTTTATAAAATTGAAAACTAAAAGAATTTCATATAAAATATGCTTTAACTAAGTCTAAAAAAAACTTGTAATATTATTATTAATATTTTACCATTAGGTTGTTTCAATATCTCTGATTCAGCCGGGGTCAATCGTTGGACAGTCTGCAAGTTAAAGTATTAATTATAAAATTAATTGGAGCCTCACATTTATTGTTATACATTTAAATTAAATTTTAATTTGTCAAAATTTATCTTTCCAAATATACTATGCCTATGCAATTAATAATACAAATTAAAATTACGTTTCGATCAATTAGTTTGTTATATTATCATATTAAAAATAACATATATTTAGTTTAATAATATTTAATTATATAGTAATAAAATAAACTACGCGAACATTAGTTGTTATTTAAATGAAAATATTTGAGATTCAATATCGTCCATGTCCGTGCTTTAAAACGAATGCCGTCTGCAACTCCAAAAGTATTTAAAAATCGATCGAGTAAATTAAATTATTGTAGTTATGAATACAAATAACAAAATCAATGTCTTTTTAAGAATTTCACAAACATTGTTTAATCTTTTTTTAACGAGATATTTATAATATTTTTTTAAAGTTGTTTAGGTGAGGTTATTTTTATAAGATTAATGGTTTTAAATTAAAATGAAATTAACTTAAAAAGGTATCGCATTTGTTTAGTAATCGTACTTTGGCACTGAACCTCAACTTTATAAAAAACTTTAAATAAAACTGAAACAAAATGATAATCAAATGTGACACTTATTGTTGAAATGAATTTTATTTGTTAGAATATTAATGTGTTAAAGTCTATTTTCATTATTTTATTTCAAAAAAAAAGTTTATGACCTTCTTCATAAGCCGATGTGTTTCAATTTTAACTTTTGCACAAAAATATTCTTCTTTTTTTTTTTTTTTGCTTCACACTTTTAAATAAATTAATTAACTAAGGAGACCTTAAGTTTTTATTCATTATTTTATTTCAAAAAAAAAGTTTATGACCTTCTTCATAAGCCGATGTGTTTCAATTTTAACTTTTGCACAAAAATATTCTTCTTTTTTTTTTTTTTTGCTTCACACTTTTAAATAAATCAAGTAACTAAGGAGACCGTAAGTTTTTCATCTTCAGGAAATATGAACTAAAAGATAAAAGTGAGTTTAGAATCGTTAGCTTGGTGCTATGACTGAAACATTGTCAAATAATATTAATAATAAGGGGAGGTAGATCGAGAACCCCGCATATTAACTCGTCTTCCGAGTGTTGTAGTAGTCTCTAACCAAGCAACTTTGCCCAGCGTGTAGTCTATAGTGTCTCGCCTCTGTAATAGGCAATAGGCCTACCTACCCATCTTGTCACTAGACTCAGTAAGTCTTAGTGTCTCGCTATAAGATTTTGGATTTTCCATATATATAAATATGTAATAAGGTTAAAATTGATGGTTACAAATGTACATAAATATATGTCATAAGGTTAAAGTTATTGGTTACCTTTATTATTTTATTTGGAGGGGCAAATTCTTCTGATTCATTTTCTGATTTGTAAAAATGATTTATTTGTGTCTGACTGCATGAAGTAACTTGACTTTTACAAACATCAGAGTCTAAACTGTAATGTACTGTCTCTTTGTTGTCTTCAGATTTGCTCTTAGTTACTTCACTTGTGTCCATATTACTTGAAAATTCTTGCAGTGTATATGTTCTATTTAATCTTGAATTGTTCATTGTCAATGGCTGATAGAACTTTCTATTATTTTTCTCACTTCTTCAATAACTGATATTTACTTTTCATGAAACCTGTTAAAAAATATTATATAAATTAAATGACTAAATTCAAGCTTAGTAAAGGAATGAAATAGCAAAATGGGCTATGTGGAAGTTTGAATTCGAGAACAGGACAAAAAAACAAGGACGTTTCGGCATAAAGCTCTTTTTAGCTAGTCGTAGAAATTAAAAAATTTATACTGTTTGCTGAAGAAGCTAAACGATAATCGTGAAATTATAACATTTTAAAAATCTTAATTATGAAATAAAAAATATCTAGATCATCAAATTATGTAATTTAAAACATTATCGATAATCAAGTTATACAATTTGAAACATGTAGAAGTTGTATGCAATTTAAAACTTGTTGAAGTTGATAATAAACATTCTAGGACATTAGAAGTCATGTGCTGATAAAACATGTAGAAGTTGTATGCAATTTAAAACTTGTTGAAGTTGATAATAAACATTCTAAGACATTAGAAGTCATGTGCTGATAAAACATGTAGAAGTTGTATGCAATTTAAAACTTGTTGAAGTTGATAATAAACATTCTAGGACATTAGAAGTCATGTGCTGATAAAACATGTAGAAGTTGTATGCAATTTAAAACTTTTTGAAGTTGATAATAAACATTCTAGGACATTAGAAGTCATGTGCTGATAAAATATGTTTTGACGGAAGATTTATTTAATGTTTATGTTTTTTAATATCAAATTAAATAGGATTATTTCTCTGTTCTTATGGTGGAAAAACAAATTTATTTAATTTTAAACTTTAATTGTAAGATTAATGCTGATAATAATTACATTAAAAATTGTTGAATTGCCTTTGGCTGTTTGTTTTATTTGTAAATTTTAATACAAAACTAATTTTATCCACGACTGTGATAATTATATGTTGAAAAGAGCTAAATAAATAAAAACTCATTTAATTATGATATTAATAATAACCATTTTAAGATAAATTTAATTGTGGCTAATTTAATTTTAAAAAATGAAATATGATTAGCATGTGTATTATGTTACTGAAAAATATTTAATTGTAATTCTACTATTTAGAAAATGATGTATGCTGTTTCTTATGTTATTTTATTACATTTTTTAAAAGTTTATTTTGTAACCAATTTATTTAAAAAATTGTATTTTTTTATTCTGATTAGTGAACCATTCTTCTTAGTTATATATTTATTGGGAAATTTGTAATAATTTCATTCTAAAATGTATTGAAATTAATTATGGTTACATTTATATTTCAAACATATTTTTTGCGTTATACTTTCATGTCTTATTTCACTATATTAAAAATTGTCTCCTTTATTTCAAATTTTTATATAATTATTTTTTTCATATTATTTTTCATCATATCATATTTTTTAAAAATTGTTGCTTGATCCAATGTAATCTTTATTCTAATACCATAAAATATCCTAAAATTTTTTTTAACAATTTCTATTCATTAAAAATTCTAAACAGTTCCTTTATTTCATTTTTTCCATTTAAAGGCATACAAATATAATGATCTATTGTATGAAATTTGTAAGCTATATTTATTATATAGTAATTCCAATTTTTTTTTAATTATACCATCATTCTTCTGTTCAAGTGTTCTATCATTGTGACACGGTCATTAATATTTTCACATGAAACAGTTTTACTATAAGTACGGCATTACATAAACTATGAATTGATTCATTAAAGATGGACTGAGGGGTTTCAATTTTTTTTATTTAACTATAAACTTGTAATTTAGATCTAACAAAGCAAACAAAGAATTTTCTTATCTAGAAAAGGGGATACAATAATACTTAAATATTGATTGACATAGTTTTAAGAATTTATTTATAATGGATTTTTCCATTGAAAATAAAAGTTATTTTTTTCCTTTGTCATAAGGTACACATTTAATATGTTCTGATATTCTTTATTCTTCACAGCATACATTTATAATGTGTTTAGATTTCCTTTATTCCTCACAGCATGTTCATATATTATTTATCATCAAATGTAAAAATTAAAAAAATCGATTACTTTTAAAATAAATGAAATATTTATTTTTTTTAAAAATCATTTTATAGTTAATTTGTTTTCACAAATAAAAGAATTCATAGAATGGTGTATTTTAAAAAATACAAACTATTTTTAAAATGTCTATGTTAATTTGCATATTTTAACAATAATTTTATCAAACTTTTTTTATATCAATACCTTTAAATTATGTAGTGACTTGAACTTTTAAAAATAAATATATAAAGTTGTTTTGAGAATTTGTGTTCAATCATCCATGAGTATAAAAACTCGCCAAAAATTCCTGCGCTGTAGTAATATGAGTGATGAATTAATACAGGAACTATATCTTTTTTATTCAGCCAAATTAAAAGTGCATTAAATTAAAATGGATTAAAGTCGATTCATGAGTGTGGACACATCTAGAGCTTTTAGTGATGTAATTCTTCCTCTTAAGCTCATCAATGAATTTATATTATTTAATTTTTTTCTATATTTCATCTTTTGTGAAATGAGATATTATGTCAATTTTTGACAAAATCTATTTGAAGCTACTCCCATGATAAAAAGGAGGTGTGAACAACACTGAATTTATTTTATTTTATAAGTGAAACATGTGACGTCATAGACAGTTAACCTGTAGTAATATTAATATGAACAAAACTGACCACAAAGTCAATTTAATAGGTTACACAATAAATACAACAGGTTACACTTTATATGTAATAGGTTACAAAATAAATACAACAGGTTTCACAATAAATACAACAGGTTACCCAATAAATACAACATGATATACCCTAATTTCAAGTTATGCAATAAATACAACATGATATACCCTAATTTCAAGTTATGCAATAAATACAACATGATATACCCTAATTTCAAGTTATGCAATAGATACAACAGGTTACACAATAAATACTTAAGACAACAGTCTAAAAACATATCATTTGCTAAAATATAGTAAACCTTGTAAAATAGTGAAGTATAAAAAAATTATTGTGTTTTCATTTCTATGACTTTCGTTTTGTTTAACAAATAATTTGAAATTATCAATTTTTATGTTAATTTATCTAGGAATACTTACCTCTATGTTATGCTTGTGAAATAATAACGTAATTGAGATATTTTATTCTGTGAATGAACAGCAGATAATACTTATTATTTTTGTATGTTGACACAAGTGCCAAATAGACCATAATTTATTACATAAGACAAATCTACATGTAATATTTTTCACAGCTCAGCTACTGTGTGTAACGTTTCATTCATTTAAGCAGCTCAGTAATTTATACTTTAAAATAATGTTTCCACCAATGTGTAGGCCTATTGCATGTGTTAATAGAAGTATACGTTATACTGAAAATGTGTTTGATCCACTAATCTATAATCACATGTAGTACACAGTTTAAAACATTTGATACAGGATTTTTACTACAATTATTTTATTAAAATCATAGCAGTAATGGAAATTGACTTTTAATATATATCAATTTATTTTTGTTTGTTTGTGTGTCAAGTTTTCGGAAAATTTAATTATTTTTAATAATTTATTTTACAAGCAAATTCAAAAGGCAAAGTCGGAGGGGATGAACAATACATAAACCAGAGTGTTTAGCAGGGGCAAGGATTAGTGGGTGGGTAGTATGTGGTTAAGGGGGTAAGAACGAGTGGGTAGTTGGTAGTAGGGCAAAACTACTGGGTAGTTGGTAGTAGGGGCAAGAACTACTGGGTAGTTGGTAGTAGGTGTGACGCACTAGGGTCAGTGGGTGAACTATATGGGAGAGAATAACGTGTAGTTTGTTGGCAAGTGGTCCAGGTGGAAGAGGAGAAGGAATAAGGAGTGGTTGGTCAGTATGGTGTGAAATTGGCAAACACGACTACAATGAATTTAGGTCATGCCCCACTATTGAGTAGTGAAAGATGTCTTCGATCTTTCTTATACTTAATATTAACATTTCCCATCCAACAGTTTGACACTCAATTTCTGTAGCATCCTTTACTCACGCTGATCAATGTTACAGAATGTGATTGAATATAAGATTTAGCCAAATTATTACCTTGGGGCACGCCACAACCGGAGTGCATTCACTGGGCGATATAATACCTCTCAAATTATTACCATTAGGCACGCCACAACTGGAGTGAATTCACTGGACGATATAATACTTCTCAAATTATTACCATTAGGCACGTCACAACTGGAGTGAATTCACTGGACGATATAATACCTCTCAAATTATTAACATTAGGCACGCCACAACTGGAGTGAATTCACTGGGCGATAAAATACCTCTCAAATCATTACCATGGTACACCCCACAACCGGAGTGAATTCACTAGGCGATATAATACCTCTCAAATCATTACCATGGTACACCCCACAACCGTAGTGAATTCACTTGGCGATATAATACCTCTCAAATTATTACCATGGTACACCCCACAACCGGAGTGAATTCACTAGGCGATATAATACTTCTCAAATCATTACCGCGAGGCACGTCACAACCAGAGTGAATTCACTGGACGATATAATACCTCTCAAATCATTACCGCGAGGCACGTCACAACCGGAGTGAATTCACTGGACGATATAATACCTCTCAAATTATTACCGTGATACACGTAACAACCGGAGTGAATCCACTGGGCGATATATTACCTCTCAAATTATTACCGTGGGGCACGTCAAAACCGGATTGAATGCAATGGGCGATATAATACCTCTGAAATTAAAACCATGGGGCACGTCACAGTTTGAGTGAAGTCACTGGGCGATGTAATACCTCTCAAATTATTACCGTGATGCAAGTCACAACTGGAGTGAATTCACTGGGCGATATAATACCTCTCAATTCATTACCATGGTACACCACACAACCGTAGTGAATTCACTGGGCGATATAATACCTCTCAAAGAACCTTGACAATTTCATTCCCCCGATCATAAAGTCTATAGAAATAGTGAATGAATTCAAATATAATCCAACATTTTTTGAGCCGACATGGTGCCCTAGAACACCTTCTCCGCCGAAGAGATATTGACACCCTTGATCTCTGCCCTACTCCCCGATGAAATTGATCGCAAACTTAGAGCTGATAGATACACTGCCTTGTGACGTAACTAGTATTAGTTTCGCCATGGACGGCCAATGATTTTGCTGCTCTCTCTTTGACGATACAAACTCTGCAGTTGTCCAAAAATGTCATGCCTCCATAGAAATAGAAAGTGACATCTTGGTGGACCACCGCTACTTTTCCCTACCACCCATTTCTACGTCACAGGTTAAATTAGATAAAGTGTTTGGCATCAGGAGACAAGATTCATTTTTACGTCCGCCCCTCCTCCCACCCCCCCCCCCTACGCCACCTTGTACAAATCTGAAACCTATAAAATATACGTCTCGCCTGTACAACATCTAGTCACTGGATTTCTTTTAAAATGGCGGCTGGTTAATTTAAGAATTTTCTGTTTTTCTGACACATTTTGGAAAACAATACGAGGCTCAAATCTGTATATAAATAGATACATATGCAATGTATTAAACAATAGATTTTCCAATTATAGTAACTGCCTAGTACAGACGGTATTTTCATATTTAAAGCATGTAATGTATAGTCTAGCAGGCCCTGTTTTAGATGGAGTGGGGCCTTGGGGAAATTGAATTGTGAGGACGTTAATGATTTATATAATATATCTGTACCCCAGCCGATAAGATATCACATGAGAACCATCATAGTTATATTGTATCTTCATGATTATAATGGGAAACAAGCCATACCGAGTATTTTTTTACTTCCCCAAATTTGTATGTAAGAAATTCCCGGTCTGTAACTTTTGAATTTCCCTTAGCAGAAGCATGCAACGCAATTTGGATTTTCCCAATCACCAGCCAAATAATTGTACCAACTACCACGTCATTGCTGCTAAGCAGGAACTGACATTGTTTAGTTTGAATGTAAAATTATAAAGCGTTACAATAACGTTTCTAGAGATCAATGATACTGATTGGTGGTTCATTGATCAGGTCGGTCTGCAGTCCTCACAAAACCGGTCCACTAAGGGAGACAAATAATTTTGTGGCAAATCATACGAAGACCTCAAGGGAAAAAACGGCAGAGTCCATTTTTAATTTTTTTGAGTTATCACCCCTGACTTATAGCCAGTTAAAAATAGAAGGTGCTGAATTAAGTTTAAAGGAGAAAAAATGGCCAAGTCCATAAGAAAAATGGAAACGAAAAATCCGTTTACAATGGAAAAAGGAGCAGAGTCCAATATTTACAATGGATAAGGGGGCTAAGTCACTAATATCACGTGACATTTGAAGTCACGTGATTTAAAGGTCCAATGAGAGATAGCTATAGTGTAAACAAAATTTAAAGATGGCGACCGATTCGCTCAGCTGACCAACAAACCGACGAAAAAGTTAACTGACAGACCTGAATTTTTTAAATTTCCTACCACAAGAAAACAAAACAAATTAACAAAAGCACGCTAAATTGGACTTAAAACATTAAAAAAATAAAATTTGTATTTTTAAATCGCATTTTACCCTTGTTTAGTTATGTTCAGTTAATTAAATGTGTGTATCTGTCTCGTCTCTTTCGCTGTCGCTCTAGTCAAGTCTAGTCTATAACTGTTTGTTGCATGTCCGTGTCTCTCCCTGTCAGCCTATCTCAGTTAGTTTGTATGTCTCTCTCCCTGTCGCTCTAACTCTGTGTCTGACTCCCCTGAACTCTTTATCTTCGAGTGTCTGTCTTGCTATCTCGGTCTGTTACTCTTTACTGACTTTACTCTTAAGTCATGCAGTTACAGCTACTGCTAGAGGAAAAAAAACTAATATTGGGCCAAAATTGTAAGAAGCACATCAGAAACTCAGAAAGTATGATTTTAAATCTGATTTTTGGGTTAAATTCTAAATAATATATTTTTTTTAATGATAGTTCTAGGCATGATCCATATTCTTATATTTATAGTGTAAACAAAAATAATTTACCTAAGGCAGGAGTCATTCGAAAATTACATCACATTAAAAATGACCTTTTTAGACACCCCCTCCCCTTGTCACGAAATGTCACAAACTCCCCCTCCCCCCCCCCCCTTGTCACATCACCTAAAAAATTAAAAACATACATACAATTTTCATAACTAAACTAAGATATTATTTTATTCTTCAACATTTTCCCATAATGCAGCAGTTCTAAACCTATGGGTCGCGACCCCTTTATGGGTCGAATGACTCCTTTAAAGGTGTCACATAAGACAATCGGCAAATGCATATCCTCTACAATTATGAAGTACTAACGAAAATAATTTTATGGTTGAGGGTCGCCACAACATGACGAACTGCATTCAAGGGTCGAGGCATTTGGAAGGTTGAGAACCACTGCCATAGTGATAAGATGTAGTATTACTAGAAAACCGAGTTTTATGGTACTTTACTATAATACCTGAGGCAAATTTGACCTCAAATTTATGTTTTAAAAATTAATTAAATTATAATTTTTTTTTTAAAATTAGAAACTTTTTGAGATGAAAAAAAGGGTACGTCACAATTTTTGACCCCCCCCCCCTTACCCCTCCCACAAAAGTTACCAT
>CAXITT010000056.1:126884-158458 GCA_964033795.1 Lymnaea stagnalis
ATTTTGACCCCACTCTCTACTATAATGAAATAAATCATGTTACATTCAAGTTTGAATTAATTCATCTATTTAATAACTCAGGGAAATGGACACTCTTGTGAAATGCATTTTAAAAATTACATTTTGTTTACACATTTTTAATGTGCATGGTTTTGAACTTTAAAAATGGAATATCTCAAAACAACAAAAATGTGACTCTGCCGTTTTTCCCCTTGTGGTCTTCTAAATACATATTCTAAAACTCATCACATTTTTTTATACAGACAAACAAACGATTTTAGGGACAGATTTTTAATATGTAAAAATCAAATCAAGAAAGCTACAAAAATTGCGTAATGATATGTCTGTCTTCATGGCGATTTGTCTATGACCATGCAAGTGTTGTGACATGTCACAGAAGACCTAAGTATTATGGTATATCATTAGATTACTATAGTAAGATATTCTACTCATTAGTATTTAATATCCCCCACCTATGATCATACAATAATAAAACAAACAAGACACATCTAATTTTGTTCAATTTCTTACTTTTTAAAACTTTTATCCTGTAGTTTTTACGGAGTTTTTCCGACAAGTCATTTTTGGGTCTGAAATTTACCCATGGTTGGCGAGACTGATGAAATGAGACCAATATAATCTATTATGGTTATTATAGCTAAATCAATATCACATATAATCAATGTTCTCACCTTCAAAAAGATGTATTGCCTTTACAACAGCTAGGCACAAGGTAACTTTCAAAATGGCGGCTAGTTAAATGATTTCAGAAATTTAGGTTGTCTGCCGTACGTTGGACAACTTGACGTGGTTTAAATCTATAAATAGATACATGAAATATGTTACAAATGAATTAACGAATTATAGCATCTGTAAAGTACAGACGGTATTTTAACACCATACTGACTGTTATCAGATGCTATTCTAACTCTTTACTGTCTGGTACAGACGATATTTAAACACAATACTAACCGATATAGACCGAATTTTAACACTGTACTGACTGATACAGACAATATTTTAACACTATGCTGACTGGTACAGGCGGTATTTTAACACAATACTAACTGGTACAAACTGTCTTTTAGAATTATACTGATAGAATAAACAACAGAACAACCGACAGAACAACCGACAGAACAACCGAAAGAACAAACGAGAGAACAGCCGACAGAACAGCCGACAGAACTACCAACAGAACAACCGACAGAACAATCGACAGAACAACTGACAGAACGACCAACAAAACAACCAAACTGAACAAACAACATCTATCACTAAATATTTAATGGAGTTTAATGGGATTATTAATAGCAGTAATGATTAAATAAGACTATTAAAAAGTCACACAAACAAACATCAGTAGATGAAGGAAATGTGTACGTCTTTCAGTAAAGCTTATACGGACATGAAAGGTCACATCGTGACTCGACTTGATTTAAAGGACCTGTGTGCCAGTGACATACACACACAAAGGTCACATCGTGAGTTGATTTAAATAATTGGACTTGTGTGCCAGTGAAACTGAAAGTATTATACTATGTAACCAATTCTGTCATGAAATTCACTTAAATATTATTCCCAACTGTTGTATTAATTAGCCGTTTACTTCTGGACACATTCCCAACTGTTGTATTAATTAGCCGTTTACTTCTGGACACATTCCCAACTGTTGTATTAATTAGCCGTTTACTTCTGGACACATTCCCAACTGTTGTATTAATTAGCCGTTTACTTCTGGACACATTCCCAACTGTTGTATTAATTAGCCGTTTACTTCTGGACACATTCCCAACTGTTTTATTAATTAGCCGTTTACTTCTGAACACATTCCCAACTGTTTTATTAATTAGCCGTTTACTTCTGGACACATTCCCAACTGTTGTATTTATTAGCCGTTTACTTCTGGACACATTCCCACCTGTTTTTTAGAACTGAAGTTAATACAGGTAACTTTTTATAATATTTTCTTTAAAATATCTAGTGGGGGAGGGGGGGGCAGATAACCCTTTGTAATACTATTTTTAAAATCGTATGTGGGTATGTGCCTAGAGGATAACAATGTTAACATTTAAATAATTGCTCCCATCCACCCCAATAGAAGGGACATAATCTATACAAAAGTTATCGTTCCAAAAGGTAAATTTAAAAGTAAATATGTGGAGTAGGTGGAGTGTATGCGCTCAGCACATAAGTTGTTAATTAACTACTAAATAAAAGAAAGGGGGGGGGTGTCAGAGAATGTACATTAATGGTCAAGTTAACATTTAAAAATAAATCTCTGGAGTTGGTCGTGTGTTGGCACTCAGTGCATAAGGTGTTAATAAAATACTTAATAAAAGGGGAGAACACCATCAGGGAATTTACAAAAGTATTCAAGGAAAAATTTAAAAGATTTAAATCTGTTTAAGAGCTTCTGAGGTGGACTGGTATATAGGGTATGACCTATATCCTTCAAAGATTGGTCAGATCTTAATTCCAAAGATAAATATTTACTGTTATCATTAAAATGTGTAGTTTAATTTGTAGATCAATGTCCGATTCATAGAAAAGTATTATAACTGAAATGGGCACTAACTAAATTATTTTAACTTAAATGAGCATTCACTAACTATTATAGCTCAAACTGGCATCAAATCAATTATTATAACTTAAATGGACACTAACTGAATTATTATAACTGAAATGGGCACTAACTAAATTATAATAACTGAATGGGTTCTAACAATATTATTATAATTGAAATGGACATTAACTAAATTATTTAAATAATATATTAAAGCTAAACGTCACAATTTCCAAATGTATTAAAATGTTCTGTTGTTAAAATGTCATGTTGTTAAAATGTCCTGTTGTTAAAATGTCCTGTTATTAAAATTTCCTGTTTTTAAAATGTTCTGTTGTTAAAATTTCCTATTGTTAAAATGTCCTGTTGTTAAAATGTCCTGTTGTTAAAATGTCCTGTTGTTATAATGCCCTATTGTAAAAATATCCTATTGTTAAAATGTTATGTTCTTAAAATGTCCTGTTGTTAAAATTTCTTGTTGTTAAAATGTCCTATTGTTAAAATGTTCTGTTGTTAAAATGTCTTGTTGTTAAAATGTCCTTTTGTTAAAATGTCCTGTTGTTAAAATGTCCTATTGTTAAAATGTCATGTTGTTAAAATGCCCTGTTGTTAAAATATCCTGTTGTTAAAATGTCCTGTTGTTAAAATGTCCTGTTGTTAAAATGTCCTGTTGTTAAAATGTCCTGTTGTTAAAATGTCCTGTTGTTAAAATGTCCTGTTTTTAAAATGTCCTGTTATTAAAATGTCCTGTTGTTAAAATGTCCTGTTGTTAAAATGTCCTGTCTTTAAAATGTCCTGTTGTTAAAATGTCCTGTTTTTAAAATGTCCTGTTGTTAAAATGTCATATTGTTAAAAATTTCCTGTTTTTAAAATGCCCTGTTGTTAAAATGTCCTGCTGTTAAGACGTGTAAAGCGTTCAAGTGACAACTGTTGAGCTACGTCCAAATAAGGTCTTATGAAATAAAGTGTTGCGTTAACAATGTTATTTATATAAATAAAAAAACAGTTTAAAAGTTAACTCACAAAAATCAGATGAAAATCCTAACACTATAATATTGTAACATTTTAGATGGTAGAATGGCCCCAACAGTAGGACAGCTCAGTTTTCGTCAAGTGTTAGAGAGAACAAAGAGTTAAACACATGCGATTATTTTAATGAGTATAATAAAGTGTTTGAGAGAAAAAAGAGTCCAACACACACCAATATTTTAATTAGTGTTATGATGTTTTGGATATATCACAGGCGCCACAGTACATAACAATGGAAATAAAACCACTCTACTCAGGGTAAGGGGCCCAATTGCCCCACATTGCACTACCCAAATGACATCCCTGTTTAGATATACAGTTTTTTTTTTTAAACTTTAAACAAATTTGAATTAATAATAAAAAATAGAGAACAAAATGTGTTAAATAATATATTAATCAACCTATAAATTGTTAAAAAATTAGTTATCCCTTCTTTATTTTTACCGTTAGGATTCATGTTCTTAGAATTGCCCGACATAGTCGTACTTGGTATCAATGGAAAGCCTATTTCCTAGAATTCTAATAAATATAGCTTCCTGTCACGGAAGTTATCGAACACTACAATCGGTGCTGACCAATCAATAGGTTTTTCTGACCTATTTATAAGATCAACTCTTTTCAGACGCCTCAATCTTGAATTTTAAATAAAGAATACATGTGTATTGGTTACTTTTTAAAAAAAAAATGAAATGTGATCGGTTATTATCATTTTATAAATCTCGGTTAGAACGAGAATGTTGTGTTCCGTCAATATGCCATTTTTTAATTTGATGTCACCCCTGAGATGATGTCCCTTGGCACGGTCCGTGCCGCTCGCGCCCCCTAGGTACGCCACTATATATATGATAGTATTATTCTTTAAGTAGCCTTATATAGCACGGTACCCTAGCGTAAGGCTCATTGTGCTTCACATAAAGTAGCAAAAGAAAAAAAAAGAAAAAAAAAAAGAAACATTGCATTTAAAACAGTTTGTTATTTACAAGACGACAGCGCTCCATAAATGATGTATGGTGGGTAATGATAGTATTATTCTTTAAGTAGCCTTAAATAGCACGGTACCCTAGCGTAAGGCTCATTGTGCTTCACAAAAAGTAGCAAAAGAAAAAAAAAAAGAAAAAAAAAAAAGAAACATTGCATTTAAAACAGTTTGTTATTTACAAGACGACAGCGCTCCATAAATGATGTATGGTGGGTTAGCCCTGAGGTTTGATTCCGCCCTCAAAGGAGATGACCACATATCAAAGCTTGAGCCTGCATCTCAAAGGACTACGAGCTTCATGGACTAGACCCACAACATACAGCTGGAATTATCCACCTTTGTTCCCTCCCTGAGTATCCACGAAAGAACGGACTGGAAGAACTACTTCTAACAAAGAAATGACCCGACACATTGACAGTTCTATCTCGATCATCAATTATATTGATATTAATTAGATACGGTGTAATAAAGTGAGAACATGTATGTATTATTACAAAGACATTTTTATCATGAAAAATAGGTTTTAACCGCAGGCCAATATCCAATGGTGATAAGATGACAGATTTTAAATTATATGAAAAAGTTGACATTAGTCCTAAGTATTAAAAAAGTGTTTTCATTTTGTTAATATTTTTTCCTAGGCAGTGTTATAAATTTAACAAAAATAAGTTCATTTAATTTTATGATATAGTTTATAGACTTCTTTTGAACTAGATATAAGAATAGATTGTGGTTGATTTGATTTCAAACATAAAACCTTTTTACATGACCAGGTGATAACTTTTACGACAGTTTTATAATTTAAAATAAAGATTTGAACATGGAAAGAGATCCATTTATGTATTAAAGTAATGAGTTTAAAAAGGTAAGAAACTAAATTAAATCTTAAGAGGTAAGTTAGTCGAATTACCAAAGACAAGAACATGCACATACATTGTTGGTGACGTAGGTTAATCGGAGAGAGAAATGGTTCACTGTAAAACGATTGACTGAGTGAGACATGTCACGTCAAGGTGAAGCGATTGGTAGAGAAAGAAATGTCACGTCAAGGTGAAGCGATTGGCAGAGTAAGAAATGTCACGTCAAGGTGAAGCGATTGACAGAGTAAGAAAAGTCACATTAAATGTAAAAGAGAGATCAAACGGATAGATTAGAAAGTTAATCTGAATAAACATTAGTTGGATGAATGAGGATTTGGACATTGTTAAACATCCATTCGATTTGGTTGCAAGAAATAGTGTGAGATGGAGAGAAATAGAGAGAGAGAGAGAGAGAGAGAGAGAGAGAGAGAGAGAGAGAGAGAGAGAGAGAAAGAGAAAAGAGGGAGACTTAAATTAGGAAATTTAAAGAAGCATGTAGTTTACAGTTTAGTTTCTTTAAATTACATCGTTCATTTTCATTAAAATTTAGCTTTGAATTAAAACGTAGTACAATACTAAAACAATGCTATTTAAAGCACACAGTGTCACATGGTACAGATTTGCTTTCTTACAAAAAAACACAAAATTGCACCCAACCCATGTCTAACTGATCACATGACCTCAAGAACAATAAGCCTTAAGAAAGGGATTCTTCTTATACTTCGAGAGTGAACTGGCAAGTAAAAAAAAAAAAATTAAAATGACTTAAAGCTATTGAGATACATCTAAGCTAAAAATTGTGCATATTGATTGTTTGGTATGAGAGCAACAAGGCCCACTAAGGGAGAATAAATATGCTACAGGTCAGTGACTTGAGACAGACACTAACCATCTTTCCTAGGTAAAGCGCACTGATAGGGCCAACGTCTGTCTTGAAACATACAACCTATGGCGTAAAGTTACAATCCCATCGTTGTGAGTCGGGTTCAGGGTTCAACTCAAATGAGATGTATGGGCATAGCGGTTCTCAAACTTCCTTATGTGAATGGGGCATGTGAATTTGCAGGAGGATGATGGCAAGGTATAAACAAATCGGTAATAACTGTGAAACCAAAGCAAGTCAGTTGTGTGGTTTCGTACATAAAACTTGTAGGGTTGGTGGTGGATACAAAGGGCTTCACCGGAATATCCTATTGTTAATGATCTATACGTTATACCTATTAATATCTATTAGAGAACCCTGTTTGTTAACTTCTCAGCCAGTCATTTTTACACTGGTGCTGCTCTTAATATTTCCAAAATATAAGCTTAATGTTTCAAAGCCATTACACTAATTTGTTATATCACAATAACATATTATGTTATTCATTCTCTCAAACACCGTGGCGAAGATACTAAATTAGTATTTCATGATTAAATACTATTTGTCTTTGTCATTGTTAACAATCTTATCGTGAGTAACGAATTGATTTGATCACATCAATTAATTAGATGATGAAATGTTTGTTTATTATTTGAGACATTATGTGAAATTGGAAAGTTGTCATTTAATATGTCAATTACTTGTTTAACATATGACAAATAATATGTCACATATGTATAAAGCTACTCACCTTCAGAGCCACGACTGGGATGCACAGAGTCAGAATGATCAAGTCACAAGTTGATGTTGGGTTTTTCTAGAGTCCCACTACAATGACGCAGTTCAAAAATTTAACCGGAAATGTGAGTCAAGTGGGTTAAATGCCAGGATGTGCTCACCAGGATGTGTGTTCTATAAATAGCACTATTAACAACCAACCAACACACTGCCCTTTTATATCTCTACAAATCAACTCAGCCTACACTAACGTTCCACACCACGGACTAACTTCACGCTCTGACGTCACGATCAACAACTCACAAAACACTCACACGATCAACAACTCCCCCTATCCAACATTCACAACAATCTAGTACACAACATCCTTACAATAGATTTGTCTTGTACAATATACATGTTTCATAATGTATTATAGCACTCAAAACAAAAGTCATTTGTTTTCTTTGAATATTATTCGAGATAATTTTTCATTTATTTACTGTCAACCTGAACTCAATGTTCGTTGAATAACCTTTCTATCTCACAGACAAAAGTTATTTTGTTAAATGTATAGGTCTCATTATTTCTACATTAAATTATTTATTTGACTACACTTGACAAATTTTTACCATCAAAGTTGTTAGACTGACCTATGATGAATCTACAGATAAACAAAAGATAAGACACTTGTGCAGTCACATGACACGACCAACTAATGTCATTCTGTATGTATTTAAATTTAAATGTTTTTTTTTTTTTCCCAAAAATTAAGTCATGATCAGTATACCCGATCCACATGACACAAGTTATACCAAAGCAATTCCAACATTTTTGCCGTAGTGTGTGGCGAATCCCAACCACTTGGCTGACCATTGTGTTCGTTACAGAAGCTGGCGTTTAAAAGTGTCAAGGGAAATCCCCTTAAGCGTATTAACTTGTTAAATTTTTTTTAATTAAAACGTGAAATAAAATAACAAATAGAGTTTAAATCAGTTAAGAAAAGGAAAAGGAAGTATAATGAAACGAGAAAAGTTCTTAGACCACAGCCATTTGCAAAAGTGCTTAGACCACAGCCATTTGCAAAAAGTGCTTAGACCACAGCCATTTGCAAAAAGTGCTTAGACCACAGTCATTTGCAAAAAGTGCTCAGACCACAGCCATTTGCAAAAAGTGCTCAGACCACAGACATTTGCAAAAAGTGCTTAGACCACAGCCATTTGCAAAAAGTGCTTAGACCACAGCCATTTGCAAAAAATGCTTAGACCACAACCATTTGCAAAAAATGCTTAGACCACAGCCATTTGCAAAAAGTGCTTAGACCACAGCCATTTGCAAAAAGTGCTTAGACCACAGTCATTTGCAAAAAGTGCTTAGACCACAGCCATTTGCAAAAAGTGCTTAGACCACAGTCATTTGCAAAAAGTGCTCAGACCACAGCCATTTGCAAAAAGTGCTCAGACCACAGCCATTTGCAAAAATTGCTTAGACCACAGCGATTTGCAAAAAGTGCTCAGACCACAGCCATTTGCAAAAATTGCTCAGACCACAGCCATTTGCAAAAAGTGCTTAGACCACAGCCATTTGCAAAAAGTGCTTAGACCACAGCCATTTGCAAAAAGTGCTTAGACCACAGCCATTTGCAAAAAGTGCTTAGACCACAGCCATTTGCAAAAAGTGCTTAGACCACAGTCATTTGCAAAAAGTGCTTAGACCACAGTCATTTGCAAAAAGTGCTTAGACCACAGTCATTTGCAAAAAGTGCTTAGACCACAGTCATTTGCAAAAAGTGCGTAGACCACAGTCATTTGCAAAAAGTGCTTAGACCACAGTCATTTGCAAAAAGTGCTTAGACCACAGCGATTTGCAAAAAGTGCTTAGACCACAGTCATTTGCAAAAAGTGCTTAGACCACAGTCATTTGCAAAAAGTGCTTAGACCACAGTCAATTTATAAAAAGGGCTCAGACCACAGACAATTTGTAAAAAGCTCTTAAATTTTATTAGACCACTGTCAATTTATAAAAAATTATTAGACCACAGTCAATTTATAAAAATTTATTAGACCACAGTCAATTTGCAAATGTTCTTAGAACAACGTTAAGATTTAAAAATTCTCTTAGATCACAGTCAATTTCTTCAAATGTTCTCTGATCACAATTACGTTTGAAAAGTTTTCTGTCATATTATAACAAGTCCTTTTTTTTTCCCGCGTACAAATTGACATTTTAACACATGAAAACATTTTTCAAAAGTTTGCTGTCGTCTTATAAGCTGGTAGACGGTGGGATGAAACTTCCAGGACAGGTGCCCTCTAGTCCCAGTTTTGGTTGACAACTTAGAAAACAAACATCATGTCAGCTCCCATGGGTTTCTTGTCTTATTCTTCCTTTCAGATTTAAAGTGAATTAGGAAAAGTTTAATCTAAAATTTTAATACGGTGAGTATAGCCCAAAGCCTATATTTTAACAGGGGAAGTAGGAGGTCGTCTTATACGGTGAGTATAGCCCAAAGCCTATATTTTAACAGGGTAAGTAGGAGGTCGTCTTATACGGTGAGTATAGCCCAAAGCCTATATTTTAACAGGGGAAGAAGGGGGTCGTAAAATACGGTGATTATAGCCCAAAGCCTATATTTTAACAGGGTAAGTAGGAGGTCGTCTTATACGGTGAGTATAGCCCAAAGCCTATATTTTAACAGGGTAAGTAGGAGGTCGTCTTATACGGTGAGTATAGCCCAAAGCCTATATTTTAACAGGGGAAGAAGGGGGTAGTCAAATACGACCAGTCGTCTTATAGGCCGGAAAAATAACGTAAATCACTGTCTTCATGCAAACCTCAGTCTCTAAGTCTGAACTATACTCTTGATACCAGCCTAACTGAAACCCGAAATTTTAATAGGAGTAATAAAAGGATGATCACTCAGGGTACTATTTTTGGTTGATTTCTAAAACTATATTAATGAGAATTGTTTTGGGTGGCGCACTTCTGAGATTTCATTTAGTCAAGTCTAATCATATAACAACATTTTAAAATAAAAGTGTAGACATAGATACAAATAATGTTCAAAGAGGAACCTGCCATACCTTCATTTGAAGCAAGCGATTAGTGGGCACAAAAACGCAGCTTTATCTGATAGGGCACCGACACAAAGTTTAATCTGATAGGCACCGACACGGAGCTTTATCTGATGGTCACCGAAATCTCAACAAGAGGAAATGAGGCAATGCCAGGTCCAAATGACACCAGTGTGATTATGTAAAATTCAAGTCATGCAAGGCGATAAAATAAAATCATTGCTAGCTGTCATTATTGTAGCTAAGCGTAAGAGTAGAAAGCTGTCATTGGTGTAGTTGTCATTTTTGTATTTTTAATTAGTATAACTGTCGTTGGTGTAGCTGTCGTTGGTGTAGCTGTCGTTGGTGTAGCTGTCGTTGGTGTAGCTGTCGTTGGTGTAGATGTCGTTGGTGTAGCTGTCGTTGGTGTAGCTGTCGTTGGTGCCTTTGTGATTGGTTTAGCTGTGAATGGCGTAGCTTAGAGTAGACTAAACAGATTTCATTGCTGTAGCTGTCATTGGGGTAGCTTAGCGTAAGACTAGACATTTGTCATATTTGTTGTTAAGCATAAGACTAGAACGCTGTCATTGTTGTAGCGCTGTCATTGGTGTAGCTGTCATTGGTGTAGCTAAGCGTAAGACTAGACAGCTGTCATTGCTGTAGCTGTCATTGGGGTAGCGAAGGGTAAAAATAGACATATGTAATTTTTTTCTAAGCATAGGACTAAACAGCTGTTATTGGTGTAGCTATTATTGGTGTAACTTTCATTGGTGTAGCTGTCATTGGTGTAGTTAAGGGTAAGACTAGACAGCTTTGATTGGTGTAGCTTAACGTGTTGAAGACCCACCATGAGAGCTTAGCAGTAGCATATGTGTGATGCATGAATGCAGACGTCAGCCTCCTTAATGCAACGAACGTTAAAATAGGAGATCATGACAAATTTTGCGCATCACTAGAAAAATCGCCTTGCAAAGCTTCTTAACGTGATTACCATAATAAGTGTCGTATATATATATGGGTGACTGGGTGGCAGGATGGTCTAAAGGCCAGTCAAGCAAAAACATCACCTCGGGTGGATGAGACTCGCTAACCTTTTAAAGTATTGTATTTAGTTTGTAACATATTTGCTTTAAAAGTCAATTATTGCGTATTGCTGTTTCATGTACAATTATCAACACCAACAATTTAAACGCCACCACATTTATTCTTGTAGACGATATACATCATCTAAAAAAGTCAGACAGGTAATAAAACTATCTTGCTTACAATCTCTTGTACAATTTTGTATGTTGTCCTATTTCTCACTTACAATTAAATGTTTTCCTCACAGTGAAACAATACGATGTGTTGATACATGTTTAATTGTATGTGTAATGTGACACGTTTCTTATTTTCAAACTTATCATTGTGTAATGACATATTCGGTTAAATGACCAATCGTTATCACTTAACCAAATATCCAAGTTAAGGGAATGGTTATAATGTTGTTTATATATTTCATTTCTAACATTACTTTACAACATATGGGGAAAATCAATGGCCCAATGGCAGCATGCGGCCTACATGTTGCATTGTGTGGCCCACGACGTTGCGTTGTGTGGCCCATCACGTTGAATAGTGATGCCTGCCAAATTGAATAGTGTGACCCATCAGATACAACAATAAACTACTTCTTCTTTTGCGGGCGTCCATTAATGACGTCAATAAAATAGGGAGGAAGGGGTTTGGAAATGTTTGGCAGTTGTTGACAAGGGGGGGGGGGGGGGAGGTTTAGATTAGTTGAGGTCAAAAATCATTTTTTTTTTTAAATTTTAACCTTAAAAATAAAATTGAATAGTGTGACCCATCAGATACAACAATAAACTACGTCTTCTTTTGCGGGCGTCCATTAATGACGTCAATAAAATAGGGAGGAAGGGGTTTGGAAATGTTTGGCAGTTGTTGACAAGGGGGGGGGGGAGTAGGTTTAGATTAGTTGACGTCAACAATCATTTCTTTTTTTAAATTTTAACCTTAAAAATTGACTGGTTATTACATCATTTTTTTAAAATTTACAAGCGTATATGAGAGTAAATAGTCATAACTTTTAGGCTGTTAACAATATAAGATGATTTTAATGTTTGTCTGTGCACTGCGTTTCAGAGAGTTAGGACACTTTGTTAGTGCAAGATAAGTCAAACGTTAAATGATTTTAATAGAGTAAGAATACGATATTTTGAGAATTATAAGATTTTTAATCGAGTAACAATAATTAGATCGATGTTTGAACGGATTTGCAAAAAGTAACATTGAAAAAGCATGTTCAACAGCACCAACATTGCCTTCTTGAGCACATTAAATTAGCACCTGCTCCTCAACAAAAATGTATTCAACCAATGCGAGTAGCTGCAAGGAGATAGAGAGAGCTTATGGCAATTATTGCTCACACTGACAATGCTTCTATTTTAACTGCTGAATGGTTATATGAGGATAATGTTGACTTGTCTGGTACATCAGTGTCACAAGATGAAAATGATAGATCAGCTACCATAGACTATGCCCACCAGGAACGTCATTTCAGGTTTTTTTCAGAGGGAAGTGGGGCAAAAACGAAACTTGATCGGCTTGTTAAGGTGTTTATTACTGGAGGCATCTTCACAGTACATAGCAATTTAAATAAAACCTGAAAATTAGGGTGGGGGGCATGCCCTCCTGCCATACGTAAATGAAGTCCCTGATTCCCATTTTACGATAGACCAAACCCGGCTACTCCTTGGGAGATGATAGCAGCTAGGACACTTTACTATAATTGTCAGCTTTACTAAAAATAATCGTATTTATGCCACAAACAAGGATATTTAGTATTTTGATTGATTCTGCATTTTACAAATTAACTGTAAACATTTTTAACTTGTTGATTAACATGCTAAAGATGTAATAAAAATTGTGCCTACAATTTTGTGTCATTATAATAGATCATTACAAAGTACAATGTATTTATACATTTATTTATAATTTAATTCCTTTTTCTTTTCTTGTTGGGGGGGGGAGGTGGTGTTAAAAAATGTTGGCATAATTAAAAAGAGGGGTCCTTGAAAGTTTGACAGTTGTTGACAAGGGGGGGGGGATGTCAAAGTTGTTTAACAAAGTACAATGTATTTATACATTTATTTATAATTTAATTCCTTTTTCTTTTCTTGTTGGGGGGGGGAGGGGGTGTTAAAAAATGTTGGCATAATTAAAAAGAGGGGTCCTTGAAAGTTTGACAGTTGTTGACAAGGGGGGGGGGATGTCAAAGTTGTTTAAAATTGTTTGAGTAAAGAATGGACGACCACTTTCATTCAATTGACTCCCATCATCATAAGACAAAAATTAGTAAAACAGAGTAGGGTTAAACCTGTACTAACCTGATTGCAGTCTCTCCCCTTATTACCCCCATCATAAGACAGAAATGAGTAAATAATGGACGACCACTTTCATTCAATTTCCTCCCTTCATCATAAGACAACACGTTAGCTTCATTGAATGTTGGTTTGTCACGTGACATTTTCTCCAATCTTTTAAAAAGATAATAAGTTATTTGGAGTTCATTTAAATTCTATTATGTACGGAATATTATCTCAAGACATCTTACCTCGTAATCATAATGGCCAGTGAAGACATTTAAGTGGAGCCATCACTTGTTTACGTAATAATGTCCTATATAATAATGTCTCACGACATCTTACCTCGTAGTCATAATGGCCAGTGAAGACATTTAAGTGGAGCCATCACTTGTTTACGTAATAATGTCCTATATCATTGTGTCTCACGACATCTTACCTCGTAATCATAATGGCCAGTGAAGACATTTAAGCGGAGCCATCACTTGTTTACGTAATAATGTCCTATATAATAATGTCTCACGACATCTTACCTCGTAATCATAATGGCCAGTGAAGACATTTAAATGATCCAACACTGGTTTACTTAATGATTGTCTATATCATAGATATATCGGGCTATTATAGGGATCAGGATCTCGTTCACATACTGGGAAATAGGATCCCAGCAGGGAAATGATCCACTGGGGATCGGGATCATAATGAAAATGTGGGATAATATTAAATAAAAATTATATAAATTTTTTTATAATTGTATTTTTTACAAGCCCATCAATGTCAATGTTAGCTAAAAGGCTGTAGAAGTTGTTATTTCCTTTTTATTAGCCCATCAATTTCAATGTTAGCTAAAAGGCTGTAGAAGTTGTTATTTCCTTTTTACAAGC
The DNA here is from genome assembly GCA_964033795.1 of Lymnaea stagnalis. Classification (NCBI taxonomy): domain Eukaryota; kingdom Metazoa; phylum Mollusca; class Gastropoda; family Lymnaeidae; genus Lymnaea; species Lymnaea stagnalis. The sequence goes on from CAXITT010000056.1 coordinate 141,197, forward strand.
CCATCAATTTCAATGTTAGCTAAAGGGCTGTAGAAGTTATTTCCTTTTTACAAGCCCATCAATTTCAATGTTAGCTAAAAGGCTGTAGAAGTTGTTATTTCCTTTTTACAAGCCCATCAATTTCAATGTTAGCTAAAAGGCTGTAGAAGTTGTTATTTCCTTTTTACAAGCCCATCAATTTCAATGTTAGCTAAAGGGCTGTAGAAGTTGTTATTTCCTTTTTACAAGCCCATCAATGTCAATGTTAGCTAAAAGGCTGTAGAAGTTGTTTCCTTTTTACAAGCCCATCAATTTCAATGTTAGCTAAAAGGCTGTAGAAGTTGTTATTTCCTTTTTACAAGCCCATCAATGTCAATGTTAGCTAAAAGGCTGTAGAAGTTGTTGTTTCCTTTTTACAAGCCCATCAATTTCAATGTTAGCTAAAATGCTGTAGAAGTTGTTATTTCCTTATGCAACCCCGGGCCACGCTGAGTAAATTGGCGAGTATTTGGATGTGTTGAATAATATCTATTGCCATACACACGCTTTATACTGATGCGAAAGTTAAAGGTAATAGGGGGAGAGACTTAAATCAGGTTAGCACAATATAAAAGGAGTAAAACAAAATAGCGTTTGACCTGAAAAAAAAGTTTTCTTTCCACATTTCTTTTTCTGCACACGAAAACTACGTCTAAGCTAAGAGCTATTTTTATTTTTAGACCATTTTTTCTATTGTTTTGTTTTCAGAAGAAGGCTTTCTGCCGACACGTTGTTTGTTTTGTTGCGTTCCCTTTTTCAAGGGTGAACCCTTCTTTTTTTACTCCTTTTATATTGAGAAAATGAATGCCCGTCACATACACAAAAATGACGACCAGCTTAACTTGAAAGGTGTGTTTGCCTTGACGGCTCTAGGGACATCTCAATAAAAGAAAACACTTGATAAAGGCGCAGAGAATAAATGGGAGTTTCTAAGAAATGACGAAACTGATGTTTATTTCCTAGTAAAGAACACGGATCTCCTTATATGGCATGAACCCGGATGATCCTTCTATGGCAATGATCAGAATAGAGCTCTTTGTATTATTTTGTAGAATTGATTTTTCCTTTTATGACTAAATTTTTTTTTCCCTTGAAATCATGAATATGTTTCTGGTTGCGAATAGACAAATATTGAATTTAAGTCAAATGTGTAATTAATAATCTGTCATGTGTAGCAGCACGCTTAAGCAACATGCGCGCACCAAGAATAATGTGTAATGTAGTTGTGATATTGATCTCATTTTAAAACACATCAATTTATATAACAGGGCTGGTACGTACCCACACAATCGCACAAGTCACATGACGAATTACACAGACGGAGGCCTCTGTGGTGGTCAACGTACCCTTAGGGAGACTTATGTTGTCTAGTTTGGAGGGTTTAGTGACAAATCTGCAACGGCTTCTTGAACATGGTTTTGTCTAAATGTGAGACTGGTCAGGTCGTAGGCGACTCCGAAACAGAAGGAGTTCTAGATTTTTTCCCGCTGAAGACAATAAGTGGAGGAGATGAGAAAATCTTGTTGATGTCTTGGTCATTAAGAAGTATAAGTCTAATATTTATGAATATGTTATGTGACAGTGATGTGCTAATATATGCACATTAAATAAGGGCCTTTTTCACTAGAAATACACACAAGTAGCTTTACAGACGAGCGTAGATTAGAAAGTAAATCGTGTAGTAGAGTTGGGCTCTAGAAAAACTTGTTGGACTCTGTTAAGCTGGTGTTGAGTTTATTCAATGCTATTGTTTTCATAATGTAAATGAATCAACAGAATCCAAAAATACAACTACCCTGTCACAGCAAACTGCATATCATGGATAAGAAAGAAGCTGTCACTACATGTACAACATCACTACGATACATTGAAACTGCATATCATATGATAAGAAGGATGCTGCGTGCAAGGCGATTCCTATGCAGTGAACAGAATTAGACAAGGAAGTAAAACACAACTCTCTGAGACATCTACACACTGGGGCGATCGTACGGCAAGCTATTTAAAAATGTTTCTAACACCCCTACACTGACACTTATTTTGAAAAGATATAGAAAGAAATTTACCAAAATATATCAAATGTTATAACGTTATTTCGTCAGTGAGTCAAGTTCTCTGATAAATTAGTCAAACCTGATTACAGACTAAACTTAATAAAGAATGGATGCTATTATCAGTGTCCATACCACGTGACTGAAGAACTTACTATTTATTGTTTTAACTTTTAAAATGTGTAACCAATCAGGTTTTTATTTCCATTCAGTTAAATACAGCATGGAACACAAATGCTTTATCCATTAAAATAATTCAAGGTTTTCAATTATAATTAACTGAGGTCTTGATTTTAATCTGGAATGGTTTGGTAATGCCATGAGAATAGCCCTAGAAGTTAAAGAGTTAATGAACAGACATTTGATCAGACGATCAACTCTGTAGTGCTTTATCACAGCCTGGAATGTGTGCAGTCACATACTTAGTTCATGGTTGGCCTATAAATACGTTGTTAGCGTTCATATACTGAGTTTATTGTTGACATTCATATGCTGAGTTTATTGTTGCATTCATATACTGAGTTTATTGTTGGCATTCATATACTGAGTTTATTGTTGGCAGTCATATACTGAGTTTATAGTTGGCATTCATATACTGAGTTTATTGTTGGCATTCATTTACTGAGTTTATTGTTGACATTCATATAATGAGTTTATATTATTTTGACATTTTTACAATGAGCAATGGTCATTAATTTCTTGTAAAGGGAATACAATAATATTTGAATACTTTACAGAAATTATTTTTGTTAATGATTTATTTATGATGTCATTTTACCATTATAAACAAAAATAGTGTGTTCTTTTTGTCATAGTCTAAATATATACAGTGTTAAAATTTCTTTTACTCTTTACAGCACACATATGTAATATGTTCAGATTTACTTTATTCTTCACAGCACACATATGTAATATGTTCAGATTTACTTTATTCTTCACAGCACACATATGTAATATGTTCAGATTTACTTTATTCTTCACAGCTTGTTTATATAGTTTTTATTGTCAAGTGTAAAAATTAAATAATATAATACTATGAAAATAAAGTTTTTTTTTTAAAAATCAGTTTATAACTAATTTTTCACAAATAATAGAATTAAAAATATTAATTGAATTTTCAAGTGATAATATTGATGTTAATTTTTCAAACATAACTTAATCACACTGTTATCATTTCCTATAAATCATGTAGTGAATTAGACATATATGAAATATATAAAGTTGTTGTTTATTTTTGTATCATCATGATATTTGATGTTCAATCATCCATGAGTAAAAACTCACCATAAATTCATGGGTCGTAGTAATATGAGTGCTGAAGACAGAAACTATATTTTTGGTCGGCCAAATTGAAATTATTGTAAATTAATATGGATTAAACTGGATTCATGACTGTGGACACATGTAGAGCTTTTAGTGATATGATACAATTCTTCTTCTTGAGTTCATCAATGAATTTATTTTATTTAATCACTTTTTAAATTTCATCTTTTGTGAAATGAGACATTATATTATTTATAAAAAATATTGATGAGAAGCTATTCCCATAATAAAAGGATGTGTGAAGTCATTGACTTTCTATTATTTTACTTATGAAACATGTGACGTCATAGACAGTTAACCGACACTAATATAAACAAGTAGGACTACACAATAAATACAACCAATTACATTCTAACAAATAAAATCTGTCAAAATATATCATTCCTTTTAAAACAATGAACTGTAAAATTATTTTCTCTATATTTTTATTAGAAATTATAAAATTTTATGTTGACCTTATCTGAGAATAGATACCTCCATGTTATGTTTGTGAAATAATAACGTAACTGAGAATTTTGAACCTGTGAATTGACAACTTATCATAATTATTATTTGTGTGTGTGTGTACGCAAGAAAGAATAGAACAATAATTATAACATAATACAAATCTACATTAAATATTTTTTTACAGAACATCTACTGTGTGTAACGTTTCACTCATTTTTTTAAGCAGCTCAGTAATTTATATTTAAAGGAATAATGTTTTCACCCATGTGTATTGTATGTGTTAATAAAAGTGTTTCCATACGTTATCCTACAATGTGTTTTATCCATTAATCTATGATTTAATTTTATATGTTGTACAAATTTTCAAACTTTTGATAGAGGATTTTTAAATACATATGTTTTAAAGTAAAAGTTTAGCAGTAATGGAAGTTTACTTTTAATATATATCGATTTATTTGTTCTTGTTTGTGTGTCAAGTTTTTGGTAAATATAAGTCATTTTATTATTTAAAAATAAAAGGCAAATTCAGAAGGCAAAGTCAGAGTGACAGGGTGTTTGGCAGGGGGCAATGTTTAGTGGGTGATTAGTAAGTGGTTAAGGGGGCAAGAACTAGTGGGTAGTTGGTAGTAGGGGGCAAGAACTAGTAGGTAGTTGGTAGTAGGGGGAAAGAACTAGTGGGTGGTTGGTAGTAGGGGGAAAGAACTTGTAGGTAGTTAGTAGTAGAGGGAATGTACTGGTGGGTAGTTGGTGGTAGAGGGTAAGAACTAATAGGTAGTTGGTAGTAGGGGTAAGAACTAGTGTGTAGTTGGTAGTAATGGTCAAGAACTAGTGGGTAGTTGGTAGTAATGGTCAAGAACTAGTGGGTAGTTGGTAGTAAGGGTCAAGAACTAGTGTGTAGTTGGTAGTAAGGGTCAAGGACTAGTGGGTAGTTGGTAGTAAGGGGTAGGAACTAGTGGGTAGTTGGTAGTAGGGGGCAAGAACTAGTCGGTAGTTGGTAGTAAGGGTCAAGAACTAGTGGGTAGTTGGTAGTAAGGGTCAAGAACTAGTGGGTAGTTGGTAGTAAGGGTCAAGGACTAGTGGGTAGTTGGTAGTAATGGTCAAGAACTAGTGGGTAGTTGGTAGTAAGGGTCAAGGACTAGGTGGGAGTTGGTAGTAAGGGGTAGGAACTAGTGGGTAGTTGGTAGTAAGGGACAAGAACTAGTGGGTAGTTGGTAGTAAGGGTCAAGAACTAGTGGGTAGTTGGTAGTAAGGGTCAAGGACTAGTGGGTAGTTGGTAGTAATGGTCAAGAACTAGTGGGTAGTTGGTAGTAAGGGTCAAGAACTAGTGGGTAGTTGGTAGTAAGGGGTAGGAACTAGTGGGTAGTTGGTAGTAAGGGGCAATGACTAGTGGGTAGTTGGTAGTAATGGTAAAGAACTAGTGGGTAGTTGGTAGTAAGGGTCAAGGACTAGTGGGTAGTTGGTAGTAATGGTCAAGAACTAGTGGGTAGTTGGTAGTAAGGGTCAAGGACTAGTGGGTAGTTGGTAGTAATGGTCAAGAACTAGTGGGTAGTTGGTAGTAAGGGTTAAGGAGTAGTGGGTAGTTGGTAGTAAGGGGCAAGAACTAGTGGGTAGTAGGTAGTAAGGGGCAATGACTAGTGGGCAGATAGAAGTAGGGGGCAAGGACTAGTTGTATTTGGTAGTATGGGGCAATAACTAGTGGGCTGTTGGTAGTAAGGTGCAAGGACTAGTGGGTAGTTGGTAGTAGGGTGCAAGGACTAGTTGGTAGTTGGTAATATGGGGCAATAACTAGTGGGCTGTTGGTAGTAAGGTACAAGGACTAGTGGGTAGTTGGTAGTAGGGTGCAAGGACTAGTGGTTAGTTGGTTGTAAGGTGCAAGGACTAGTTGGTAGTTGGTAGTATGGGGCAATAACTAGTGGGTAGTTGGTAGTAAGGTGCAGGGACTCGTGGGTAGTTGGTAGTAAGGTGCAAGGACTTGTGGGTCGTTAGTAGAAGGGGAATTGACTAGTGGGTATTTGGTAGTAAGGGGGCATGTTATATATGTTAGTAAGTAGGGAACGATGTGCCTGGGAATAATGGACATTTTATTTGGTAAGGGGTCCAGGTGGAAGAGTGGAAGAAATATGTGGTGTTTGGTCAGTATAATGTACAATGGGTTGGTTGGTCAGTATGGAATGCAAGGGGCAAACACGATTGGACTGAGTTAAGATCATTTATCGCTAGTTTAGGAGCCAGCGATGATGTTTATTATTCGTATAGCTAATTTTAGCACTTCCCATCCAAAAGTTTTACAATCAATTCCTGACGCCCCATTTTTGCTCCATCTGATCAATGTTACAGTATGGGATTAAAGATTAGGTCGTCCCAAATTATTACCAAGGGGCATGCCACAACCGGATTGAATTCACTGGGCGATATTATAGCTCTCAAATTATTAACATGGGACACGTCACAACCGGAGTGAATTCACTGGCCGATATAATACCTCTCAAACTATAACCATGGGGCACGCCACACCGGAGTGAATTCACTGGGCGATATAATACCTCTCAAAGAACCTTAACAATTTCATTCCCCCGATCAAAATGTCTATAGTAACTGTGAATAAATTTAAATATACTCCAACACTTTTTGAGGGGACAAGCTCCATAGAACCGATTCTCCACTCAAGGGATTTTGACACCATCATTTCTGGCCTTTTTCTCGATGAAATTGATCGGAAACTTAGTGCTCATGGATACTCTGCCTTGTGACGTAGCTAGTATTAGTGCAGCTATGGGTGGCCATGATATTGCCGCTCTCCCTTTCTCTATAAAAGTCTCCAGTTGTCCAAAAATGCCATACCTCACTCTATAGAAATAGAAAGTGACATCTTGGTGGACCATCCCTTCCGTCCCATTTCTTGGCCACAGGTTAAAGTAACTAAAGTTATTCGTCCGGGGCAAGATTCATGTTTACGTTCCACCCCCCCCCCCCGCCAACACCCCCCCCCCCCCCCACACGCCACCTTGTTTAAATCTGAAACTAATTATTAGAAAGACTTCTTGATTTTACAACATCTAGTCACCGGATATCTTTCAAAATGGCGGCTAGCTCGTTAATTTAGGAAATTTCCGTTTTTCTTATGCGTGTTGGAAAATATACGTGACTCAAAACTGCCTATAAATAGATACATCAGCAAAATATTAACATATAGGTTTTCCAATTATAGTAACTGTCTAGTACAGACGGTATTTTCATATTTAAAGCATAGAATGTATGTTCTACCAGGCCATGTGAAAAGATGGAGTGTTGCCTTGGGGAAATTGAATTTTGAGGACGGTTGATGATTTTTTAATATATCTCTACCCTAGCCGGTAACATATCATATGAGACACGACATAGTCACATAGCATCTTCGTGGTCATTATGGAAAACTAGCCATACTGAGTAATTTTCACTCACTTGGTTTCCGAAATTTGTAAGTAAAAACTATTCACGTTCTGTTACTATTGAATTTCCCTGAGCTGAATCATGCAACGCATTTTGGGTTTTCCCAATCACCAACCAAATAATTGTCCCAGCTACCACGTCATTGACGCTAAGCAGGAACTGTTATTTTTCAGTTAGAATAAATAACTATAGAGCATTGCATCGTGTTTCTAGAGATCAATGATGCTGATTGGTGGCCAACTGATCAGGTCGGTCTGCCTACCCTCACAAAACCGGTCCACTAAGGTTGAAAAATTAATTTTGTGGCAAATAATAAATATTATAAAACTCATCATTCTTTATAGAGAGAAATATTATATTTCAGGGATACATTTTTCATTTGTCAAAAATCAAAGCAATAAAGCTGAACTGTCTTTTTATCGACGCCACGTCTTTATACCAACTTGTCATAATGACCAAACAAATAATCAGACATGTCACATAAGTCTTATGTTAAATCATTATATTACTTTGTTGGTAACATCACATTAGTATTGAATATTATCTACTTATTATAATCATACACAAGCAAACATGAAGACATGACAACAAATACATTTCCCGTCTGTTCCCTCCAAACAAAACAACATATTTTGTTCAATTTCTCATTTTTTAAGACTTCCATCCTGAAGTTTTTACAAAGTTATGGCGACAAGTCAATTTTGGGCCTGAATTTGACGTATGGTTGGAGAGACTGATGAAATGAGACCAATATAATCTATGACGGTTATTATAGCTAAATCAATATCACAAATTATCAATGTTCTCACCTTCAGAAAGAAATCTTGCCTTTACAACATCTAGGATAAGATAATTTCAAAATGGCGGAGTGTTAAATAATTTTAGAAATTTCCGTTTGCCTTGACGCACGTAGGACAACTTGACGTTGTTCAAGTCTATAAATAGATAAGGGAAATATTTTACAAAATAATTTACGGTTTATATCATCTGTAAATTACAAGTGGTATTATAACATTGACTGGTACAAACGGTATTTTAAAATCATACTGACTGGTACAAATGATATTTTAAAACCATACTGTCTGGTACAAATGATAGTTTAAAACCATACTGACTGGTACAAACGGTATTTTAAAACCATACTGACTTGTACAGACGGTATTTTAAAATCATACTGACTGGTACAAATGATATTTTAAAACCATACTGTCTGGTACAAATGATAGTTTAAAACCATACTGACTGGTACAAACGGTATTTTAAAACCATACTGACTTGTACAGACGGTATTTTAAAATCATACTGAATGGTACAAATGATATTTTAAAACTATGATGACTGGTACAAACGGTATTTTTAAACCATACGGACTGGTACAAACGTTATTTTAAAACCATACTAACTGGTACAGACGATACTTTAAAACCATACTGACTGGTACAGACGGTATTTTAAAACCATACTGACTGGTATAGACGGTATTTTAAAACCATACTAACTGGTACAGACGATATTTTAAAACCATACTGACTGGTACAGACGGTATTTTAAAACCATACTAACTGGTACAGACGATATTTTAAAACCATACTGACTGGTACAAACGGTATTTTAAAACTATACTGACTGGTACAAACGGTTTTTTAAAACAATACTGACTGGTACAGACGGTATTTTAAAACCATACTGCCTGGTACAAACGATATTTTAAAACCATACTGACTGGTACAAACGGTATTTTAAAACCATACTGATTGGTACAAACGGTATTTTAAAACAATACTGACTGGTACAGACGGTATTTTAAAACCATACTGACTGGTGTAAAAGGTATTTTAAAACCATACTGACTGGTACAAACGGTATTTTAAAACAATACTGACTGGTACAAACGGTATTTTAAAACCATACTGACTGGTACATGCAGGTCCTAGAATGAAGCGGGGACTTAAGCAAATTCAATTTTGAGATCCGTAGACTAGATAATGTAATGATCTTTAAGTCTACATTCTCAAACAGAATTTAATGATCTATAAGACTACACTCTAAATAGACGACAAAATGTTTTATAGTATTCTTCGCGCTGATAGAACAAACAAACAGAACCACCAACATCCAAAAACACATGGGAGTTCTTTTGTAATATAGCATGTGTATGTAAATACTGTAAGATCAACAACAGTACAGTGAAACATGTGGTTTGTACACCAGACATGGAACAACTCTGTAACAACAGTACAGTGAAACATGTGGTTTGTACACCAGGCATGGAACAACTCTGTAACAACAGTACAGTGAAACATGTGCTTGTACACCTGACATGTAACTACTCTGTAACAACAGTACAGTAAAACATGTGGTTTGAACACCAGACATGGAACTACTCTGTAACAACAGTTCATTGAAACATGTGGTTTGTACACAAGACATGGAACTACTCTGTAACAAACGTACAGTGAAACATGTGGTTTGTACACAAGACATGGAACTACTTTATAACAACAGTACAGTGAAACATGTGCTTTGTACACAAGACATGGAACTACTCTGTAACAACAGTACAGTGAAACATGTGGTTTGTACACAAGACATGAAACTACTCTATAACAACAGTACAGTGAAACATGTGGTTTGTACACAAGAAAGGAACTACTCTGTAACAACTTAAGGATGTGTATAATGAGACACAAACAGTTGGTGTCAATGAAACAATTGAGGTCAAGTTTTACAATGGTTACACAGATCAATAACACAAACGTGTCAGAAATGTTTTCATCATCACAACAAAAAAACACAAACATTCGTTAATGTAATTTATATAAGTCTAATTTAATTGATATATTTTTTGTGTAGACCTATTGTGAGAACCCTTTACGTAACTCCAAGATTGATCTCTTACACCACTGAACACTTAGGTAGTTGTATTTTGAGAACCCCATTACTTTCACCCCCAAGATCCTGTCATAACACCATTAAGCACGTGACTGACACCATTAAAATGTATCCAGCATGCACCATTCAGTGTATATAAATGATGTAAAGAATGCACTCCCCTGTTGCACAATCTCCCAATCTCAGCTCACGATTCTCTCCCCTTAGTCTCGTCATATGTTTGCATCCCATGAGTCTATTTTTAGCCCATACTCTCAGACAGAATGAGCAATGTTAAGTAAGTGACGTCAGATTTCCCCTGTGTTTGATTGAAGTTTGTTCCACACCATGGCTGTCAGAGTGCATGCATGTTTTAGAATGGAGCTTTATCTCCTTCTCCTTCTTCTTCTATATATTAAGGGCCAACGATCAATGTATTGATCATTCTGGCTCCAATGTATGTAGAGCGATTTGTTTAAGGATTGTGAACTATTTTTCCTTTCAAATAAGTTAACTCTCAAAAGACGGGAGATTGAAAAATCGGTCATATATGGCGGGTGAAAAAAAGGACCCCAAAAATATATATAAAAATAATATTAAAAGGCGAAAATAAAGATTTACTATTTTGGAATGTTAAATTTCTATTTGGCAAGAAAGAAAAATCGTTTATTTTACTAGTTTTTGAAGAAATCTGGTAGCAACTTGTCCATTCATAAATTTTCCTTTTCGCCATTTACTCATATTTTGCCACAATTCCGGTTCACTGTTACTACACTCTAAAACATTGCTATGGAATCTGATTCTGATTATAAGCTTGAAATGGACAACTATTCTTACTTAGAGGAATATTTTTGATGAAGATAGCACTTCAGATGTGTCTGATACCGAGAATTGTGTAAATTATCATCATAATAATAGCATCCAAGGTTTGTTTACTTTTTTCATTCATACTCAACTCACGCATACTGTGATACTTCTTAGCACTATTATTAGCCCTAACATTAGTTTTATTCAAGTTCCAGTAGTATAAAATTCTTAAATAGATTAAATTATTTATTTGTTTGAAACTAATTTGTAGTTATACAATTATTTTAATATTATTACGTTTCAGTTAGCAAAATGTAAACAATGGTTCTCAAGGCCAAGGCTATTATTACACTGTAACAATCAGCTGTGTTCCCTTTTCAATGAAAACTTGAAGTAAAAGTAATTTAGGCAGATTGTTTATTATTTTGAATTCTTTTTATTTATATTGTAATTTTTTTATTTTAGCTAAACTAATTTTTTTTTTTTATTTTGACAGCATTTATGCTATGAAGGGCAGATGTCAAACATAGTCAATACAATGGGTTATGATGACAAAAGACTGTGGGACTCTTTGCTGCATTTAGACCAGAGGTGAAAAGCACTATTGCTTCCTGATGTTATAACAAGAGAGGATATAAGGAGATTTTAAAAGCAAATTGACATTTTCAACCTCTACTTTACTACAGATTTGGTTGGTTATTAGTAAGCCTTGTGCGCAGGACAATGGACCGCAGAACTTTTGTGTTTTCAAAAATTGGTACCATTATAACATCATTGAAGGGGAGTTTTATCTACTAAGTGGATTTATTATGAATGCAGGACTTATCAAGCTCTTAATTTTACAAGAAATGTCCAGGAAATCCTTTTATGATGGACAATGAGCAAGGCCATTAGTACTAAGGACATATTCAAGGCTATATTGAGTTTCCTAAAAGTTTCTGATACTGAAAATAAAGGAAACATGCTGTGCAAAATTGGGAGACACTTCTGTATCTCAATGCAAAATACAATCAACTGTATCAGCATCAAGAAAATGTAGCAATTAATGAACAATTTAGGGAACAATTGACATATTTGATGATGAACCTGATACTGTAAAGCCCGAAATCTTTACATCGTGCGCCGCAACATGACAATGATTGACAATAACAAAAAATGTAATTGTGGGTTACCAAAACAGGGTAAAATGGTCAGAGCATATGTCACAGGCTTTCTTTTTGATACATTTGTATGTTTTAATAAATAAAGAAATTGTTTTCAAGAATTTTTATGCATGGTCTTGGCGAAGGATTATATCCTTTGATCGGTATCTCGGGGATGCATAAAAAATTTTTATTTATTAAAATGTGCCTTTTTTCTTAACTTTTCTTCTCAAATAATACTTACTAATAACCCTCTAAAGGATAATATGATGCAGTATATGTTTTCCTTTGAAAAAAAAAATTATTATTATTTTTTGAAAATAATTTTGACTTTTTGAGCAATATTTCCTTGAATGATCTGTTGCCTACAAATAGTCATAACTTTTTTATTTATGAGTCTATTCTTTTGAAATTTGAATATGTTTTATAGTATTGAACACATTCTAATAAATTATCAATTTTATTGATTTAATTGGAAACACTTTTTTTTTTCCTTCTTTGTAAAACTGTGATGTTATGTTTTTGTCGACTTAAAAAAAAAATTTTTTTTGCCTAAAAATAATAAAACATCAAATTTAGCAAGGATATTTTGAACAAACACCAAGTATCAATTAAAGAGCATCCAATTACCTTTAAAATGATATATAATACTTGGAGGTAGCTACAAAATTACAGTCATGAGACACTTTGAAGAATAAGATATATTCAAGGTCATTAAAAAATGGAAAAATCTACAGTCTTTTGAGAGTTAATGAAGGAGAGTTAAAGGGTACTTTCAAGACAAGAGGCCCTTTATTATCCTTTGACTGAGTCGAGTCAAGTACAGTAGACATCGTCAACCAATGCAGACCTTGGCCAAATCTTAAATTAGCTGCTAAAACTAAAATGATGTATCACCTATTTGACATAAAACATTTAACGGGAAAGAATTTTAAAAACATTTGGTTCCTTCTCAAAAACTAAAACCTACCAAAGACTCCACTCTCAAACAAAATTGCTAAACACTTTCTTTGATAAATCACAAATTCCGAACCTCTGAGTGAACTAGTAAAAATGTGTGCAGCAGGGCACAGAGACGAGTCAATACATGTTCATTCACGTTCTAGAAGTACAGAGAACTCAAAAAACTTAATTGTGACCATTGAAATTTTCAATAACTGATATTTCATGGCATAGCATGACATGATTTCAATAACCCTTGAAAACAAGCTTTATGATTTTATCAATTTCAAATATTTCTGTTTCATTTCATTATTGTATACAAAAATTAACATTTTATTATAGTGCTTGGTAAAATGAAAATTCTTATGGGACCATAAATTATTATGGAATTATTTATCAGTACTTTACTTACTAAGAGTAATATCTTATGATAAGCACCAGTACCTTACAATGGAAGTACTATCTTAAGATAAGCAAAGGTACTTTACCTTGATAATTCTAAATTATGATAAGTATAATAATATGTACTTTACCTTGACAATTCTATCTAATGAAAAGTATGTGTTCCTTACTTTGGCAATACCATGTTATGATACTCATATGTGGCTTACATTGACACCCACCTGTATTATTTCCATCAGGTTGACTCAGCTAAAATGTCGTGGAACTTTTAGAAACCCATTTCGTTCTCTTTTATTGGGTTACGAGGCACTGCTGGTTGAATATATCATTCGTTGTGACACTTACATAATTGGACAGGTGTGGCAATTACATAATTTGACAGAGTGACACATAATTTGACACTTACATAATTTGACAGGTTGACACGTACATAATTTGACAGGTGTGACAGGTACATACTTTGAAAGGGTAACACTTATATAATTTAACAGGTTGACACATAATTTGCCAGGGTGACACGTACATATTTTGACAGGTTGACACGTAAAAAAAATATATTGTAGACAAAAAAATCACATTTTCAGATAGCTTCATGTTACAATGTTATAACAGAAACGATCCCCAGCAGGAACAATGTTTCAACGGAAATGTTCCCATGCAGTTACAATGTTTAAACAGAAATGTTCCCGTGCAGTTACTATGTTGTAACAGAAATGTTCCCATGCAGTGACAAGGTTTGAAACTATTTTACAGTACAAACAAATTCGTTCGCATAACGTGTAAAATGTGTGTGGTATGATTTGATCACTGGGAATTTTAAGCTGACAATTTCACATGTAAACTAGAAATGTGTCATGTTTTATAGAGAATGTATAAATACTTAAGTATTTAATCCTTTGTTATATTTAAATGCAACACTCTAGAACAACTACATTGTTGTCAGTGATATTTTCTCATTTGCCTGTCTGTATGAACAAAGGATAATTACAGACAAGTTAATTTATGTTGAATGTTAATATTAATTTAGCCAACCACTGATCAGAGACGTACCGACCAACTCGGAGGTTGTAGTGACTAAAATTTGAGTTCCTATTCTGATGACGAATGTAAATTGATTATTTATCAAGATTGTTTGTTATGCAAAAATGGAATTTTATTATAAAGAGTGAGTACAATCGATATTTATTGAAAAATTACTTATGTTAAGGATATTTTAAAAACTCAATAGTCAATCTTACTCACCCATCCCGCCCCCCCCCCCCCCCCAAAAAACAACAAAACAAACTTTTGCAAACTAAAAATAAATAACTTATAAAACCAAAAATCAAATGCTTTCTTCTATGAAATAAGTAGTGGTAAAAAGTTTAAACAACTTTTATGTGACTTAAACCTTTTAAAGTGAATAGGCATTGACCAAAGAATTTAGGTAAAACTAGAGTGCATAGACTTACTTGATGTATACAGTGAAACAAAGAATTAATGGACCTTTTAAATAGCACTTGTCCTGGCTTATGCAATAACTCACAAATTAAAAGTTTTGTTAGCCTGCAGAAAGCACAAATAGTGCGAAATATTTGACAGTATGCATAATTAATGGGTTTTCATAAATTTATTGTAAATTGTAAATTGTGTAGATGTAGAAATTATAATTCTATTGTGTAACTTTAATTTCTTGAAAAGATTCTGATCAATATATGTTGTTAAAATTAACAAAAATTAGCCTTGGATTTGTCATATTATGTGCCATAGTTTATGAACCAGTTCCTGATAAGGACACATTCTGGGCTCGCTTTACTTAAATGTTTTAAATGTAAACGTTTTTTTTTTAAATTGTTATTTTAAGTTCCTGTTCTGATACCAAAGTGAAATGGATTATTATCCAGATTGTTTATAACGCAATAATTAATAATAGAATCTTATTCTAAATGTTAGGATCAATGTATTTTTATTTAGACATAATACTTTTCTTTTCTTAAGTACCGTATATCACTGACTCCTTACATGTGATGGGAATTAGAATATTTTAGAGTGTTGTGGTATAGTTTTTATAAAACAGAGGAATATATTAAGCTTTCTAGATCACCTTCTAGCGTAGGTATTTTCCAATATTGTTTTGACTTGTAACCCCTGGTACAGCAATTGTTTGTAATCTTTCAGGTGAAATAAATTTTTTTTAAAGTGAAATACTTTGTTTCTTATTTAACATGGGTAGTACTAGTAAGTGAGGTCAGGTGACATAGAGTTTTAAAGTTACCAGGTTGGCCATGGAATACACTGTAGTATACATTGTCTTTATTTATGCAGTCTAACCTGGATATAATGAACCTCGAAACAGCTCTGCTCGTGACATATTGCACTAACTCACTATACACCAAAAATTGTAAAACTCTTTGCTTAACCTCCAAATAGCAACCATTTTGCTTTGTTACTTGTGTAATGCATTATTTACAGGATTCACTGTTAATACTTGTGTAGAGGTATATATCATAATTCTTCGTAGGTTGTGACCACTTTTGGGTTAGAGCAACCCTTACACAGGGGTCGCCTTAGTCAGCGGGAAATACATATTTAAATTTATGAAGTAGCATGAACATCATTTTAAAGTTGGGGGTAACCACAGCACAGCGTACTTTAGGAAGGTTGAGAACTACTGCCTTAGAAGGTTGTAATCCAATTAATCTAGTGAAGTTTTAATATATACACTATTTTATGTATACATAAACATGACTTTGAACAGCAATGTGGCCTGTTAAATTGTGTTATAATCTGTTTTTGTTTCTTTCCCTTTTAGTTTCATCTTTAAAATGCATCGATGGCAGTAATGTTCAGACAAGTTGAGATGGCAGTATTAAAAAGTCACGCTGTGATGGCAGTATTATAAAGTCACTTTGAGATAGCAGTATTATAAAGTCACGCTGGCCCCGGCGAGAATTTCACAGGCATGCTGTATCTGCTGGGCATCGCCGTAAAATAGACTTTCTACGTGGTATATGGTGTGTTCCCCGCCACTCCAAGCGTTAGCATTGGGCACTCGGCTAGTAATTGCACACCTGTCTCCGGCGATTGTCCACTCTGATTGAAGCTGGTGTCCCCAAGAGGATGTTCAAGTAGAAGTGAGAAGAACAATGGTCTGTTTTTATGAGGCTCTGATGGAAGCTGGTGTCCCCAAGCGGATGTTCAAGTAGCAGTAAGAAGAACAACGGTCTGTTTTTATGAGGCTCTGATGGAAGCTGGTGTCCCAAGCGGATGTTCAAGTAGCAGTGAGAAGAACAACGGTCTGTTCTTATGAGGCTCTGATGGAAGCTAGTGTCCCCAAGCGGATGTTCAAGTAGCAATGAGAAGAACAACGGTCTGTTCTTATGAGGCTCTGATGGAAGCTGGTGTCCCCAAGCGGATGTTCAAGTAGCAGTGAGAAGAACAACGGTCTGTTCTTATGAGGCTCTGGTGGAAGCTGGTGTCCCCAAGCGGATGTTCAAGTAGCAGTGAGAAGAACAACGGTCTGTTCTTATGAGGCTCTGATGGAAGCTGGTGTCCCCAAGCGGATGTTCAAGTAGCAGTGAAAAGAACAACGGTCTGTTTTTATGAGGCTCTGATGGAAGCTGGTGTCCCCAAGCGGATGTTCAAGTAGAAGTGAGAAGAACAATGGTCTGTTCTTATGAGGCTCTGATGGAAGCTGGTGTCCCCAAGCGGATGTTCAAGTAGCAGTGAGAAGAACAACGGTCTGTTCTTATGAGGCTCTGATGGAAGCTGGTGTCCCCAAGTGGATGTAATATGTTCAAGTAGCAGTGAGAAGAACAACGGTCTGTTCTTATGAGGCTCTGATGGAAGCT